>JACATO010000303.1:1800000-2210000 GCA_018389105.1 Nautilus pompilius | reverse complement strand
AGTATAAATTAACTCATACTTAAAAGATTCTTCAAAAGAAAAGCAAATATGAACTATTTGAAAAACAAAAAACCATCCATCTTGTGTGCAAGACATCTACCGGAAGAAAAGCATTTCTACTTCCAGTGGAATTTGTGGTTTTCCAAACTCCACGAATCATTATCGCTATTAGAGGAATTCCTCTAGCATCTCCTTGATGCACTGGTATCGCAGGGATGGTTTCAGCACTGTTGTTATTCCTTCCGTCTAGTAAGACTCAGCATTTTAAAAGAGATTTATTATAAAATTACTAACGCTTTAAAAAAAAAAAAAAGAGTTACCTCCCGTTACATTAATATCTGATGGTTGAAAAGTTACCTCCCGTTACATTAATATCTGATGGTTGACATGCTGCATGCAAAACTAGACTCCGATGTTATATGCGATTAGAATTCCTATGTCCCTCCCATCCCACCAAGAATAATAAATCTTTCTGACAAGTTAAAAAGGAAGAAAGGAGAGCAACCCTTTTACACGAGGACGAAAACGCTCGAGTCTGTCGGACGGATTAGTTTCTCTCGCCCCGCGGCCCTCGGTAGTGGAGCACAGCAGAGTTTCTACAAGATGTCCAGACGGACGGTAAAGATGGCGAGATACCCGGCAACGCGTACAATTTACCACTTAGTACACAATCAATCAAGACACGGTAAAAACTCCAATTATATTCGTTTAAGCACTTGGCCTTTTTAAATAACGGCATCGTGCAGGGAGGGAGGAGGTTCCCACCAATTACCTAGGTAACTTTAAGAACGTTGTACGTACGTTAATCATATCCCAGCATCTTCATCATCGACAAGAACCTAGCAGACGTTGGCTTTCCCTGCTGCACACTAGACGTTCCTTCGAGGTTTTATCCCCTGTAAATAAAATTTACTTCGCTTTAACTGCAGAAAAAACAAACTCTACCCGTGAATTCTTTACTGAATTTTCATCTGTGTAACTACTGCTTTAGGATTTTCTTTAATCTTTGGTTACGCTGCTGGTAAATGCAATTCGAAGTTGTGATGACCGCTTCGGAAAAAATTATCGTTGATTGTCCTGGTGGTGAACCGAGCTACCGCAGACCTTTTAATTGGAGGTGGATAAAAATCTCGGCGGTTGTCACAAACACATGTTCCCTCAACTAACCCCAACTCTCAATATCTCTCTCCCTACTGACGTCATATCTCTCTATGTACCGACGTCATCTCTCTCTGTACTGACGTCATATCTCTCTATGTAACCGACGTCATCTCTCTCTCTCTCTCCATCTCTCCCTCCCTCCATCTCTCTCTCTCTCTCTCTCTCTCCAGTAAGTTGCCCACAATATTCCTTTTAATTTTCCTCTCATTTCAAAATTATACTCTCTTATATTATTAAATACTCGAGTTGCATAATAAAATGTGTCAAGCTGAATTCGGGGCAGAGAGGCGTTTAGAACATTGTTTCTATTTTACTTCTCGGCAAAATCTTCAAAAAAAAAAACAACACACACACACAGAGAGAGAGAGAGAGAGAGAGAGAGAGAGAGAGAGAGAGAGAGAGAGAGAGAGGAGAGAGAGAGAGAGAGAGAGAGAGAGAGAGAGAGATTGAGGGAGGGAGAGATGGAGAGAGAGAGAGAAGAGAGAGAGAGAGAGATGGAGAGGAGAGAGCGAGAGAGATGGAGAGAGAGAAAGAAAGAGAGAGAGAGAGAGAGATGGAGAGAGATGGAGAGAGAGAGCGAGAGAGATGGAGAGAGAGAAAGAAAGAGAGAGAGAGAGAGAGAGAGTGACTACCACGACAGACGATAGATCACGAGCGTTCCTGGCAAAAAAATCAATTTGTATAGATTTCCTGTCGCTGCTGACAAATTACCGATTCCGGAAAACATTTCAGGTGAAGATTTACTGAAACTTGATAAGGTCAGAGGCTCTCATTTAGTTAATCTGACCACAGGCTAGGAGAAGTTTGTTACTCGCTGCCTAGTGCCAAAGCATTAAGCTAAACCCGTGGACGCTCGTGCCGAATTTGCTTCGCAATATCTTAATAAATTATCCGTGTGTCGCTGTAATATAAACCACGATATGCTTTACTTATTTTGGCGGGCATCGAAATTCAGAAATGTTACTGCACTTTTGTTTCGTTTCCCCCCCACAGAATTTTAACTCAAATGGTAAATACGTCCATATCAGACTCCCAACATGGCGATGACTTCGTAGGGCAGCTTCATAATTTGATGAATATTTGAACTACGGAATTAACTGTCTATTAAATTTTTTTTCAAAGCCCTCCAAAAACGGCACACCTTTAATTTTATTACAAAATAGCACCTGATTTAAGTTTTTCCCACCCGTTTGTACCACGTGTGGATTGCCGTTTTCTATTCTATCAGAACACCGAATTGAGCAATGTATTTTAGGACCGGGCTCACTCGCCATTATTTGTAGCACTGTGAGTTCCGCTTATGTATTTCAGGAAAGCCAAGTCAGGATGAACCGGCAAGAAGGAAACAGTCTCCTGGTAAGTTAACATCTCTTGTAAGTACGGCTTGGTACAAGCATTTATTTCCAGTAGAACATTTAAAACACCGAGATTCGTGTTCTCTTCCCAGTCGGCTAAATTTGCTAAAATATACACTGAATTGGCGGGGCTGACAACAACATCCTATATGGTTGCCAACCAGATAAATAACATTTTTAGCACAAAAAAAGGAAAAAAGAGAACACAAGATGTCTTTAAGGCAAATACGGTTATCGTGGCAAAAGAGAAGTTAATGAGTGTCTGCATTTTTCGATGGATCTGAGAAATATGGCATCATTTCATATAAAGACAGTGACAGCAGTTTTGACAGAAATCACAAAGCGGAATTACTTTAAAGGCCAATTCTTCTTTTAGTCTCTTAATATTTTGCAGTCTTCCGAATGCTTCCAGATATCCAGCAGTTTTTGCTACAGGACGGAATATCTCCGATAAATTTCACGCCCGCTTTCGCCGATAATCTCTTGCCTGCAGATAATTTAGTCACGGGTCCAGATTGCTAAATAATGTTTACGCAGACTGGTGGACGGGACCAACTGTCCTTTTCAAAATCCTGGATATTCTAAATATTCTTGCCTAAAACACATTCAGCGTAGCATCGGATCATCACACCATTCTCTCTCTCTTTCCATCTCTCTCTGTGTACTGACGCCACCCTCTCTCTCTCTCTCTGTGTACGGTTCTGACGCCACCTCTCTCTCTCTCCATCTCTCTCTGTGTACTGACGCCACCTCTCTCTCTCCTGTGTGTGGGTGTGTGTACTGACGCCACCTCTCTCTCTCTCTCATCTCTCTCTCCATCTCTCTCTGTGTACTGACGCCACCTCTCTCTCTCTCTCTCTGTGTGTGTACTGACGCCACCTCTCTCTCTCTCTCTCTCCATCTCTCTCTGTGTTCTGACGCCACCTCTCGCTTTCTCTCTCTCCATCTCTCTCTGTGGTTCTGACGCCACCTCTCTCTCTCTCTCTCTCTCTCTTCTCTGTCTCTGTGTACTGACGCCCCACTCTCTCTCTCTCTCCTCTCTCTCTCCATCTCTCTCTGTGTTCTGACGCCACCTCTATCTCTCTCTCTCCATCTCTCTCTGTGTACTGACGCCAACCTCTCTCTCTCCATCTCTCTCTGTGTTCTGACGCCACCTCTCTCTTTCTCTCTCTCCATCTCTCCTCTCTGTGTTCTGACGCCACCTCTATCTCTCTCTCTCCATCTCTCTCTGTGTACTGACGCCACCTCTATCTCTCTCTCTCTCTCCATCTCTCTCTGTGTTCTGACGCCACCTCTCTCTCTCTCTCTCCATCTCTCTCTGTGTTCTGACGCCACCTCTCTCTTTCTCTCTCTCCATCCTCTCTCTCCATCTCTTCTGTGTACTGACGCCAACTCTCTCTCTCTCTCTCTCTGTGTTCTGACGCGCCACCCTCCTCCTCTCTCTCTCTCTCTCTCTCTCTCCATCTCTCTGTGTTCTGACGCCACCCTCTCTCTCTCTCTCTCCATCTCTCTCTGTGTTCTGACGCCACCTCTCTTCTCTCTCTCTCATCCATCTCTCTCTGTGTTCTGACGCCACCTCTCTCTCTCTCTCTCCATCTCTCTCTGTGTCTGGACGCCACCTCTCTCTTTCTCTCTCTCCATCTCTCTCTGTGTTCTGACGCCACCTCTAATCTCTCTCTCTCCATCTCTCTCTGTGTTTCTGACGCCACTCTATCTCTCTCTCCTCCATCTCTCTCTGTGTACTGACGCCACCTCTATCTCTCTCTCTCCATCTCTCTCTGTGTACTGACGCCACCTCTCTCTATGCTCTCTCTCTCCATCTCTCTCTCTGTGTTCTCACGCCACCTCTCTCTCTCTCTCTCTGTGTACTGACGCCACCTCTCTCTCTCTCTCTCCATCCTCCCTCCATCTCTCTCTCTCTCTCTGTGTTTTCGACGCCACCTCTCTCTCTTTCTCTCTCGCTCTCTCTCTCTGTGTACTGACGCCACCTCCTCCTCTCTCTATCTCTCTCTCTGCAAGCTCGCTCTCTGTTTCTGACTCCAGCCACCTCTCTCTCTCTCCTCCATCTCTCTCTCTCTCTCTCTGTGTACTGACGCCACCTCTATCTCTCTCTCTCTCTCTCCTCTCTCTCTCGTGGTTCTGGACGCCACCTCTCTCGTCTCTCTCTCTCCTCTCTGTGTACTGACGCACCTCTCTCTATCTCGCTCTCCTCTATCCTCTCCTCTCTGCATCTCTCTCTGTGTTCTGACGCCACCTCCCTCTCTCTTCTCTCTCCATCTCTCTCTCTGTGTACTGACGCCACCTCTATCTCTCTCTCTCCATCTCTCTCTGTGTACTGACGCCAACCTCTCTCTCTCTCTCTCTCTCTCATTCTCTCTGTGGTTCTGACCTGACGCCACCTCTCCTCTCTCTCTCTCCATCGTCCTCTCCCCCTCTCTGTGTACTGACGCCACCTCTCTCTCTCTCTCTCCATCTCTCTCTCTTCTCTCTGTGTACTGACGCCACCTCTCTCTATCTCTCTCTCTGCATCTCTCTCTTGTTCTGTCTGACGCCCACCTCTCCTCTCTCTCTCCATCTCTCTCTGTGTACTGACGCCACCTCTATCTCTCTCTCTCTCCATCTCTCTCTGTGTACTGACGCCACCTCTCTCTATCTCTCTCTCTCCATCTCTCTCTGTGTCTGACGCCACCCTCTCTCTCTCTCTCCATCTCTCTCTCTGTGTCTGACGCCCACCTCTCTCTATCTCTCTCTCTCCATCTCTCTCTGTGTTCTGACGCCACCTCTCTCTCTCTCTCTCTCTCTCTCCATCTCTCTCTGTGTTCTGACGCCACCTCTATCTCTCTCTCTCTCCTCCATCTCTCTCCTCCTGCCTTCCCCATCTCTCTCTCTGTCTGACGCCACCTCTCTCTCTCATACCTATCCTCTCCTCCCCCTCCTCTCTCTCTCTTCTCTCCGCCCTACTCTCTCTCTCTCTCTCCGCTCCATCTCTCTCTCGCCTGCTCTCTCTCTCTCTCTCCTCTGGCTGTTCTGACGCCACCCACCCCCCTCTCTCTCCCCATCTCTCTCTGTGTTCTGACGCGCCAACCATCTCCCACCTCTCTCTCTCTCCTCTCTCCGCTCTCTCTCTCCATCAGCATGTGTACATGTAGGACAAGCTATCTGCTTCAGCTTCCGTTAACACGCGCACGTAGCTTCTTCTGCTGTCCGGATGTGAAGAACAGAAACGATTATTTCCACCGGTTCACCGTGAGACCGATTCACGCTGATGATGACAGTTCCCTGATGAACTGTATGTATCTCATTGAGAAAGACGGCACCGGGAATGGGATCGAATCAGAACGTCAGGAGAGACAGCCGGCGTCGGCGAGATGGGGCTCAGCCAGATCTGCTTTGTATTTCTGATGGTTTTAGAATCTCTCTCCACCGTTTACCTACCAACCGCTGGGTAGCGGCTCTCTCCGCTGCTATTACATCGCCATCAGTTTTGGGACTCTTTCGGAATAATATCGCTTCTTTTTCTTTTCTTTCGATTTAACCCTTTCCAGTCTTAAACTAAAATTTCGAAGCCGACGATTCCCTACACATTACATTTTCTTTCCCTCTGTTTCGAGGCTGATCAATCGTAACAATAATCAATCAACTAAGCGCCTTATCCCCCCCCCGTGTAAATATCCTTTTAAAATATTTTTTGTGCTTATTGTAGACGGAACAAGATTTTCTCTTCTGTTTCAGTTCTTTTCATTTCTAAGCGGTTGGACTGCAACTTGAATGTCGTGGGCGGACCGTTCTCCGTGTACAGCCGCGACCTCCACAGTCACAACAGTTCATCCTTCATGTACTTCTCAGCAGCCTTCAAGGCCGAGGTGAGCCACCCCCACCCCCCCTTCCGAGTTCTTTCTCTCAGATGGCTGAGCTGGAGTCGCCGCCTCCAGCATAAAGACACGCGTAATTATTAATTCCAGCCAATTGTAATCTGTCGACCGAGTTGCGCAGGGTGGTGTACTACTACACCCGAGTTTCACGCTGAATAGAGAAGTGGGTGGATTTATTGAGGGTAAAACCGTTGCACGCAGTTCGGAACTGACCACACAGTTTGTATTAAGTGACGTCATAACAACGGCAAATGGTCGCTGTCCACGCGACCCGGAGTAGCGTGTATGGCCGTCCTTTCCTGGCTTCCGCCCGCGTCTCATATCGTTTACCAGACCCCCGGACCCCGTCTTCTGACGCCATTCCGTCATTGGCTGGCACAGTCTCGAAATGGTCTCGGCAGCCAGAGAGCTCATCGTAAACAGGTTGGGAGGGGAAAAGATCGGGCCGATGGGAGAACATTGAATACCTTTCCCTTGAAAGCCGCTTACGATCTTTTTTTCACGATGAGCCTTTTGCATTATTGTCCATGGAGATGAAATGAACTACTGTGGTTTCGTACAAATGATGAGACAACACGTATAATGACTCGTCCCGGTATCGCGGACCCTGTAATAACAGGTCCCATTAAAGAGAGTCGGTTCAGCTTTGTGATCACATGACGGCAGCGCTTCAAACTGGAACCGTCACTGCCAAGTGAGTATTTCTCCCACCGTATCGCAGACATAGTTGCCATTGGGGCGGGGCGGGCTCTCTTTTATTCCAAAGGTCATTAGCAAAGTGAAGGTTGATTTTACATCGGGAAAAAAAAAAGGAGACCTGTTTGGGGGACGACGGTGTTTCTATGCGCAGAACGTGCGATTTCCACTACCAATTCCCTTCTTGCTGTTGCAGTTTCAGCATCACCAAGTCATTGTTGCAGCACACAACGGTGTGCAGTTTGGTATTATGAAATTGTCGCATGCCGGAAGTAATTGTCAGTAAAGACCGTCGCCTCATCCGGTGCGACATTCGTGTGGCTCATACTGGAAGCGGGGCTATGCTGAAACTTCTGTTGCCGTTTGTTCCTATTTATTGGAAAATGGGAGTAGTTCATTCAGCTGAGCGCCAGATGGCGGGGCGGGGTGTGTGGCGCAAGGGTTCGCCTCCTTACTAAACCACATGACCTGGAAAATGGGAGTAGTTCATTCAGCTGAGCGCCAGATGGCGGGGCGGAGTGTGTGGCGCAAGGGTTCGCCTCCTTACTAAACCACATGACCTGGAAAATGGGAGTAGTTCATTCAGCTGAGCACCAGATGGCGGGGCGGGGTGTGTGGCGCAAGGGTTCGCCTCCTTACTAAACCACATGACCGGGATTATGAATTTTTCCAATTATGACGACATCAGGATTCTGACGGGGGGTTTTGCATAAATTCTCGGTCGAGAATTACGGGAATTCTTTCCGATTTACTATTAAAAAAACACAACCCGAATTGAGACTAACAATCCGCCTCTGCTCCATTACTCGTGCGCTAGATTCGTTCTGTGCCCTACTCTCGGGGTTAGTCTCTTACGCCCACTCAGCTCATCGCCAAAAGTACATAGTAGCTGTTGAAAGAAGCCGTGCCATGGATGCCAGCTAAACCGAGTCGGTCGGGAATCGAACTCGGTACATCAGCCCTGGCCATTCCCGAGTGCACTCATTCACGATGGTTCTTCCTGATGCAAAGTTTAGCAAATGCGAAGTCGCATCTACAACATGTAGGTGAGGCCATTGATTAATTCCACCTTTTTTGGGCAACGAGGAAGAGACGAAAAAACGCCAGATGGCGTCGAAGGTGAAGTAATTTTTACCTCGAGCACCCGACTGACGTCTGACTGAACGCGCGGACGGCATCGTCAGCTCCGAGATTATGAAGAAAGGAATGAGACTCAAAAAGGGGGGGGGAATAAAGTGTTTACGTATAATCAGACCTGAATTCTCTCTCTTTTATTAAACAAAAGGAGAGGTTTCGGGCCTAGATTTGTGCTAATTCGTTGCGGCGGCAGGAATTGAGAGAATTTCTCTGACAATTTACCCCGAGTTCTCCAATGCTGTTGGCTAGAAAATGAGAGCAGGTCAAAGAATCGAGCCCAAGGAACGCGGAAGTGCCGACCACCGCGAACTGACCGAACGGTTAGTCCCTGTAGGCGCATAAAGCGACTTTTATCGCTGTCGAAACTTAGAACGAAGTTAATAATTTTAAGCTTAGCAGCGCCAACACAATCACTTAGTTACGGTACCTTGAGATGTTCTGTGAATATTAAATCAATACTTATAATAAGATATGCTATATGGATTGATTAATTAGCGTGATGAACAGATGCGGATGGCTCTACACTTTTTTCCTATTTACTAATTAGCATCAGTTGGAATAAACTATAATTCATAGTCAATGTTAGTATATATTACATAGAGTTAAGTTTGGTTCATTCTGAAGAAAATATTAGATGCTTATCCTACCTTATTTTTTTTTTTTTTTTTTTTGAAAAATCATTTTGTTTTCAGATGTTCTCCGTTTTTCAAGAAAGCCATTATCGGAATATCTACAACTTCACGGATGTAGTAATCTTGCGGTAAGTTTGACGTTTTTGGTTTTTTCCTGATCGAGATCGCTTCAAGACATTCAGTTTACTGGAATAAATTGCTAAGGAAAATCCGTCTATTTTGAAACTGTTTGTCGAAGTTTTCACGAACCGTGCCCCTCCATTTTACTGCTGTAATTAACTTTATTTGTAAGTCTGTCTGTCGAAGGTATCTTCAGAGCAAGAACAATCTGCTTAACTTGTCTCCCCTTCTGCGAATGTGTGTGTGTGTGTGTTTTCCTTTAAAAACAAATAGGTATGAATAGCAGGCGTGTACTTATGTTTTGTTTTAACAAAAGTTAGGCTTAGTCAGATCTTGACGCTTACTGGGTTGTATGCTGCCATCTTTCGTAGAGTTGCCATGGAAACGTAGACACTCTTGGCGAAACCCTTTCGTGTCGGGGAGAAACCGAGTAAGTGAAGAAGGAGCGTTCGGAATCGAAGTTCCCACTGACTGTCAGAGGACTAAGACTTCAGAATTCTGGTGCATTAGAAATTACTTCGAAATGTAATAACTAACAGAAGCAAGTTTATTTTTAAAAAAACGTCTAGAAGAGAAAAATTCGGATAAGTTAGAATCCGTGTCTGGTAAATAAGCTAATATTATCTGTTTCGAATGGTAAATTTAGCTAAAAAAAAAAACAATGGTGCGAAACCAATGTTCAGAACTGTTGCTGCCTTTTCTTAAAAACAAAAACAAACACAAAAAATCCATACGAGTAAGAAAATTTCCGTGCACCTGAAAATGACGTTAAACTGTTCATTCAGTCAACATAATGTCGAAAACAGTAGAATCAGGACCAGTGCCAGAACGAGAGGAGTGGTGCCAGCTGAGTTTCCGCCATTACCAGCGTATATAAACCGCTCTGCTTTATACGGTTCACTCCCACATAGCCCGCATGCCTCGACGCAGCCAGAACGAACGTTACCATTCGCTGATTGTTACATTGTTACAACTTTAAAAACCGGTAGCGAAAAAGTGTCCTAAGCTGATAGAATTTTTCTCTTTGTCCTCGGCTATTCGTAATTCTACTCGTAAAAGCCTAACGAGCAACAGAAATGCATTAAAAAAAAAAAAAAAAATTATTCGTCTTCGGATTTCCACGTTCCCGACGTAAGCTAAACTCACATTCTATTTCAGACCTGGCAGCGTTCACGTGGAGTTTTCAATATTCTTAAAGAAGCAGATACGGGTATCCAAAGATTCCTTAGAGAAGATAAAAAACCTCATTTCTTCCGGTATGCGAAAAAGAAATCTGTTCATAGTCGACCCTACCTCGATTCACATCATCATTGAAGGTAAGGAGCTTTAAGTTGGACAAAATAACCGATAAGTCCGAAACCAAACTCAGAATCTCTTGTTGCATGCGACACGATGAAAACCGAGAACGAAGCATCCTTTTAAGTTCTAAACTCGAAAACTGACACTGAGACTGAAAGGTGAAACTCCTCGAAACAGAGCGTCGAGAGGAAGATAACGGGATTATCCTGGGTTTAGATTCTGTCATTAGGGAGATTAAAACAAACTTCTTCTGGTATTGCGATTTCTACGCTTTAAAAAAGAAAGAAAAAAAGAAAAAACTTGTTTAACTAATTTTCCAAAAAAAGGCTAAAGACGGGTTAGACGATGAGTGTTTTTGGCGCTACGGTAAGATTTTTCCTAGGGTGGTTACGAGATGCGAATAAACTTGAGAAACTGGTGCCCTTCAACCATGGTACATGAGAAGAGATGGTCTCCAACCGCAGGACGGGAGATGGAGGTGGCGCATTGCAGATTTGGAGTTCGGGACATCGAACAATGCCGAATCCGGTCCCTGTGCCCCCACACCACTACCACCGTTATTCAAATTCGCGTCTTTTATGGCTGAAACGGCCATCGTGGTCGAAATCGAGGGATCGTCACGAAGAAAAGGAGTAAGACGGTAAGAAAAAAAACCCCAGTAAATGGAAAAGGTAACGAGGCCATTCGATGCTACCAAAAATCCTACTAGAATCGTCGCCTTGAAGCTGGAATTAATAATCACTGGATGATTTCAAGTTATCTAAATAAACATTTTAACAAATATTGTTATTATTAAATTCAGAAGAGAAACACTTAAGTTAGAGAATGTAAATTAAACAAACAGATTTAAATAATAAAAATAATAATAATAATATAAGATAGCAATGAATTACAATGCATCTCGGATCCCGGAAGCGCATCACGTGGTGTCACCGGAAATGGCCACGAGGCTGATGAACAGATATCGAATAATTCTCGGTTTCAGAACAGCGCGACACCGTCGTGCAGCGACATACCCAACTTGAGATAAAAGATAATGAAGTTTCCACACCTTCACCAGATATTTCTTCTCCACCCCCACACACTGGTCTTGTTACTAAACCGTAAAGTTAAAATCGAGAAGAGGGAGGGGGAAAGGGGTTTTGCTGTTAAGGCTCCGGAAATCTTACGGTCTTTTCCGCTTTGTTGATAACTTTGAGGAAAAAAAATAAAAAATGTTTTTGTTGGGTTTCCACAAATCTGATTTTCTAACTTGAACCCGTCAGATTAATGATACATAATTATAGAAGAGCGATCTCAAACGCCCCTATAAACCAATCAACCGACTTGCAGCCATAAAATTTATTAGAGTAATAATTCAATTCAATATATATATATTTTTATATAGTGGGGTTTTTCTCTCTTTCTCAGATTTGTTAATGCGGCGGGGCGATGATGATCTGTTGCTGTCTTTTTACAGGTTACCTCCAGCAAACGACCTTACATCCCGGGTCAAAAACAGAAGGTGAGTCTATAAATGTACTTCAACGGTAGATGTCCTCAAGCCGCCAGACGTAAAACGGATAATAAAAATTGGTGAGAAATCGGGTCCGGTCGAAATAACTATTTTAAGAGTGAGATACTGACGGTGATCGCCAAAGGTGTACGAGTGAACTTTTTCTATACTGCTATTACTATTTTATCAGTGCAAATGTTCTCAAAAAATCGTCGTGGAATAAGAGAAAAATCAGTCAGGCTGCTCTCTCTCTTCGTAATGACGTTATATGTCTGTACTGACGTCATATCTCTCTGTACTGACGTCAGCTCTCTCTCTTCGTAATGACGTTATATCTGTCTGTACTGACGTCATATCTCTCTGTACTGACGTCAGCTCTCTCTCTCTCTCTTTTTTCTTTTAAATTTTAAAACCCCTTTGACATATTCAAACGTTTAAGAAAGGAAGAAGTGCTGGTGTCGACGTCAGCCAGTTTTTATGTTCCAAAGACCTGCTAGCGCCCTCTATCAAGATATGAGCTTCTGAACTCATCAGTTTATCCATACGTTAGTTTATTCTTTAAATTGCAAAGTTCGATATGAAAATCTTCTCTGCAGCCGAGGAAAAAGCAATTTATATTTACAAATAATTAAACGCCTGAACTTCAACGTGTCGTTATCGGTAGTAATAACTCTGCAGGTAATTTGAAAAATGTTTCTTCTTTATGATGGACGTTTGTAAACGAATATGGTTTACGCAATAAAGAATTTGTTCAGATTATATTTTATAACCTTTTTCGGAAAAAAATTTATTCTATTTATATATATTGCTTTACTTTTATCAGTTTTGGTATTAATCCCCGTTTGGTTTATGAAACTGACGCTAGGGGGGGTTCTGTGGTGGATGCTTTGTATTCCGACGCCGGAGAGCAGGTTCGAAGAAGAGTATTAGTTACCAGTCATTTCTTCCGATTGTAATATTTCTGTTCTTGTAATTCTTGAGTTCCATGTAAGCTAACAGTATGGCTAGCGTTAATCCTAATTCTAACAGTAGTATACTGTCCGTCAACACGTCAGTTTTCCAAGTTCGAAGCCGGCTCGTGATCGCGACTCGAGTCAGGCCAAAGAACAAAATGGCGATGGGGGTGGGGGGAACTTGGCTGTTGATCACGAAAGGAGACCTTCTTATGTTCCAGCCGATGTTTTGAATTGTTTGTGCCCCGCTTTCACTTTGCCATAAACATGCTTCAGACATCCAAGAGAGAGCGATAACGACAAACAGTGAATAGGAAGCTTAGCTGGAAGCCTTATAGCATAAAAGACTGGCTGGGTTCCTAATTAGCCACAGGTTCCTACGAGAAGCCACGTGGGCCTCATTAGCGCTGTTGCAAGGTGGCTCCATATTTTATGGAAAATAAGATAGGGCGTGGCCACTCGTCTTTGTAGTAGACAGAATATGGACACTAAAATGCTTGTGTAAATGGCTTATGCGCGCTCCCAACTCTTTAAAGTTCTATTCCTAACGTTATTTTTTTTTACATTAAACGATTCCCTGGTTGTTTGCCCTCTTTAGGGAACTTTGGAACCCATAGATACAATACTGCAGAAACCTGGAAACATTCCTCGATTATAAAAAGGAGCTTCGGAACTTCAGTGCCAAAGTCACGCTGTCGCCGCCGCTGCTGCTTTTTAAAACCAGTTTAAAGGTAGTTAATTATATTAATTAATTAAACAACTGAATAGTTAGGTTCTAATAAAGCCGGAGAGCTTCCTTAGAGGTATAATGCTGTAGTTAAGCGCAACCATCAAGTACCCTCGTAGTTTTTCTTTCTTTTTTTTTTTTTGAAGTTCCGCTAATTTTAAGATCTCTTACGGCTGCGCTAACGGAAACGTCAGCTGACTGGTTACGCTGCGCAGAAAGCTTACCGGACCTCAAACATCGATCGATCGATCGATAAATATTATTCTGAAAACAATTTTTGAGTATTTTAGATTGCGGGTACAATTTAGACACACACCACACACACACACACGAGAGAGAGAGAGAGAGAGAGAGAGAGAGATGAGAGAGAGAGAGAGAGAGAGAGAGAGAGAGAGCGAGAGAGAGAGAGAGAGAGAGAGAGAGATCAACAGTTTTAATCAGTTTGCTAAAAATTCTCGTTTATAAATCCAATTGAAAAGATATACAAACGACTGTTCAGCTTTAATTCGGTGAGTCAGCTCTCAGACATCCGGTGGGCGGCGCAAAACCCCGACAAATCTTAACGTTTTATCTACGGATAGAGCCTTGCATTTATTACTAACTGTTGGCTCTGTTTGGCGCACGCAAGTCCCTAGAACAGTTTCTTCTCGCTCTTCTTTACCAGCCGTGTAGATTTCCAGGGTGACTTCCTATCCCCTTCCATGTCTTAAAACTATGGGTCCAGGAGAGTCCTTCTGCACTTTAACCCTTCCACTGAAGTGTAGAAGAGCCGGTCGGAGAATGTCGATCGATGGTGCAGCACTAGAGCCATTACCACAGTAACCGATCTGTGCGTAAGTTCGGTCGCGAAGGCCAACGAAAATATTATCAGTATCACGGCTGGTAGCAGCAGCATATTTCAATTAAACAGATGCCAGCAGTATTCAGTCACCTCTGAAGCTAGCAAAGATTAACGTCGCGGTGCTACTGCGACATATAGCTGGAGACTGAAATCTTGACGTCGCTGCTTTTCAGCCACGGGAAGTGGGGCAGGGTTGTGACAATCACTCAATGTGATCGAACTGGATCAGCAATTAAATTCGTTTTTTTTTTTTTTTTATTATTCAAAAGCAGCCCCCTCTCCTCCCCGACTTCGCCAGGCGAGGGGTGTGCTTCCCCGAGAATTATTTTGCAGCAACTCGGTCCGGTGGTTCAGCGGTCTCCGCGTCTAGGAAAGCTCTTTAAATCGCTGTGAATAGCTGGGGGGAGGGAGGGGAGAGAACCCCTGCCGTGTTCTTGAAGCAGTTGTGAGGCTAAATCGGGGGGGGGGCACTGACCAGTTAAAATGTGTTGTCTTGTCCATACTTTCTCATTGGAGTCCTGCGACAGTGATGTCACGCCATCTGGGAGATTGCCATTATCCGGATATACCCCTCCCTTGGCTTCTCAGCAGAAAGGCAGCTCGCCAAAGCGAGGAATGTGTCGGCACTGTCGAGGTACAATTTTTTTTTTTTTTTTTTGGTTTCAGAATACAGGGGCACTCCGCCGACCCGGTGCGAGCAGGTTTACCTGCCGATGTGCGTCAACAAGACCAGCTACACCTACGCCGCTTTTCCTAACCTGCTCGGCCAGACAACGCAGGAGGAAGCCCTGCAGGTGACGCTTCTCTACAAGGACATCTGGCAGGCTATCCGCTACGACTACAACTCGCAGTTCTGGTGTTCCGTCCTTGCCCCCGAGTGTCACAAAGGTGCAAGCATCCCGCCGTGCCAAAGCTTCTGTGAAGGTAATAACTTCCGCTTTTCCTAAATTAGGGGGGGTTGACATCATGCGTCGTCGTCACAACGTTTAGAGCTATACAGCAAACCGTAACCCTAATTCTGAACTTAAGCTTCTCGGTGTAACAACCCAGCCAAGTACGTTTTAGATGGCGCAGCCTGTATCTCTCTATATCAATCGCCTCGAACGATGTTTCTTTTAGCTGTAACTGTAATCTTCAGGCAGACACCAGAATCTTCGGGAACGGGTGGTTATTAATAAACCGTACGAACAAGTTTTCGTGTCGCTCTCTAGACAAGGAGTCCCTTTCTGTCGTTAACTCTAAATCAATTAAGTAAAGGAATAAACTGTTTTACCTTTTTTAAAATCAGAAACAAAAATACCCTCTAAGTGTATATAAAAAAACATACTGAATTCCTTATTAAATCACCAGATTTAAGCAGCTCTTAATTCATTCAAATTCTAAAAATCCAACATTATAGTTCTTATTCGATAATTTTATCACCAAAAATACCCAGAGGCAACTTTCTATCTTCTTAAAACATAATCGAAACTTTGATAATGGTCTTTACTTTAGAACCATTATTTTCGAAATGTTATAAAAAAAATCAATAATGCTGTTTGCTTTAAAAAAAATAAAAGATGTTCTGGAAATTTCTTTGTTTTCTACAGATTATTGATCTAAATTTTCTACAGTGAATAAGAAAAATTTCCCTGAGTGACGAGCAACGTGCTTATCTTCACCGGCAGCATGTGTTACGATTCATTAATTTCGCTAGAAAAAGCTATTTTTACAGGAACCGTTCATAAATCACCTCAAATGTTACAAATGTATCGATCATTAATGAAGTATCAACGCGATTTTGGCTTTCATTGTTCCCACCTGCGGGAGCATTGCCAAGGCATCCGACGAGAAGACGGGTTAGTGGTTGACAAAAGTATTCCTTTTTTGCTGACTCAGTCAGAACTCTTTTTCGGAAAATTGAATAACAAGAATTAACGCTACCCGATATTTAACCGGCATTTATTGATGAACGTGTATTTGACGTGACGTTTACACGAAGTTTACTGATACAAGTTAATTTGGCGTCTACTTACACATCACAGATGGCTTGCCTGGTCTTCTCCATGTGCTTAATACTGAGATCAGATATTTGGACAGTGAATTAATTTGGTTCGCGAAATTAAAGTCAAGCTTTTTCCTCTGCGTAATCAGGAATACATGCCTAATATGTCCTAGGCTTACTACCCATTCGATACTATTGATTAATGCTGTAATACCAATTGTTAGAGAAACTGATCTGGTTTTCATAATGATTTTACTTGGCTCTTAGGCCTAAGATTAGTTTACAACTAAACCTTGACGACCAGTGGAAAGTAATACAGCTGAATGTATTTTAATAAAAAACTTCTATTTACTACATTAGGTTTTTGTTATTGATGGCTCAAATTTTTCTACAAGAAGCCTAAAGTAAAGATGTCTTCTTCCTCCTTGAATATTTGGTCCAAATCTCCTTTAGTCTTCACAAGAAACGCAGACATATATTCGTAATGTTCGACTATGAAAGCTTTTGTTTTTAACATCACGTGACTGAACGGGCTTAACCCTTTTTCATTCAGTGGTCTACAAGAGCTGTCACACGTACTACTTTGGAAATTTTAGTTGGCCGCTCAACTGCTCAATACTCCCAGAATCCGAAGATCCGGCCGTCTGCAGACAGAGCCCGTACAAGCGTGAGTATGTTGAATAACATGTTCGATGGCGGTATTGAGTGGTGTGTGGTTAGACGTGAAGAAGATGAAGACCGATTTCTTGTGAACACGGCATGTGTCTGTCTTTCAGCTGGTCGGTGTACAAAGCTGGAAAACCGTCAACTGTGTAAGTTGGTCGATTACAATTACACGGCCTTTCCCAATCTGGTCGGTGGGATCTCGGAGAAGACTGCAGCCAAATCTATCAAGTTTATTAAAGAGATGCAGAAAAGCACAAAATGTTACAAACATTCAGTTCTGTTTGCATGCGCTACTTATCTCCCAAAGTGCAGTGGAACTGGAATGGTTCCTAACCACGTGATTCCACCTTGTCGCAGTTTATGCAAAGGTAAGTAACTCTTATTTTTCTCAAGTAGAAGCTTCTAATCAATACTGTAATAGCTTTCACATCCAAGTAAAATAGTCGACTTAGTTGTTTGACTTTCATTTTATTTACAACTAAAATCTGTTTGATTTTTAAAAAAAATTGCATAGGAACAAACAATCTTATTAATAATAATAAAAGCAAATAATTTAAACAAAAATGTACGCCAAGTAAAGAATTAATTTTAAAAGTACGGTCGACCCCAGAGTAATCGCGGCCCCGGTTATTCGCGGAATTTTCCTTAGAACCTAACTAATAATTGTTCGTGGAAACCCCAGCATATTCGCGGAATCGCAAATATCTTCCGCGATTTTTTATGGCTTTTTTTCGTGGTAATATATATTTTTTCACGCTTTTTAACGCTAAGTTATTAATAACAATATAATTTAATAATTTTGTAATATAAATACAGCAAAATATCAATATAAAATAAACGCTATTGGCTGGAGGTTTGAAAGTAGCCAATCCGAGAGCGTTATTCATTTCTCCTCGCTGCTGATTGGCTGCTGCCCACGAAGCGCTGTCTCAGGCAGATGCAGCCCCGCATCATCTCAGTTTACCGCGTGTAGCTATCTCGAGTGTTTCTCTGAGTGTTGTATTTTTAAATTAAATTATTATTATATATTTACTTATATTTTTTTATTATATTTTACGTTATATTTTGACGTTTATAGGCATTTTATGGACCACGTCCAATATTCGCGGTTTTTCACTCTTCGCGGGTGCTCAAGGGACGTAACCCCCGCGAATGCCGGGGGACAACTGTATACCTACAGTTGAATATTTGTCATAAACATTGTATTATTAAAGTTAATACAGTGTTATAAACTAACTGTAATGGAGCAGTATATGCAAATGAATAATTATTGTCATCTATTATAAATAATGTTTCAATATTTTATTGTCCACTTAAGAAAATAGTAACCAACCTTAAACTAGGAAAACGAATTTTTCACTTGGGGGGGGGTGGTTAGAAAATATTTGTCCGTTATGACTTAGAAAAAACTTAATGATTTGCCAATAAACTACAATTTATAACAGTATGATTTTCATATATCTCTCCAGTTTTTTTTTTTCTATTTACGCTGTAACCCATTAAATGAGCGATATTCTACTACCAAATATAGTCAGAGAAACCGCCTTCTCCGATTTTCTTCATTTGTAGTATCACGTCTCACGTCTCGTTAACTGTACAAAATCCGAGTGCCCGCCACATCCTCCCATATTTACGTGAATCTTGATCTTTGCTACTTATTATATATTAAAAAGTACCTATTATTACAAATTTAGGCAAACTACAGTTACCCCTCCCTCTCTCTCTCTCTGTGCACGTAAAAGCCATCTTCGTTATTATATATAAATTAACTGTTGATGTTGTTTAATACAGCGTTCAGGAGTAACTGCCTGGTGTTCATGAACATTTTTGCAAAGCCCTGGCCCAGCAGCCTTAACTGCTCCGACCTTCCTGACGAGGACGACCCACAGGTCTGCGTCGGCTACAGAGAAGCGCACGAGCCGCCGGAGATGCGAGGTTAGTGAGTCCCCCCGCTGTCCGCACTCACGGACACGGACGACAACTCTGTTTATGTCCAACGCTCTTGGATAACATAAAATCTGATTTTTGTTTTGGTATCTTCTTATTTCCCGTTCGTTAAGTAAACGTCTTATTAAAAATGTTCGTATGTGATAATTCTACTGTCGACAAAGTGTAACTTTGATCACAGCATATAAAAAGGACCGAGCGGCTGGTATATTGAGAGCAAGCAACAGAAAAACGACAAGTAAGGATGGGATATACGAAAGACAGGTAAAAAAAAACGTTGTTCGGTTCTCCTCTCTCTAAACCGGTAACTAAATGAATTATAAATAGTTTATTCCACATTAATTATGCTCAAGTCTTTACAATTTAAAACGTTACAATAGTTACAGAGATATAACTTAGGAATCTTCACATTATATTCATACCTTACAATCCATAGGGTTATAACTAGGATTCTTCATATTTTCTTTTTTAGCGTTAGAACTACGAAGCTTCGCTTTTCATTCGATATATTGCATTAGTTCCAGGGTATAATTTTAAGTCTGCACTGCACTAATGGTAGCGTTTAAATTACGAACTTTCATATTTATTTATTAATTTTTTTTCATTTTACACCAGTTATAAAATTAAATGAAGTATATTCGTGTAAAGAGGTGTCATAGCAAAATGCAATGCTCCTGAGTTGCTCAATGCTGCTAAATATATTTTGGTGAACTCCACATCCTCTTTTCCATCTAGGGAATAGTCTCAACCCGGTATCATCTTTTAAATATCATGAGTGTTTCCTCGTTGCAACTTGTCCAACTGCCAATCGCTTAGAATTTATTGTTAGACTTTATCCAGCTATTCAACAATAATCAGCTAAACACAGACACGCCGAGTTTCATTGGCTTCCACCTTAACAAAGGTAGTATCACCCATCTCTGCTCCATCTCGTCTTTGTAGACGGTTTCCAGCTTTTGCTTTTTCCTTTACACGTTTACAATGAACGTCCCAACCCGAGGTTCTGTGCAGTAAAATAGCTAATCCTTTACATCTTTCTCTCACCTGTTTTTTTTTTTTTTTTTAGAATGTAGATTAGACGAACTCAGATGTGACAACGACACCTGTATTCCGCCGTCGTGGGTGTGCGATGGATACCAAGACTGCGAAGACAACCTTGATGAATTAAACTGCGGTGAGAATGCATCGCCTTGATTTTTCCTAAACAGTACTGCACGATTCTTCGTCGTTCTTTGTGATGTTCCCGGTAGCGGATTAAAATCTTTCGAGATGCAATGCCTGCTTCCGGAATAAAACGAGCGACTAGGAAAACAATGGAAGAGCTCGTGGTGGCCACCTGGCTGTCTGCTAACGAAACAATAGAGCTGGTAGAATGTTAAAGATGCCTTGTACATTTGGCGCTCGTGGTACGCCGTCACTTACCCTGGAAAGTTATACCGTGGTCAGAGTGGGACGGAGAGAATACTGGACTCGTAGGTAGCAGCTAACTATCGATCGGAACGGACCACCACTGGTTACAGACGAAGTTCGTTTGCCAGGCAGGAAGCCCTGTCTACGTACGACAGCTCACTGACATCGCAAAGATCGACGAAGCTACCATGGACGCGTGGCTCGGTGAACATTCCTGCTTAATTGAAGCCGTGTAAAGCGAAGATTTGCACGAGCCCAAGAAATGATGCGCAAAAATATGATATTTTCCGCGTCTTTTCTGTTCTTTACCGAGTTGTATTTTCTTCGATTCACTTAAATGAAGGCCATCCAGGTACTTCGGGAGGCCTACGGAAGCCCGTAGTTCAATACAGCGGTTTTAGCGTAGAAATAAAGGCAGCCACCTGGAAGCCCAGAAAGACTGACCCGTGTTCATTGAGATCCGTTCTCGTTAATCATCTCGAGCCACTTTTCCGACAAAGGGGTTCTATAATTCATGGCACATCTGCCACAAGAAGATCTGCGCTACTTGTCACACCTCCAAAATCACCCAGTGGAAGAGATAAAGGGGGCTGCAGGTTTTTGACTGTTATCAGGCTGGACTTGTCACACCTCCAAAATCACCCAATGGAAGAGATAAACGGGGCTGCAGGTTTTTGACTGTTATCAGGCTGGACTTGTCACACCTCCAAAATCACCCAGTGGAAGAGATAAAGGGGGCTGCAGTTTGTTTTTTTGTTTTTTTCTTTTTTCCTGGGCACTTTGGAGGCCTGGCTTGAGTCCGATTGAACACGTCTAAGAAGAAAGAGCGCCGTGACCAAAAGAACTGATAAATTTACATCCTCATCAGATATTAATTATCTATCAGCTTAGCAGCCAACGTAACGGTGACGACCCTGCATTCTCATCAAACCGAAAACCATATTTACGTTATAATTTGGTTATTATGCAATTTGGTTCAGTTGCCTGGGTAATCGAACTATTATTTAAATAATTTTTAATAAAATCTTCCAAGTGTGATTAGTTAGAAGAAGAAAAAAAAATACTCAAAATCTCTATGGGACTTACTAAATCTTTCTCTCTGAACAGTTTTAACCAGTGCCACCGATGGAATCTTTTAAGTTTTGGTACAGGAAATAAACCAGATATGTTCACTCTGTATGCAATATCAGCAGAAACAGACTGGAAGAGTCAGTAAAATAAAACAAACAAAACAAGCAATTCCTTAACCTAATAAATGATAACGTATGAATGTTAATTACTGGGATGGGGGAGTCTATTACTTATAGATGCCGGAGCACAATAAGCCTGGAAGAATTAGAAGGCAAAGCATAATATTTTGCGTAGAATCCCACAGCTACGCCAAGTTTCGCTACTCTGCTGAGGCGCGAATTGCGGAAAGAAAAGCATATGGTGATGTGTAACCTGTTACAGGTAAATGTGCGGATGCCTTTGTGTTTGCTATATTATTTTCATGCACTGAAGGATAATAGCATGGAATAAAAACGGCCTTGTAGGTGCATGGTCTGTTGGCATAACACACCCGTCTGCTGCCGCTAAGAGCTCAAGTTTGACCCCTCTGGAGACAGACTCGGCTTAGCAAACCTTCCTACAGCATGATTCCTTTTCGCTTTTCTGTGCCAGTCTTTGGTGTGGGTTTTCTCTTCTCTTCGCTGATGGCAGAGAGACTTTACTAGTGACTCAACTATTCCCTGTTTTAAAGCCCAAGGGAAGCATCAGAACGTTTGTTGGTACTGATCATGGCACCACGCAACCCCATCAGCCACCTACGGTTAAGACGTGGAGGACACAGATACATGGACGTAGGCAACGAATCACAAGCAATGGAGAGTCGAAGACTAAAAAAAATGTTATCGCTTACATACGAGTCAAGATTTATCATAAGAAACAGTTTTCCGAAGATGGGTTGATGAAAGATAATAAACCCGTTGTACAAGTAAAAGAGTAAAGAATAAGAAGTGCGATAAAGTGTATATTCCTGGAATTAGTTTGAAAAACCGACTAAAATCAATGGTCGAATGAGCGCCAAGAAGTAGAAGCAAGTTTGTGTTCGTTCCCCCGCACCCAGTTATTATAATGTAAACAGTCCGACAACAAGACGACGAACCCAATGTTCTTGGACTCTAGGAAAGCAGAGAATTTCTACAAGCGGCTGAGTTGGTTATCTCAAAATTCTGATATGAACACCATCGAGTATGTGCGATTAAATGAATTCTCCCAAAAGGTAAAAAATTCCTCGAAAGTTTAAACCTGTAGAAATCTTCTTTGGAACTTTACTTTAAAAAAAAATAAATAAATAATTATAAGAAATCGATTAAACAGTTGCAACTTGTACATGACGACAAAAGATCCAGTTTTTGTTGTTTGGCTGCGATGATGCTGCGCCCTACAGCGACGTCTACCAAGGGATGCAACTCCATGGTTTTATTCAAATCAGCATGCATCCGGATAGGAAAGATTCACCGATGAAAGTTTTGCTTTTAAATCGAAAAGCTGGTCTGCAAAAAAAAAAAAAAAAATCAGCGTATTCGGTCTAACCCAACCAGGTGACAATTACTGGTAACTCTGCTGCAAGCTAAAAATTTTTAGATGTTAATGTTTCGACATTTCTTCTTTCATTTTAACGCTTTTATTCCATTTCCAGCTTTGTGTCATGAAAGAGAATTCAAATGCAAGCCAACGTCCGCTTTGTGCATTCCGCAGTCGTCGGTCTGCGATGGAACCTCCGACTGCTACGAAAGCGTGGATGAGCGAGATTGTGGTAGGTGGGACATAATTTTAATAACTGTATCTTAGTGTTTACACATCTCGTTTCCATTAAGCCCCAGAAATTAAATATTGTTTAGTGGGTATGGTTATATATTGACAGCGTTGGGAGCCCATTCAATAAAACCATTCCTTTTATCTGCAAACTAATAGCAATTGAATTATACAATATTCTTTCTGTTTGAGTCTCAAGGTCGACATCACCATGCAATAGCAAATAGATTTAATTTTTTTTACTTTAGATAAAATAACTTTGCTTTAACAATAATAGTGGCAGTATTAACGCTGAGAACTTGCAGTTTGTTTTCCAAGGATTGGTGGTCGGCTACAAGATCGGACACTTCCGGAGATCTCGGGTGTAGTTCAGCATCTGACATGCAAAAGTCAATGGAGACCTAAGACAGAATAGATAAGCTCACAAATCGGTGACAGCCTGACGCAAATATCACTGTTTACTTATCCAGAATGTCTCTTTGTTCTCTTTAAAGTCTGTGCAACCATGAAACAAACATGAACTGACTCGGGTGAGAAATTAAGAGACATTTCTATTGAGCAAATTACGTTTTATTGGTTATTCTTCCCTTTTTATGCTTCGATGCCAATCAAAGGAATGCCGAGAATTGAAATGGCGCACTGAAGAGACGAATTTTAATAAATGGCCTCTCTGATTACTTTCTTGAAAACGATTCTGAAACCCGTTAGGAATCAATACGGTTATTTTATTACAAAAAAAAAAACGTATTCTGCTGTACGTTGATGTTTGGCTTTCAGTATATCACATTTGTATTCGTCCGTTTGAATTACCATTATCCAACCGCGCGCATTTTCAGAAAGTTAGTAAAACCACGTGACTGTGGTGGCGCCTCCAAACTTCTCCGACAGTCCGTTCAACTGATGAGCTCTTGTGCTCGAGTTTACGCCGGGCAGAACTTTCGGGGGAAAAAATGGTCCACGCGCTCTATGCCTGTCAGTCGGCCTTTGATACCGCGTGAAGTAGGGGGGCGGAAGCGGAAGTCTACGAGACTGAACGCCTAGATAATCATTTAGAATGGATACCATAATTTTTAAAACAAATAAAAAAAAAGAAAGAAAGCGCGTGCGCCTATTTCGGAATTGTAGAAAGATGTAGACGAGATGACAGAGATGAGTAAAGCCCCGGTACCAAGCCGGTTCTCTTTAAATTTCCAGAAAAGCCATTAAGGAAGTATCTCCAAGGAGCTGAAACCGAAACAGATGAGAGCGGAAGACTTTTGTTAGAGATAAACTTGGAAATTGACGCCAAAGATAATCTAGCGGAAGATACGAGAAACTGGTTATAAAAAGGAGGAAAAAAAAAAAACCCTTTTTACTTATGATTTCTATCTATATATCGTAAATAATATGTTAGGACATATGTGGAGTTACAAATTGGACTTACACAAAGTTACATTTAAACCAAGTTATACTATGGTCAGGGAGCCGTCATGACTCACGTAGGTACTCTCCGTAACTCTGCCTTGCGAGTATTGGAGCAGGTTAATAATAATAATAACCATCATCCTCCTCATCATCAGAGATGAAATGCATTACTATCAAACCTTAGGTGAAATTATCGACCTATTAGATAAAAATCTGCAGTTTCAAACATTTTTTTAAACTCGCATCAACTAAGAAAGCCTGTGATTTTATTGTTGTTACACCTTGTACGAAAATATCTCACAGTTTAGAATTCCAAGTTTAGGTAGTAGACTCGCTCTAATGTTATTAACAAATGGAAACATTTTAAAGTATAAATCAACTTGAGTTTCTAATTTTTTAGGAAAACAACAACAACAGTGGTCTGCCATATTAATCTCTCTCCCGATAAACGAATGTGTCTGAGCGACGTTCAGGTGAGCTTTGGTCAGTGATATTGCGCAATTCACCAAGGCGAACGTCGCTGTTGTGAAAACGCTACCTGGAAAGGCTTTCACCAGTGGCGTCCTCTGGCGAGACTCCCGAGTATCGGTGTTGCACAATCTTTACCCATAAGTCCGGTGCTTGTAGCCGGATATGGAGAATACTAGAATCTGCTTCCAGATAGCACATGGACAGTGTGGTAGCCAGGGGTTCAATTTTTTTTTGTTTTTTTCCTGTCACTGGGACTTGACTCCTGGGGGTACGTAAAATTTTCATGTGCTAATTTCAACCCTGTCAGTAAAAATGACGCATTTGGTAAACGGTGTAGAGATCTCTGGCGGAAAACATACGTGAGGGTGCCCGGTTTTTCCTTGTTAACGCCTAACTATTTGGTAAGGTTTGTTCAGTTCAGCTCTTACCATTTAAATAACAATAATATAATTTTAAAATGTTTTCATTTCAGTCCGCCTGGGAGCGGGACTCAGCACTGGACTTCTGCAGGTTTTCAGCCCGAACTTTTCGACCTGGGAGCCGGTGTGCGCGGACGGCTGGAACATCAGCTTCGGTCACATGGTCTGCGAACAACTAGGCTACAAGTAATGAGCTTTCTGATCTCTCTTTTACTACTATCGAACTCTGCTAATGTATCGCTGTTAAAAGTAGACACTTGCATTTCATTTGCGAACGTGCAATATTTTCTGTGTTTACTTAATTTGTTTCACCATCCACCGAAAGCTTTAAGGATTTACTTATTTCGTGAAATACCTGTTTCTGTTGTCGTCCTCGTTTTGTAAAGCGTCATATTTAGCTTAGAATTGTCCGTTGCAACCGAGAAGCCGCGGGATATGCGAAATCGACGCGTGCCCAGTCAGAAACAGGTCTAACGATCGTTCCGGTGAGAGGGGGGGGGTTAAAAGCTGACCCCTCGGTGCGTCATTCTTGGTAATCTACGCTTACTTGCTCTTCACTGCTGCTTTTACGAACTTCGATTTTGTTTAAGGGGTAGGAGGGGATCAGGAGGAGGCTGGGTGGTTGACCTAAAAGCGCTCTCGGTTTGTGAAGATCTCGACCAAAGCGCTCGCGTTTCCTCTGTATTTCAGGTCTCTGGTAAGTACGGTGTTTCAGCCGATGATGACCTCTTCGAAGCTTGTCATCGTCCCCTTTTCGTCCAGCAAGGACCCGAGGCGAATCCAGAGCTACCTTAAAAGAGGGTGAGCAATTTTGATTTCAGTGTGACTGTTACGAGAGAGACGATTGGTCTGAACAAATCAAGCCGGCTGGTGGCCGAAATTGTAGAACCACAATAGGTGCGTGCAACGTTTACGTAGGTTCGGGCAAATCAGTAACGAACAGTTTTACCTGCGTGCTGCTCACCTGGCGGAAAATAAGGCAAGCACTCGTATTGACGATAGCGGAAGATACAGAAAAAACAAAACAACCCCATCAACGCTGTCTGAGGTGGTGAAGGTCTACGTTCACGATTAAGACGAAAACATCAATGGTGGCCAACATAAAGGAAGAGGGGCGAGTCGGGGTCAGAGGAAAACCCCTTATGTGACAGTATAGAACTAAGAGAACTTTGGTCGTAGTTTCTAAAAAAAATAAAAGAAAGTTAAATCACTGTCCAGAACAAGCACCCTTAGCTCCCCCCCATTATATAATCGTCTGCATTATTTTGCCTATGTCTGAAAAGCCCTTCAGTTAAGATAAGCGAAATTCTGTTCCTTGCTTTCAGATCCAACTGCACTGGGAACACAATCGTGAAGTTGACCTGTGGAGATCCGGGTAAGGCGATTTAACTTCAAGGATTTACATATATATATATATAGTTGTTCTTTGGAATCCCGCGGTGAATGTCGAGCCAAATAAGCACGACAGTAATAAGGCGCTGAGCTGGGATGTCCGAACGTACGTTCCCTTACGCTCTAATTCTCTTCTCTCCGCCCTTACAATTACCGGCGCCTTGCTAATGCTGTCCAACGATCAGCAAGCAACCCTCGAGGAGGGCGGCGGCATCTTTCAACCACAGCAGCTGCTTTGATGGAACTTTGACACCACTTCCTTTGATCTTTAGCGAAGCCAGTCTTCTGTAAAATAAAACGTTCCCGGCACAAAAGACGAAAGTCTACCTCAGTAGTTTACTTACTTACGTACGTATGTACGTAGAGGACTGGAAACGGTGCAAGGGAAAACCTTCAAACGAATAATATTTAGCACAGAAAAGGGGACAGCCTGGGGTTCTGGAAAAGCAAACAAGATTTAAAAGTCAGGAAAGCTCGCAGATTGGACTAAGGGAGCCGTGTACTTTGTTTTCTGTATTATTAAAGCAGTAGAAAACATGTGGTGTATATATATATATATACTAGTTTAGCTCAACTGGACCAACTGATGGCATCTTCTCTAAACGTTTAGTATTATCAAGGAAGATGTAACACCCTCCCCGTCCTTTGGTTTGGATTGCAGATATAGATATTTCAATAGAAATTATAATGCTATAATGTTTTGTTTGTTTTTTTTTTTTACAAGTGTGCGGTACCCGGCCAGCTCACTACACGTCTCCACTGAGAATCGTGGGAGGGATCCAAGTAAAACCCGGAACCTGGCCGTGGTTGGTGTCTCTCCATGGCGGCCCCAGCGAGAAGTTCTTTTGTGCTGGCAGCCTGCTAAACGAAGAATGGGTTCTCACGGCGAGTCACTGTCTCGGAGGGTAAGTGCGCACACACACACACCATTATTCGCGCTTCACCTGTGAAAGCACATGAGAAAGAGAGTCGCATCTGAACCGGTCACCACGAAAAAGTATAGCCGAAAAACTAACCGGAAGCCGCTTAGGTCTCGTGTGCACAACGAAGATTTTAGGTATCAAACACGCCGAATTTAAAGAGCTTAATGCATGTTGGGAAATCGTACCAAAACAAACTCACGCGCATGCGCAATGAAAAATATCACGGGTAGCCCAGACATGACTTCGCCCAGTCTTTAAATTCATTATTGCTGCAAATGTTTTAGTTTTGGCCGCTATAAAGGAAAATATGACGGTATTAAACTTATGTGAAGGAGTGTATTTTCAACAATACAGGAATCGTCACAGTTATCTTTGAATCCTTTACTAATCGGAAGATCGAGTTCTTCCAGACGAATGAAAATGGACATCTTTTAATGGAAGGATCGGATCGAATATGCCAGCTAAATGTGGTATTAGTAATTACGTTGAGCGATCAAAACAGAAATGGCTTTTCCTAATCTTAAAGGCGTAGGGTCCATATTAAAAAAAAAAGAGATATTAAGGTACAGCTTTAGCCGCTTCATTTTCTCACTCAGCAATTTCCAATGTTTAGTGGTGAGGGCTTAAAGTCAGATAGGACTGTTTTGGCTTCAATCAAGTATTTATTAACATAAGTGATTAAAAATAACTACAATATAAAATATATAACAATGAACCAAAACTACAAAGTCTGGTTAATATTTTGACCAGTAACCTGTTTTTAATAAATGCTTTCATTCTACTTGGTGATGATTCAACTAATGGTTTGTAGGCTTAAATATTTTCCCAAGTTTTCTTAATGACTTTTGCCAATTATTTTATATTCCTTGCATGATTCTTCTTTGCATTATGGTTCCTCATCACTGCCCATAAGTTCTTAATTTCATTTGAATCAGAAGAGTTCCAAGCCATATTTAAACTAATGAATTTTATTGTTCTTGAACAGAGTCACCTTCATTTGTTATGTGACATTTGCTTTCTCTTGTAAAAACCAAATGTTACTATCAGGATGGAGTTTCTTAGCCGATTCCACAATATTAAAAAAAAAATTCAAATGCCAATTTGTATTCATTGATGTTATTTTTTTGATAAGATTACCAATTCTTTTTACCATTAGCAGAGAATTTTCTTCTGACTCTCAAAGCACTGCAACTACCACAAGGATGAAGTAAACCTTTATTTGTAACTATTATCTTACTCCAATCTTCTACTTGCCAGTTTTGGTATTTCTTGCAAGGTTGAAGATTTTCTTGTTTTTCTATGACAGAAAGTTCCAGCCTTTTAGCTTGTATGCGTGATTTGAACTTCATCGTTACCAAATATCTTTAAACAGATCTATGGAAATACGTTATTCTAATTCTATAGCTAATGTATCGCTTGAGACACATCTATCTTTCTTTTGAAGCCTTTTAAAATTCATTCTTCCCTTGGTGATATTTTTTTGTTGATCTACTTATTTTCTTAGGAGAGAAATGTCTAGTTTCTTAATTGTTCCCATAATCCTGCCAATAATCTTAATGAAAGACCAAGATTTTCAACAATTTCTAAGTGCCAGGCCTATCTCTATATATGTATCAATCTGCTGCATATCGCGATCACTTATGCACTTTCCATGAATATTTTCACGATTCATGATTAATATTTTTTGCTGAAAAATCACTTCAATATTGGATGAAGAGATGCTGGTGCGTGGATGACTATTTCTATATACGGAAACGTTATGAAGAATTTCTAGATTGAAGAGAAAGTCTTAGAAGTTTTCAACATAACATAAAGATAAGAACTCATTCAAAATATAATGGAAAATTCTGATTGATGCGGATACTTCTATCGTTGCAAATGTACCTATTTATTTTAAAACTGTCATTTCCCTTGTATTCAGTGCTAGTTTTACAAAAGAAAAAATTATCATATAAATAGGGAAAGAAGTTTCATTGCTTAATAACTGTTACGCATTTTTTGATTGGAGGCTTTGTCTGACGTACAACCAAGCATACTGAAAATTACTGGGTGGGCCAAAATAACTAATCTAGGCTGCACAAGAGACTTCTGGATGTTTTATAGAATACTTCCAGGCTTCAAAACATCTTTAAAATGAAGGAAGATTTAAACTATGGTTGAAAACAAATCTGACAGAAGTTTAAAAAAAAATAATTAAAGAGCGTCAGTGCTTGGTCACGAAGTCGTTAATACATGGGTGGGGCACCATTTTAAGTAATCAGAATTTGAGCGCAACCTCGTGTCAGAAAAAAAAAAAAATTTGACGGTAAATTCTAGCCAGTAACATTGATTGGCAGCGATAACCGCATCGCTGACAGTAACAGTGTAAAATAGAGCTTGAAGATCGTGCCGTGAGTACATATTAGCCATGGCGAATGGTGGTTTCCTGTTTGTGATAGGTAAACAAAGTATACGGTGGCCGCATGTAAACATGTAAAGAGCAAAACAATTCACCTAGCAGTGTGCGAGTATAATGAGAGAGAGAGAGAGAGAGAGAGAGAGAGAGAGAGAGAGAGAGAGAGAGAGAGAGAGAGAGAGAGAGAGATGCATCTAACCGTCAATAATTTAAATATTAAAGGTTTAGATAATTTTACAGCATTTTGAAACCTTCGCCCTGCTTACAGGCCCGGGTGTAATTCTATTTTCCAGATCGTCCCCAAGCGGCATCGTCATCAAACTGGGCCGTACTCGCCGGTACAGTTATTCCAGGTACCGCCAGGTGCGGCACATAAGGCGACTAGTGATGCACCGGGGCTATGTCTATCCCAAGGTGGACAACGATATCGCCCTCATGCAACTCGCCTCACCGGTGAGCTTCAACGATTATGTTAGACCCGTCTGTCTGCCTACGCCCAACGAGGTTGTCCCGGTCGGCAGGCGATGCGTGGCAGCGGGCTGGGGCAGGAGGTCCGGACTAGGTAAATCCATGTTCAACTTTTAATACAACAGTCGCCACACTCTTCTCGATACTCTATCTCTTATGAGAATCATTTGCGTGTTTTGTTTTTTTTTTAAAGATCGGCGGTGGCAGCGACACCTGCTGACTCTGCTGATCACAAGGGTCCCACAACTTCACCTAGAGAACCATGTCCACAAGAATTAGTATGCTTACTCTCTTAGTTATCAAGACTTTCTAAATCTCGGTTAGGTTTTGCAGAAGTGTTCTTGCCTCTGCGTCAGCAATCACTCCGCCATCTCACGCATTCTCCAAATGGCTAGCGAAATAACCGACAAAATAGTTTGATAAGTCGTAAAGACCTCTGTAAAATATTGTGGTCATCAATAAAAGGTTAATGTAGAAACAACGTATCGATAAATCTACATTCACTCGGCAGATCTGCTCTGCGCGTTTATTGGAGTAACACCACGAACAGGCGGCGGTCTGACGCTTCCTGCCACGTGCTCAGCCAGAAGATTAACAACATCTTGCCAAAGACGAAGTCTAGTAGAAATTGTAATCTAAAATATTAAAACTGACTTCATTTTAACAAACTGTAGGGCTGAGCCGTCACTCCAAACCCACGACTGCTTTTATTTCTGTCTACTTAATATCTTGGTCAAGCATTTATCAAGCATTATATCAGAAAGAGCTGCGTGGTAGAACCGTTGGCTAACTACCGAACCGCTGGACTGAAGGCCAAAGGAAGTGAATAACCGCTGTTACTCTCACCGGTAGTTAAACACCGATCAATTCAAATGTAATCGCCTTCTTGAAGCAGATCTGCATATTTTGTCGGACCTGCACCTCCGCTTGCTTTAACCGCCCGTCCTGACTTCAAGGTCGATCGAGAACCTCTCACAGAAGTGAGCCAGCCCGTACGGTGACAAGACGAGTTCCCCGGGTACACGACTGGGGTCTCTTGAGCGGTGTTCAGGAGTGCAAGCCGGACTAATATTTTTTTACTCACGGAACCTCTGCCACGACTACTCGGAAAATCCCTATCGGAACTCCTCATATTTTTCAGGTGCGGAAGAAAAACAGGAGTGCCCGAAAGAAACCGCGCCGGGAAGTGCGACGTCAAACCGAGCCGATCGGGACTCGACCGTAGTAGCGCGCCACCAAATCACCGCGTCACCTCATGTCTACGTTTAGTCGTCGACACCTTTACCTCCGTCTACACGGAATCTCTCGCTATTCAAAGCGACAGTTACGCTGTATATTGGACAACACTAAAACAAGGAGGAAAAATAAATTTACATATCGTTTTCAATCTGAAGAGAAAATTCTTATTTAAAACAGCCTGTTTCTTTAGATTTGTTGGTCTTAAATTATAGGGAGAGTAAAAGGGAAAATGTCAGGAGACACCGGGGCTAGTTACAGCACGTGCTACTGCTAATTAACTGTTTAAACGAGGCTATAATTGACATCCCATGCTTTGACCTGCAATCGAAAGTCAATGCGCATGACGTCAATTATAGCCTCGTTTATGCACTTAATTAGGAATTACTGCAGCTGTAACAACCGTCCGCGATGGTCTCCCCCTGCTTTAAAATAAAAAAAATATACAAATTTTATTGGCATTTTCTTTTTCTTCCATTTCTTATTACCAATAAATAATCAACATTACTATGATAAGATTACGAAGGTATTCTTTACAGATATTTGATTTAAAATACCCTATTAATTATATATATATATTAAACAAAATAAATAGATAGTATCTTGCTGATCAGTAATGCTTCCTTCTCTACCTCCGGACTCGTTTGTTAGAGTTGTCGTATCTGAGATAAAAGTTAGATATGTGGAAGAGTAAGCGGCTGTCCCCTAACCATTACCTACTAAGGTCACTGTAAGATAAGATTACTGAACACGGAAATGATTTCTCTTTCACTGAACGAATTCTTAATAAGTTTTCTAACTAATATATATGACTTTATATTCTGTTCCACGTTGTGACAGCCAATGATTACGAGCGAGTTACTCGCCAGGTGAAGCTGGATATCATGTCTGAAAAAGACTGCGAACGTGCGCTGCACAGTGCGAAAAAGGAGGGTAGCTACGAGCTGACCAGTAACATGATCTGCGCTGGGGGATCACTGGACCATGACGCATGCTCGGTAAGAGATAAAACAATTAACTCAAACAAAATTTAACCAAACATGCAAAGCCACGTGTCTGTTAAACGTAAGAACTTATAATTCCATAAGCAATCGTACTTACTCTAAAACAGTTACCGTACAGCTGTTGAGATTTCAGCTGCCGCAGAGTGATGGAGGATGACTGATCAGGAGAACAGTTCGCTTGAATAAGTTTCACGTGGGCATGCGAGACGGCGGGTAGAATGAGTGTGAAGTTTTGTTCCTGCTGAAGACCGTATCTGCAGACTCGTACCTCCAGGGTCTTAATGTCGTGAGCGGTGTTTAACCACATCAAGAGGGCGCTGTGGGCTGGACGAGTTGGCCTCTCCAAGCGACCACGCCCAACATGCATTCAAGCTCAAAGACTCTCCTCTGATCGCAATCTCGACCGCTCTCAACTCTGTTCTATTTGTTTAGTATGTGACGTGACAGGAGGGAGGATTGATTGTTTCGTATCAGACAGAATTGACTGCTGTTTTTTTCAAACGTGGCGGACCATCTTCCTCGTCACGCCAAGATTATTCAATACGTCTATAACGTAATCACATGACGTCGATCACAGCCTCGTCTATAACGTAATCACATGACGTCGATTACAGCCTCGTCTATAACGTAATCACATTACGTTGATTACAGCCTCGTCTATAACGTAATCACATGACGTCGATTACAGCCTCGTCTATAACGTAATCACATTACGTTGATTACAGCCTCGTCTATAACGTAATCACATTACGTTGATTACAGTCTCATCGATAACGTAATCACAGCTTCGTCTATAACGTAACCACATGACGTCGATTACAGCCTCGTCTATAACGTAATCACATGACGTCGATTACAGCCTCGTCTATAATGTAATCATATGATGTCTATTACAGCCTCGTCTATAACGTAATCACATGACGTCGATTACAGCCTCGTCTATAACGTAATCACATGATGTCGATTACAGCCTAGTCTATAACGTAATCACATGACGTCGATTACAGCCTCGTCTATAACGTAATCACATTACGTTGATTACAGCCTCGTTTATAACGTAATCACCTGACGTCCGTTACAGCCTCGTCTATAACGTAATCACATGACGTCGATTACAGCCTCGTCTATAACGTAATCACATGACGTCGATTACAGCCTCGTCTATAACGTAATCACATGACGTCTATTACAGCCTCGTCTATAACGTAATCACATGACGTCGATTACAGCCTCGTCTATAACGTAATCACATGACGTCGATTACAGCCTCGTCTATAATGTAATCACATGACGTCTATTACAGCCTCGTCTATAACGTAATCACATGACGTCGATTACAGCCTCGTCTATAACGTAATCATATGACGTCGATTACAGCCTCGTCTATAACGTAATCACATGACGTCGATTACAGCCTCGTCTATAACGTAATCACATGACGTCGATTACAGCCTCGTCTATAACGTAATCACCTGACGTCGGTTACAGCCTCGTCTATAACGTAATCACATGACGTCGATTACAGCCTCGTCTATAACGTAATCACATGACGTCGATTACAGCCTCGTCTATAATGTAATCATATGATGTCTATTACAGCCTCGTCTATAACGTAATCACATGACGTCGATTACAGCCTCGTCTATAACGTAATCACATGACGTCGATTACAGCGTCGTCTATAACGTAATCACATGACGTCGATTACAGCCTCGTCTATAATGTAATCATATGATGTCTATTACAGCCTCGTCTATAACGTAATCACATGACGTCGATTACAGCCTCGTCTATAACGTAATCATATGACGTCGATTACAGCCTCGTCTATAAGGTAATCACCTGACGTCGATTACAGCCTCGTCTATAACGTAATCACATTACGTTGATTACAGCCTCGTCTATAACGTAATCACCTGACGTCGGTTACAGCCTCGTCTATAACGTAATCACATGACGTCGATTACAGCTTCGTCTATAACGTAATCACATGACGTCAATTACAGCCTCGTCTATAACGTAATCACACGACGTCGATTACAGCCTCGTCTATAACGTAATCACATGACGTCGATTACAGCCTCGTCTATAACGTAATCACATGACGTCAATTACAGCCTCGTCTATAACGTAATCACACGACGTCGATTACAGCCTCGTCTATAACGTAATCACATGACGTCGATTACAGCCTCATCTATAACGTAATCACATTACGTTGATTACAGCCTCGTCTATAACGTAATCACATGACGTCAATTACAGCCTCGTCTATAACGTAATCACATGACGTCGATTACAGCTTCGTCTATAACGTAATCACATGACGTCGATTACAGCTTCGTCTATAACGTAATCACATGACGTCAATTACAGCCTCGTCTATAACGTAATCACACGACGTCGATTACAGCCTCGTCTATAACGTAATCACATGACGTCGATTACAGCCTCATCTATAACGTAATCATATGACGTCGATTATAATCTCGTTTATAACGTAATCACATGACATCAATTACAGCCTCGTCTATAACGTAATCATATGACGTCGATTATAATCTCGTTTATAACGTAATCACATGACGTCAATTACAGCCTCGTCTATAATGTAACCGCATGACGTCGATTATAATAGTCTTGACTTTGCTCTAACCCATTTACAACTTCGTTTTCAGGGTGACAGTGGAGGACCGTTTGTGTGTCTAGAAAAAAATAAGTCCGATACCTGGTTCGAAGCCGGTATAATCTCTTGGGGTCTTGGCTGCGCCATCCCCAATGTTCCGGGGATTTACACCAAACTTTCGAACTACGTCACCTGGATTAATCAGGTGCTGGCGAACTATACTGGAAGATGACGAACGAACACGAAAGTTTGGTATCGGTTTTTAACCAAAAACGTTGCCACAGTTACCACGAATACAAAACATGAAATCCATTTCAAACTACCTTCACCACTGAACTTGAAAGAAAAATTAATATCGTGGACTAAAATAAATCTGTAACTAATAAAGTAGTAGAAACATTTTTGGGTAAGCAATTAGATAACATTAACACTAATACAATTATTCTGTACAGGTTACATGAACTTTTAATCAATGTGAAAATCCTTTTTCATGTTTGCTTTTGTATTTAGTGATGGGCTGACACCTGTAAACTGCATTACAGGTAATTTGTAAAAACAAATATTACGTAGTAAATTACTAAGTGTTATAGCAGACATCAGAACAATATTACAGCTTAGGCTATGTATGTGCATTTGACATATATTTGGTGTTTATATATGTAATTACACTAATAGATAGATAGAGAAATAAATTAGGTTTTACTACGGTATTAGGAGGTTTTGGTGATAAGTTTTGTACGGACATTGTATCCTCATCTAATGTTTTTCATGCCATGATCCAATTTTCTGGTTCACTGACAGCAAAAAATAGACAGACAGACGTTTTGAAAAAAACCAGCAAAGCTCTACTTATTAGTATACAAAAGTGGTGCCATATTTTAATATATCTTTGTGTCCAAAATCTCTATCTATATAAACTTTTTTTTATTTTTTGTCTTTCAATCTTGAGGACTGAAACCCAGATGACTTTAAATTTTACAAAAAATGAAACACCTGGTTAAAGATTAAGACACGAGACTAGCTTCTGTACAGTGTTGTCATCTAAAGATTCCTCGCTTGAGTTTTCTAGCAGAAATCGCATTTGAAGTTACAAAAAATAAGAATCTGGTATGAAATATGTTTGCAGCTATATTCATCGTTATCATTTCAGAAATATCGAGTAAAAAGTGAAAGCGCGTATTCGATATTTTTCTTTAAAAAATCCTTTTATAATAAGATAGGACTAAGTAAATATGTAAAAACGTTATCTTCCTTGAGAGAGAGAGAGAGAGAGAGAGAGAGAGAGAGAGAGAGAGAGAGAGAGAGAGAGAATCTTCAAATATAGAAGAATAAAAGGGAAGAAATCTAGATATCGTTGTAGCAGATAAAAAGAATGCACAGGGATGCAGTCCAAACTTGTTTAGCAGTTCGCTGACATTAATTAGTTTTGTCTTCCGTGAAAGAAAGAAGTTTGGCGCTAATCTTAGCCTCGGTTGTCGGTCTCGCATCTTGAGTAGGCAGATTAGGCCCAGTGGATGCCAGCGACCAAAGAGCAGAAGAAGCGATTTAGCTCTCTCTTCAAATAAGCAGAACTTGATGAAAATCAAAAGGAAATCTGGAATTTCCTCAGGCTAGATGCAGATGACGGTGGTGATAGCATTGTTTTTGTTGTTTGTTTTTTTTTCCTTTTTTTAAAAGACCGAAATATGTTTGTCTTTGTGATAAAGAAATTCCTGCAAAAAAGATATGCATCAAATCTGTGCAATAAAGAACTTCAAAGGAATGCGCCGCCCAACCCGGAAGCGAAGTTTTGGCGGGGAAAATCAAAAGGAGTTTTAACTAGACCCTAATGCTACGTTAAATCCGTGGTTTGTTAGGGCGTTTACTTCGGTGAAGGATCGAAGCCGATCGCAGAACAGAAACCAGTTTAAAGGGAAAGCGGGTAACCGGCGGGACCGATCCTGAATACTGCGCAGTTTTTTTTGTTTTTTTTTTTTATAGAAGGGGGTTTCCAAGAAAAGGGCTCCATTCCAACCCCGACAGTCATGGACCAGATCGGGGTAAAACCCGAGGTAAGCGAAACGACTTGAAGTCATGGTGGAGGGACATCTCGCCTCTCATCCGGATTGTTTCCGGTGGTTAGATCCCTGAACAAATCGGTTTTCTCTCCCCCTCCCATTAATATATTTAAACGACACGATTAGTGGGTATTTTTTAAATCTGTATCCTACAGGGGTGTGTGTGTGTGTCCTTGTACGGTAGCCGACACCTGGATGGGTGATGTAAGTGGTAGTCCCAGGTAACCTAGTTTACTTAGCATTTAGGTAACGGTTTGGCTGCAAATGTAGCAACCATAGAAAAAGCACTAGTTAGCTTTTCTTTCTTCAATTATTTGACTCCCCTGAAACGATTTCATCAGACACCGCCACGCCCCCCCCCCGCCGAGATTATAAGACGCTATTGTCCGCGGTACTCTTTTGTCAAATTCGTAACCACCCGTCTCCTGTTTGCCTTCAATTATCCAACAGCGATCTGGGCTGCTATGTTTTCACCAACAAAAATCAGCATCTGTATAAAATTATAATGCATCTAAAAAAAAAAAAAAAAACATTGCTCAATTATAGTTGTTTATTCCCAGGGCTAACGGTTACTTAAGTAGCACGCGAATGAATTTCCGGAACGTAGCCTTTCTTTAGATGGCGTGGCGGGTACCATCAGCAATCTATTGATCTCTCTCTCTCTGAAATCCTTCTCGACAGAAAATATGCTGAGATACAGCAAGAGATAAAAACCCCTATTAGATAAAGGGTAAAAGAATCCTCGCTAATGGCATTTAACGGCGAACTTCGACGGGGAGTCAATCTGTCCGCCTCAAGAGTTTAAAATCTCCCGAGAAAGGTGAAGGGAGGAAAAAAAATACATGGAAATATTTTAATTGACTTGTTTTTATTTATTACTAATTAAATTCTTTTGTTTATTTTTTACTTCCTTAGCCGTTCATAAGCGTTTTCTATAATAATTTTGGTTTCACAAACCTCGTCTTGTGTTAACTCTTGGGCAGCTATATCTTGAAATTGTAAATCTATCGTTAAACAGATAGAATAAAGGCAGCTAAGACAGGCCACGCGTCTGTGGTACCCTGATCCTTGCTCAACGATACTGAAGCACAACAGATACGTCGAAAGTTCCTTCTATCGACTGCTCGAGCAATGACAGGCGAGAATGTCAAGCGGCTAACAGAACTTCTTCCCGCTAACCCTGGAGGTTGCCATTGGTTACGCCAGACCACAAATGTCCCACTGGCAAAATGTTTCGAATTCAGCGTTCAGAATAATCAGAAAAGCGCATTCCTTTGCACCTTATTTTTTACGTTTGAAGATCCAGCTTAATGAAGTTGAGCGCATCAGTTTCTTCTTTGCACACGTTCAGTAAAGAGTAAGCGGTCGGGTATGGCTCGGTAGTAGTTTTCCACATGAGCAGAAGCGAGAATCTTCTCTCACGTATCCCTGTTGAGGTTGTCTCTACTAGATACAGTCGACACAACTCAATGACTCCCAGAACCATTTCTATTCTTTTTTTTAAACGGAATACGTCCAATTTACGTCAAGACCGATTTCAGGTTCTCATTTCCAGCACAATCAGTATCCTTCATGCAATTGCGCTACCAAACAAGAAGAATTAATATCATCATCGTCATTGTTCCATTATATTGATGACATCAGCCTCAGGGGGCACCGTCATCATCTCAGACAGCTTTAAGGCGTGTCATATTGCTTGCAGGAAAGGGATACTTTTGTCTTCAATTCTTCTGGTCAAGCGAAGAGTGTGCATTAATAATAATTTGAAGGAACAAAACAGAGAGAGAGAGAGCACTGCTGCTTGTGTGTGTGCCACAGACGTCTCACATGCTGGGATTTGGGAGACAGTATTTTGAACTGCGAGGCTGACTGGAGCCGACAACGTGTTGCAAGAGTCCGAGGCTCTTTGACTTGAATCTGGTTTTCCACGCCACTCAACTGTCCACACACACAGAGAGAGCTAACCCCGTGACGTATTCTTATTCACTGGATCGCCGTTATCACGAGTACGGGCCGTGAGTGACCCTCCTGAATCGACACCGCCCTCCACCTCGAGTGAGCGATGGCCGTCTCGCGAGAAATTACGAAGATGGAAGCATTTCGCCCGAGGTCTCTTTGTTGCCAGTTCTCTCTTCTCGAGATCCATGCCGCGAGCTCGGCCGATTTCGAGCATTCACATTCTCGATCCCTCGGTCACCCGACACTGCGATTCTCGACATCCCCCTTTTGTTCATTGTGGGAAAGAGAGGCCCTTTAGGTTGGATGGGGGGCCAGACCCGAGATTTGGGGCGACGGTCGGGTAACTCCGGAGCAGGACTGGAATTCGCGCCCCTCTTTCCGCTGCTCTTGAACCCAACTCTTTCTTTTTATTTATGCAAATTCATTTCTGGAGGTTAGTAGCAGGTTGTGATTGAGCCCCCCCCCTTTTGTGGTTTCGTTTCGTTCCAGTTTTTTGGACAGAGATCTATCTCATGTATAAACAAAGGAAAAACTATTACCTCTCGTTGTTTGAACAACGATATTCAGCTCCCTCTAACCAGATCTTATACCCGGAAACTCTGGGTCTAATACGAGCGGACAGTCAACCAAATTCAAACCGTATGTAAAATCCTGCGTTATCCATCAAATGGAGGGGTAAAGATGATATGTAACAAATGTAGTTCGACGCTAAATCTGTATATACAAAAAGGCTTTTGTAATTGCAGATTCACTGAAGGCTGAACAAACGTTTTGTAGTTATTCTAAACTATAATTTACCCATTCATCTGAATCGCAATCAAATGATAGGTATTCAATTTCATAAAACACTACAGGCAGCTGAACCATGTGAGGAGTCATTAAGCACAGGCTGCTCACCCAAGAATATTGGTGGCAAAAGGGTTGCTCGCGATGAAGCCAATAATGTAGACACCAGGAAACAGTTTGTGGTGGGATACATAGTAAACTAAAAATCATTTATTATACATTGTCATGAATCTAAAAAACTGATTATATCCTTATGAAAATACTTAGGGGCTCGATTATTTATAATCAACATGTAAGCCTAACGACAAAGAATTCCTATCTTTTATTTTTATAATTTATAACATATGATAAAAATTAAAGCACATAATAAGCTGATGTTTTGTCATTTATAATGATAAGATGAGATTTATTAGGTAAGTTTTGATCTGTTTGTCACACAGATTTGTTCAAAGTATATAAAAGATAATTTTCTCGTCATCACTCATCAGTTGATGATTGGGCAACAATCAGCAGTGTTGTCATAGATGTCTGGTGCAGTGGCATAGATCCTGCCAACAGCCTTGTTTAACTCGCGTGACAGAAAGACCGATTTGAGCACATACTACAATGTTATCTTTTTATCCTCCTTCCCCCACCTCCACTCGTGTATCAAGTGACTTTTTAAAAATTTTTAATTGTCTACCCGAACCGTTGAAAATATGTTTGCATTGACTGAACTCAGTCACCACTTGTGACGAGTCAGCTGCACCATGTGAGAGGACTGCCAGTGTTCCAGTTTCATCATATAAATACTTAATGCAGCTGAGGTTTGTTAGTTTCCAGGCTGTTGTTGTTGTCAGTGATGATGGTAATCCTTTCTCAAAACTAAGCGAACCCTACCTCATTATTCTCTGCTTCTGAATGGTTCAGCCTCCTACCAAAATCAAGCCATTTATTTGATAGGTTTTCTTTTGAGATTTAGACAAACTATCACCTGTGATAAATAACATTTTAATATGAATTGCTTTCTAAGATGGTTAAAATACTATGAAGCAAAACCATTAGGCATATTATAATAGACATTGTATGTGTGCATGTATACAAGCAGGTAATATATATATAGCTGGTCACTGGACTTTTATACATAATGTTAGAATTTTTATATTTTAGCTTTATTCCATAAGTATTCATTGCAAGGTAACAGTGTCTGAAATTATAAGTTGTCATAGCAGTATTCTGTACCGGTGTAATTGTATATACTGTCATGTTAAAAATGTGTTCTTTTTGTTTATAAAGTTGTCATTTATAACAAATGATCATTGATGTTATGAACTATCACTTTTTTTGGCATGAAAGCTTGTTATTTGTTTGTTGTTTCTAAGATACTTTGTTGGGAGATAAAAAGCATTCATTACCCCTGCCTAGATTTTTCCAGCCTTTTCATAATTCTAGTGAAACATCAGCAGTCACTTAGCCATCTGCTTTTCTTTGGTTTTTCATAGAATCGTTAGAAAAGTATAACAAGTCTGTTAACTCTTTTGGTAAATAAGTTTCTTAGCTTGCAAAATTGGTAGATCATTTATGTATAGATATTTATGTTAAGCAAGCAGTACAGAGATTTTTATACACAAATGCATGCTGCAAGTAGATTAACAGTTTCTGGAATACTTAGCTGTCTCTGTTTACAAGAGAATTAGTTGTAGTATTAACAGTGAATTTGTCCTGTACTTTTTCATGTTAACCTCTTCATGGTTTTTGCTTTCATCCATTGCTAGTTTCCTGAAAACTTGTACAATTTCAATTCAACTTTCAAAATAATTACCTGCCTAGCTTCCATTTCATAAAACATTAAAAAATAACTCAAATGCTTAATCTCTCCATTTTCTTTTCTTTTTTTTTTACATAATTTGACAGTTTGAAAAGAAAAACACACGAGTATTTTTTTACATAACAATATGAAACTTTGTATAGATGCATTATTTTGCTGTAATCCACAGGGAAAAAAAAAAAAAAGTTCCTGTGCTAATATCATGTGCATTGACACGTTTCAATATGAAAACCAATGTGCTTCTTGAGCAATATTATCCCCTTGTTGTTTGGGGCAGTGTTTAGTAATAAAGCCCTTTGTGAATTAAAGATAAAGTTACTGTGGTTTCAGAGTTTACTGACTTCTTTTTGTCTCATTTGTTTGTTTATTTGGTGACCAGCACTGACCCAAGTAGAGAGAGAGAGAGAGAGAGAGAACTCGTTCGATCCATATGCATTTTGCTAATAACAGTCAACGTTCATTAGTGATGGTGGAGGCCTGAGTAAAGTGGTTATGTTTGCCAAAATATAGAACAATTACATTTGGTGAAAAGTGAATTCTTCGAGGGAGGGGGGGAAGAAGAGAGGAAAAGCAAATTATTTGCTTAAGTCTGGTTTTAAATAAATAAGAAACATTCAACTGCTTGTAGAAGAATTTTGTCCAGCCAGAATCCTATCAGATGCACACTCTCAGCATTTAATTAAATATTATTATTCATTCACAGACAAATCAAGAGAGGTAAATCATGCAAACACATTTTAATAATTTTTTCCATTCCCCTCGACAAGGTTAGGTGCGCATTCAAGGTGTGTGGAGTTAGGATCTGATCCTTAAACGGTAACACTTAAATCCAACACCTGTTGATGCATAAACATTTGCTTATGTCCCATCAAATCTCGAAAATATATAAATTGGAAATTAAGGGGAAAAAAAATATGCAGCAATAGCATCAAACCACAACTATAATCTTTTCTATCTGAAAAGCATGGCACAGCAACAGCACTGTCCTCACTGTAGCCCTAAATCTACAACATCCATCACATGGTGTTTCTGATGCGATTCATTATAATCCCTCCTCTCCCACTAACGCCATGTTTGGTTTATCTGAGGTACTATGAAAAATTACCCAAATGCCCAGTATGCCAACAATCTGTACATTTTTGCAAAACAAAGAGCTGAACAGAAAGAGTTAAAATAATTTACATTTTCTGAAATTTGCCAAATGCAGAACCTGCAGATTAAAATCTTTTGTGGAGATGCTAAAATACGGTTTGTTATAAAGTCTGAATGAAGTGTATGGTGATTTGTGCTAGAAATGAAAACGTTCGGTAGAACTCTAAAACATTTCCGAAGCTTTCATAAAAAAATCAATAAACTGATCTTTTCCTGACTGACAATCAGTGTTAGAATGAATTATAACAATTCAAGGTATCTTTTGATCTACATAATGCAAGACTTCAATGAAATTTCTTCTCAGGCACAAGGTTCTTCAAACTCCGCGCTTCCCTAACATTCTGAAGTCATATCTTCATCTGTCATCAATCAAAGCGATGGAGACCAAGAGACTTTCCAACTGTAAATATCAACCTCTTTCGCTCTCAGAGTTTATCCTCAACACTATTAAATCTTATCGATTACAACGTGCACCAACAATGCTTCATATAAAGTCATACATATTTATTAAATCGTTGTGCAAAACAGCATACACTGCCTCGAATTACCCTAATATACCAGGCTATGAAAAACATTAGAATCCTACTAGCTAGAAATCTGCTCATAGCAATGCATCACCAAGACTGTAAAGATAAACCAGACTTCTCAGCGAATGAAGCTGATTGGGGTTTCAGCAGAATTTTGGCTTTCAAAAAAAAAACATTTAATTTTTTTATCTTTCTTGATTTTAATAGTTCTTTATAACTTAATTTTAGACAACATCCTGCATTTATATTGATATTTTACCAAAATTCGTGCTGCCATCCAAGTCCTCCCTTAAAATCTAGAAAGATAACTGCGTTCTTAAAATCATGCAAAAACAAACAGAAAAATAAGATTTGCACGTCCAACCTAAGAATGGAATTTGCTTTGTTTCGTGTCTGTGCACAGAAATAGACTGAAGAAAGATCAAACCTCTTTAATGCCAGTGTGTACAATTAATCTGAAATGCTCCGATTAATTTTCCCACTGAAATCTGGCTTAGGAAATTTCATGTTAGTTTTGAAGATGCGTACCCACCAGATAGATCGTTTATAAATAGGTCCATAAAAGACAAAATAAGGACACACACACACACATCATTTCTCTTTCTCTCCCATATGCATTTTTGTAGAGCTACTGATACACTAAAAAAGGGTTCCTAATAAAATGGCTGTTATATTCTCTAGGAGTCATGCATATTTAAAAGATTTTCCGTAACAATAACCTTTTAAAAACTATTACAGCGTCATTTAACACCAGCTTGCATTTACTAATTTTTAAATACTTAGGTGTCCATTATTTGATGACACTTGTAAAATATGGGGAGTTTCATTCTCTGAGAGGGTAAATATTTACTCAAATACTTTTCAGTAAGTTTGGTTATCTACAACCTCCTGCCACAGCCACCATAATGGGCACAAAATATGGATGTAGTTATATTTTTTCAAGATTTCAACTAAATATAAATAATAAATATTTACACACAGTTATCCACGTATTAAACAATAAGTACAAATTTGATTTTTTAACATTTGTTCATTCTTCGATTGCAGCAAAAAATCTAGTATAATGTAGTACAGCAGTTAATGATAAGTTCTAAATGTAGTTCTCTTTTTTTTAGCTGGTTCACTAATTAAGAAAATATTAATAAGGATTGCACATCAAAAAACTGATTAAAATGTAAGTTTTATCCAGAACTTATCTATTCTCCCAAGTAGTAATTAAAAGAATTAAATATTTACTACATTAATAATTTAAACTACAAAAGGTTATAAACACTTGAAAAACCATGGTTAATTCAGATTTCATGGCATAAAGCTGAATATTTCCTAAATTTATATCAATTTAACTAGTTACTATTGTATTTGACCTAATTAGATAGTAGTCTTGTTATCTGAAAACAATTCTTACTTTTCTTGAAAATTTCTTGGAATGAGAATACATTTATCAGCTAGTTAATTGGTTTGAAGTTACTTACATTGACCGCATCTCTGACGTCTGTACCTGACCATCCAGCTTGATTTTAGAAAGGCAACATCAAGTTCGTCAGAGACGTGAGGGTTACTCGCTTAATATACCTCATCTTCAGTTTGTGGATGGTTGCTTGAGAATATCCTCAAAGAACCTTCCCTGCTCAATATTAGCTAGCGCACAAAGAAAAGAGAAAAAAAAATGAACTAGAAACCAGTGTAAGAGCAAGGGGAGAGGCGATTCAGAAACTAAATTCTTTACAAACAATTAAAAAAAAAATTCTTAGTCTTTCTTGCTAGTTGAGATGTATGCCCAAATGCAGTTTGTTTGTTTAAAAACAATGCTGCCTGTCAGCTTTAAGGGAGTGAAAATTTTCCAACAAGTTTACGTTTATATACTTCAGGGCATCTTCTCTATGTGATAGACAGTGAGCCAGTAGAGATCCTGAGAGTGACATAACTGCAAGTGTTAACATTCTTTCAAGAGTAAGGTAAAAATTAGCACAAAGTGGCCTCGTGGATGTGCCCCAAACCAAATACCTTTGCTGGGTTGAGGCAATCAAACAGCAAGGCTGAAATGAAACAGTGGGATGACAAAACCTGGAAGAAAATGCTCTTTACAGAGAAGTCCAAGTCTAACCTATTTAGCGATCATGAATGGCAGTTTGTCAAAGGCAGGCTGGGAAGCAGTACGAAGCATGAGGCTAAATCAATGAGGCTGCGTACCAGCCATCATAAACTTGCATGCAATTGAAGATCATGCTGTTTCTGCAGAAGACATCTCATTGGACAACAATTCATCTTCCACAGAGCAATGATCCATCCCCAAGCATACAGCCAAAGAAAAATTTTGTGGAACATAGTTTTCTTTCAGGCTTTTTCTCAAAGATGCCTTGGCCTGCACAAAATTCTGATATAAACATCACTGAGGCTACTGGAAGTCAAATGACAACCAAATACCTTGGATCACTTGTGGATACTATTTAAGGATAATTGGAACAGTATTCCAGTCACACTTCAGTAACATGTATTGGAGCATAAACCGCTGTTCTATATAAAGCAAAGGGCTCACATACCAAAAACTGACGGACTACACATATTCACTTTCTGTAATAATGCATTGTGTACATATTATACACATCCATCCATTATATTTACTCAATATTTGAGTATATTCTACTTCCCATAATTATTTCCACTACTGTTAATGTGAATATATATATAAACAAATACTTTTGTAAGCTACTACACAAAGAATTTTGTCCTTCAACATTAACATTGTTTTATTCAAAAGCTCACAGATGATACTGTGCAATACAAGAGCATGCTCCTGATGTCAGGTTTTTTTCATTGTGTGGAAAAAATAGACATTTTTTGGATGAACACCTTACTTGGAAGTGGAGTATCTGCCAAGATCTTCAAATCTCACATCAGACTAAACCAGTTATAATCCAAACTCCAACAGCTAATCCTGTGAAGATGTGCCATTCTGTTTTCAGACATTGCAATGCCTGCAGGGATGCTGATGGTGACATTCTGAACACCAATTGTAGTGCATCATGTCTGATGCATAAAACAAAAATTCTATCTGGCAATATTGTTTACTAGGCTATTTATCACTGAGAAGAAAGCAAATAAATCAGACACACACAAACATTAAAAACAAACTTTATTCAATGTATACTCAGCTGATGCTCACCATTTTATTTTTAAACAAGAGTTGATATAGATAAATAGTTTCTTGTTCTTCAGTAATCAGCTCACTGCAGTCCAATTAACTTTTCAATGGATGTATATCGCCAATCATCATCAGATAAATGTTTGAGTTTTTGCCGAAGATGCTTTATTCTCTGTTCATGTAAGTCTTTATAAAAAACAAACAAAAAAAAAATTCTTTTAAAAACAGAAATGGGAAATACAGCAGAACAACTTGGTGCCCCCCCACCCAGCACACCTTTATCTGTTATACCACTAAAGAAAAAGGCCCAATCAAAAACTAAATAAATACTTTATTCCTTTAAGCCTTCTCAATCATGAAAAAATTTTTAAAGGATGAACACACATTTATAATTTTTTTGGTAGAAAGAAATGCAAGATGTATAAATTTTTTGTTTTTTTTTTTTAAAGTATCAGAATTTTGAGGTTCTGGTCTTCGGTGGTCGCAACTAATCAACAGAAGACACGAAAATTTAACAACTGCCAAAGCAGACAGTGGAGGCTGCTTTTGTGACGTGACGCTTCAATTAAAACCCAACAAACAGCATCTTTCCACACCAAAAACTCTGCTTTAGCCTCAACAGAAGCATGTGCTGACATGCTTTTCAATGTCTCAACATACTGGCTCTTTTCAACAAATAAAAAGAATAAAACATGAACAATCTAGTTTTAAACTGTGTCTGTCTGTCTGTCTGTGTGCTAAAATGACACCTAGTTGAAATAGCATCAAATATCTGTGTTAATCAGTGGTGAATAGTATTTTGGTCTTTTTATTTACATAGACTAAGTCTTCCTTAACTACACCTTCCATTGATTGATGTCATAGCAATAAATGACCATTTTACCTTTCTGAAGACTTCGATAGCTCATTTCTAAATCGTGCTCAATCTGAAGTTTGTTCATCAAGGTAGCACTTGTTTCTGTAGGAAAAAATATCAAATAATATACAACATTGCTAACTAAACGAGAAAGGCTGGAGAACAAAACAGAATGAAAGAAATACTAATGGACAGTTTACACGATACTGAAAGATGAGCTACCTAAAGCAAATGGTCATAGAAGGACTCTGACCCTAAAGAAAGAATGTTTACATTCATACTGAAATTTTCTCTCTCTCTCTTTTTTTAATCACAAAAGATATAGGCCTCAATTTAGCAAGCATAGCCCCAAAGAATAATCATCATTGAAATCATGACAATAAAGTGTCTTTTGTCTGAAATAGACACTGTTTGTCGTTTGCATTATTACAAAAAATTCCAGGTTCAAAGACAGGAGTTTAGCACACTTTCCAAAAGGTATAACAAACATAAGTCTGGAAACCATTATTTTATTATACCATGTCCCAACCAAGGGAAAAAAAAAAGTGTTCCAGGATGATGTTTTAAATTTTTTTTACAAATCTAAAATCATCATCTACACCTGTTCTAATTCTATTCACTCTTCCGCACACATTTTTATTACATAATGTCAGCTCTAAAGAGTTTAGAGATGACAATGGCACGACAATTATTCTGGTCAATTTTTAACTTGATGTTACTTTTTACTATTGAAAAAAAAGAAAGAAAAAGAGTCATATCCTCCTCCTAACACATGCTTAAAAAATATAGCATCAAGAACAGGACTCCAAAAATTCTCAGAAAATTTGATAGTCAGTGTATCTTCTGAAAACGATTTACCATCCTCTAAAGCCCAATAGTTATTTTAAGCTAGCTGCTGAGCAGAGAAGGCCAGAAAGTTCAAAAGGCAAGCCTATTTTGTTATGAGGGGGTGTGCAGGCAACTTAACTGTCTGTATAAAAAACTAGACTAGGCTTTTACACTTCAAGGGTAACTTCCTTCTTCAAATAGTAAACTTTTCAGTTCCTTCTTTTGTTTCATTACTCTAATTCACATCCTTCTCCTTGAAATGTGTGTCACTTCTGCTCATGACGTGTTTCCACTTGTTCGTTCCTTAAAACTAGATGTAATTCATAAAATTGCAGCTGATTGAGATTAATAAATCAGGAGTATATCATTTTACCAAATTGTTTAGTTATCCAGTATTTGCAAGATATAGTTCATACAGGTGAACTTGTCCATGCAGGTTATTGTTAGACCCTCATTTTAGCCTGGTCATAATCTTCACAACTGATGATTATCAGAAAAGAGAGTTTCCAGCTAAATTTTTTTTAAGTCAACAATAAAGACCTGGTGACTATTTCTGGAGACCATATCAAGAATAAACATCTAACACAAATCAATATGCACCAAGACAAATGATTTTTCAACTAATAACGAGTATATGCAAGCATGCACAAAAACACATACAATATTCAGCCTTTTCTTTTATTTCCTTTTCAGTAACTTGCTTCATAAATCTTATGGAAAAGAGAAACCCCTTCACAGCCCAGGGAGAAAGGAGAATGTTCATAGGTATCAAAACTAATAAAATGTTCCCATCTCTGACAAATTAGTCCAAATAGACCGTTGCAGATTCAGGTCATATAATGTAGGTATAACTTAAAGGAACCTTCTAAACGGGGGTTGGACAGACTTCCAAGTTTAAGAATGAACTTTGCAGCTCTCATGTCTGAAAGAAATATAACCTTGTACCAAGAATTATGCTGAGGCCGCGATACATTTCTACGGTTATCTTCAAATCCAGTAAATAATCAGTTGAAATCCGTGTACTTTATTTCCAAATGGCCTGTTTGTTCCCTCCCCTTTTCAAACCTTGTGACAGAAAACGATGGCAGGAGTTATCTTTCCTCCGGTGTCCGGTAGGGCATTCTTCCTGACGGTATCGAAATGCCGTGACCATTATTCCTCCAAAAGCCAAGAAAAGGAATTCCCCCCTCCCCTTTAATAAAACATAACGGGAAGATAACGTAAAACAACACCCGAAATTAGCGACGACGTTTCAAGGGCAGACAATCTGACAAACGACAAATGGAAACGAAGTCAACCGCTCGCCTGAGTTATCCTCCCTTTATTTTATTTTGCGGGTGGGGGGGGGATCGAAATAATTCGTTTGGGGAGCGATGAAGGGAATCGGGTTCTTACCCAGGACTCGCAGCCGACCGCCCCCGCCCCCTGGAATTTACTTCTCGTCTTCGGTCGTCCAGTTGCCTAATTTAACCCGCCCTCTGAATGTTAACGGAACGCGCAGCCCCTTAAGAGCAAGGGCTGGGGGGGGGGGGCTTACTACTACTACTAGCAGTACCTTAAAGCCAAAGCTCAAATTAAGAAGGAAAAGGAAAAAAAGGAGTAGAAAGACATTAGAAAACGATGACGATGATGGAGGGTGGTTCATGTACATTCATCCGCAAACGGTTTTCAGAAATGAAAAACAACAACAACAACCAACTGAACGCATACGTGCGTTAGGCGCACATCGACGGGAGCATTCGCCGGTCGGGTTACCTGAAAGACGGTCGGCTTCTAGCCCCGGGGACCTGAAGAGCTGCTTCCTCAGTTCTAGGGGTGGAGTCACGCTCATGCCTGGCGAGCCCGTCCCGACACGCGGGCGCTATCACGAGCCGGCGCCGGCAGACATCTTGTCGGAAAACCGGTTGGATCTAAAAAAAAAAAAAAAAATGCACCCGGCGAACCGAGGCGAAGTACGGAGTAAACCCCCCCCCCCCCGAATTCTGGCCGCCTGCTGTTCAAACATCCGAAAATATTGATTATCGGAAACCTCAAAATAATAAAATAATATTTATATATATATATATATATATATATATATATAATTCCCGTGTCAGGGGAGGGGATGGGTAATTTTCTCGGAAAATACTCCGAGAATCCGGGAAACCCCGACGGTTTTTCCGTAGTTGCAGTAAAAACACCCTTCCCATCCACCCCTGCGGCCAACCGGATGAGGACGAAATCCATTTATTTTACCGATTATTATCAAAAGAAAAATCGGACCTGTTTTACGGGGTAAACGTTGTTTTATCATTGCTCCTCCTTCTTCTTCTTCTTCTTCTTCTTCCCCGAAAATAAATGTAAGGATCACCGGAATTACGAGACATCGCGATCTCCGGCTCGTTCCAAAACGCCGTAGGTGACCGGAAAATAACGGGGGTTAGCGAAACATTCCGAACGGCAAACTGTAAACAAGCAGGCGACACGACCCCCAGGTTGGCTACAATTTATTTTGATGTCTGTAGAATTATTTTGCTACTTAATTATAATTACCTTATCCTTGCTGAAAAAAAAAGGGTGTGTGTATACGATCCCGAGGGGGACGCTATACCTTGCTGTCATGGCTAAGTCAGTAAGTGTCTGCAGACTGTGGAGCTGGCGTCCCCTGCTTTTTTACCTGTACTTCTACGTTGTGGCTATCATCACCAACAGAACATCCGTCCTACTGTGGCCGCTGGATGCAGGAGGGACTCCCAGCTACACGCTCTTCCTTTCTTTCTTTGTTTTGTCCTCTTATAACTTCTTAGCCACTATCATCAAGGGTCCAGGATACCTACCCCTACAGTGGACACCGGTAAGTTAGGGAGATACCTGACAGGTGAAACTGATGGGGTTGGGTGGGACGTGGACCCCTACAATGGACACCGGTAAGTTAGGGAGATACCTGACAGGTGAAACTGATGGGGGGTGGGTGGGACGTGGACCCCTACAATGGACACCGGTAAGTTAGGGAGATACCTGACAGGTGAAACTGATGGGGTTGGGTGGGACGTGGACCCCTACAGTGGACACCGGTAAGTTAGGGAGATACCTGACAGGTAAAACTGATGGGGTTGGGTGGGACGTGGACCCCTACAATGGACACCGGTAAGTTAGGGAGATACCTGACAGGTGAAACTGATGGGGTTGGGTGGGACGTGGACCCCTACAATGGACACCGGTAAGTTAGGGAGATACCTGACAGGTGAAACTGAGGGGGGTGGGTGGGACGTGGACCCCTACAATGGACACCGGTAAGTTAGGGAGATACCTGACAGGTGAAACTGATGGGGGGTGGGTGGGACGTGGACCCCTACAATGGACACCGGTAAGTTAGGGAGATACCTGACAGGTGAAACTGATGGGGTTGGGTGGGACGTGGACCCCTACAATGGACACCGGTAAGTTAGGGAGATACCTGACAGGTAAAACTGATGGGGTTGGGTGGGACGTGGACCCCTACAATGGACACCGGTAAGTTAGGGAGATACCTGACAGGTAAAACTGATGGGGGTGGGACATGGACTCTTACAATGGACACCAGTAAGTTAGGGAGATACCTGACAGGTGAAACTGATGGGGTTGGGTGGGACGTGGACCCCTACAATGGACACCGGTAAGTTAGGGAGATACCTGACAGGTGAAACTGATGGGGGTGGGACATGGACTCTTACAATGGACACCGGTAAGTTAGGGAGATACCTGACAGGTAAAACTGATGGGGTTGGGTGGGACGTGGACCCCTACAATGGACACCGGTAAGTTAGGGAGATACCTGACAGGTAAAACTGATGGGGGTGGGACATGGACTCTTACCATGGACACCGGTAAGTTAGGGAGATACCTGACAGGTGAAACTGATGGGGTTGGGTGGGACGTGGACCCCTACAATGGACACTGGTAAGTTAGGGAGATACCTGACAGGTAAAACTGATGGGGTTGGGTGGGACGTGGACCCCTACAATGGACACTGGTAAGTTAGGGAGATAGATACCTGACAGGTAAAACTGATGGGGTTGGGTGGGACGTTGAACCCTACAATGGACACCGGTAAGTTAGGGAGATACCTGACAGGTAAAACTGATGGGGTTGGGTGGGACGTTGAACCCTACAATGGACACCGGTAAGTTAGGGAGATACCTGACAGGTAAAACTGATGGGGTTGGGTGGGACGTGGACCCCTACAATGGACACTGGTAAGTTAGGGAGATAGATACCTGACAGGTAAAACTGATGGGGTTGGGTGGGACGTGGACCCCTACAATGGACACCGGTAAGTTAGGGAGATACCTGACAGGTGAAACTGATGGGGGTGGGACATGGACTCTTACAATGGACACCGGTAAGTTAGGGAGATACCTGACAGGTAAAACTGATGGGGTTGGGTGGGACGTGGACCCCTACAATGGACACCGGTAAGTTAGGGAGATACCTGACAGGTAAAACTGATGGGGGTGGGACATGGACTCTTACAATGGACACCAGTAAGTTAGGGAGATACCTGACAGGTGAAACTGATGGGGTTGGGTGGGACGTGGACCCCTACAATGGACACCGGTAAGTTAGGGAGATACCTGACAGGTGAAACTGATGGGGGTGGGACATGGACTCTTACAATGGACACCGGTAAGTTAGGGAGATACCTGACAGGTAAAACTGATGGGGTTGGGTGGGACGTGGACCCCTACAATGGACACCGGTAAGTTAGGGAGATACCTGACAGGTAAAACTGATGGGGGTGGGACATGGACTCTTACCATGGACCCGGTAAGTTAGGGAGATACCTGACAGGTGAAACTGATGGGGTTGGGTGGGACGTTGAACCCTACAATGGACACCGGTAAGTTAGGGAGATACCTGACAGGTAAAACTGATGGGGTTGGGTGGGACGTGGACCCCTACAATGGACACTGGTAAGTTAGGGAGATAGATACCTGACAGGTAAAACTGATGGGGTTGGGTGGGACGTTGAACCCTACAATGGACACCGGTAAGTTAGGGAGATACCTGACAGGTAAAACTGATGGGGTTGGGTGGGACGTTGAACCCTACAATGGACACCGGTAAGTTAGGGAGATACCTGACAGGTAAAACTGATGGGGTTGGGTGGGACGTGGACCCCTACAATGGACACCGGTAAGTTAGGGAGATACCTGACAGGTGAAACTGATGGGGGTGGGACATGGACTCTTACAATGGACACCGGTAAGTTAGGGAGATACCTGACAGGTAAAACTGATGGGGTTGGGTGGGACGTGGACCCCTACAATGGACACCGGTAAGTTAGGGAGATACCTGACAGGTAAAACTGATGGGGGTGGAACATGGACTCTTACAATGGACACCAGTTAGTTAGGGAGATACCTGACAGGTGAAACTGATGGGGTTGGGTGGGACGTGGACCCCTACAATGGACACCGGTAAGTTAGGGAGATACCTGACAGGTAAAACTGATGGGGTTGGGTGGGACGTGGACCCCTACAATGGACACCGGTAAGTTAGGGAGATACCTGACAGGTAAAACTGATGGGGGTGGGACATGGACTCTTACCATGGACACCGGTAAGTTAGGGAGATACCTGACAGGTGAAACTGATGGGGTTGGGTGGGACGTGGACCCCTACAATGGACACTGGTAAGTTAGGGAGATACCTGACAGGTAAAACTGATGGGGTTGGGTGGGACGTTGAACCCTACAATGGACACCGGTAAGTTAGGGAGATACCTGACAGGTAAAACTGATGGGGGTGGGACATGGACCCCTACAATGGACACTGGTAAGTTAGGGAGATACCTGACAGGTAAAACTGATGGGGTGGGACGTTGACCCCTACAATGGACACCGGTAAGTTAGGGAGATATCTGACAGGTAAAACTGATGGGGTTAGGTGGGATGTTGAACCTTACAATGGACACCAGTAAGTTAGGGAGATACCTGACAGGTAAAACTGATAGGGGTGGGACATGGACTCTTACAATGGACACCAGTAAGTTAGGGAGATACCTGACAGGTAAAACTGATGGGGATGGGACATGGACCCCTACAATGGACACCGGTAAGTTAGGGAGATACCTGACAGGTAAAACTGATGGGGGTGGGACATGGACCCCTACAATGGACACTGGTAAGTTAGGGAGATACCTGACAGGTAAAACTGATGGGGTTGGGTGGGACGTTGAACCCTACAATGGACACTGGTAAGTTAGGGAGATACCTGACAGGTAAAACTGATGGGGTTGGGTGGGACGTGGACCCCTACAATAGACACTGGTAAGTTAGGGAGATATCTGACAGGTAAAACTGATGGGGTTAGGTGGGATGTTGAACCTTACAATGGACACTGGTAAGTTAGGGAGATACCTGACAGGTAAAACTGATGGGGTTGGGTGGGGCGTTGAACCCTACAATGGACACCGGTAAGTTAGGGAGATACCTGACAGGTAAAACTGATGGGGTGGGTGGGACGTGGACCCCTACAATGGACACCGGTAAGTTAGGGAGATACCTGACAGGTAAAACTGATGGGGTTGCGTGGGACGTGGACCCCTACAATGGACACCGGTAAGTTAGGGAGATACCTGACAGGTAAAACTGATGGGGTGGGACGTTGACCCCTACAATGGACACCGGTAAGTTAGGGAGATATCTGACAGGTAAAACTGATGGGGTTAGGTGGGATGTTGAACCTTACAATGGACACCAGTAAGTTAGGGAGATACCTGACAGGTAAAACTGATGGGGATGGGACATGGACCCCTACAATGGACACGGGTAAGTTAGGGAGATACCTGACAGGTAAAACTGATGGGGGTGGGAGGTGGGAATGGACCCCTACAATGGACACTGGTAAGTTAGGGAGATACCTGACAGGTAAAACTGATGGGGTTGGGTGGGACGTTGAACCCTACAATGGACACTGGTAAGTTAGGGAGATACCTGACAGGTAAAACTGATGGGGTTGGGTGGGACGTGGACCCCTACAATAGACACTGGTAAGTTAGGGAGATATCTAACAGGTAAAACTGATGGGGTTAGGTGGGATGTTGAACCTTACAATGGACACTGGTAAGTTAGGGAGATACCTGACAGGTAAAACTGATGGGGTTGGGTGGGGCGTTGAACCCTACAATGGACACTGGTAAGTTAGGGAGATACCTGACAGGTAAAACTGATGGGGTGGGTGGGACGTGGATTATTGTAAGTATATGGCCGGTGTTAGAATATCTACCCTTACAGTTGATAGATAGAAACTTAACAGGCAAGTGTATGGGGTGACCCCTAGCTCTTTTGGGTGGGACATAGCTTATTATAACTTACTAGAATTATTTCATTTCTCTCCAGGATAAAGGCTGTACTGACATCATAGCAGTAATAAAAGCCCACCAACAGTCACTGAAGATAAAGGTCTTGTTTTTTTTTTTTACTTGAGGGAGAAAGTTTTCCGTTAACAAAATTCTGACAATGTTAGGTATTATTTTAAAAAGCACAATATTAACCTTCCTTTGAACAGTTTTCATGCGTATAATAATAATCTTTTAAATTCTTTGTGATGAGCATTCTGAGATGTATTGTTAATTGTTTTGCTACTAAGTTTTCTCAATGTATAGCATGTGAAAGTTGTAGTTTTCTGCATCATATTACACTGTATAAATTGCTATTAATGAATCTAAGTGGCCGTTTTACAACAAGTTCGGCAGGCCACGGGCCTACTGCAGTTTTCAATGATGTTATTCTGACCGCAATGTTTAGTCTGCCACAGCTTACAGTCGGACCACAATGCTGGGCCTGCTACAGCAAAACAGCTGATAAGCAGTCCTCGACAATGGAGGTAATGAAGAAATTTTTTAAACTAAATGTTTTATAATAATGAATTACAAGAATTATTTTGAAAATGAAACATTTCAAACATCTGAAAAGAAAGGGGGGGGGAGAATGTTTCCTGATGAAGCATCACTAACTTACTGTATGTAAAAATACATGATATTAACGATAGAAACTATAAATTGTATATGTGGGGGGGGGCAACAGTCAAAACCAAAACTGTAATCAGAATTATATTTTATATTTTTTTTATTTCAGAACAAAAAAAAAAATATATACATTTTGCAACTAGGAAAGCTGCTCAGCCACTTTTATTTCTAATAAAAATATGTGCAGAAAAGTAAATAAAATTACTAAAACATAACTTTACCAAAAAAAGAGAAGGAAAAAATGTTTAAAAAGTTTTACTGATAACGCAGGCCTGCGAAATTTGGGTCATTGAAAATTGTCTGCAATGTTATAACTGACTTCTATGTTGCTTGGTGTGCTGATTTCAAATATGACCACCATTTTTCTCTATCACGTAAGGATGTTTCACAAAGTGAATCCAAAAATATGGGAAAAGAGATTATTAATACGTATTCTGGTTGAAACATTTATTTGTAAAGAAAAAAAAAATTTTAAAAAAGTTTCATTTTCAAAATTATTGATAGAAAACCTTTCTCAACACTTACTCACCTTCACAAGTCCTTATACTGCCGCTTCCGTTTTCCTTAAAAGCTCCTTTTGGTACTTTTTCTCTTGTAGGCAGCTTGCGGCTCTTCTCTGCACAGCATCCAACAGTAGTCTGCAATCATGTTGATGTTCCATCTACCATGGTATCTGCGTTCCATCTCCTTGATATCATGATGAAATCTTTCCCCTGCTCCTCACTAGCAGCACCAAGATTTTCGGGGAAGTAGTCTAAATGAGAATTCAGGAAGTGCACCTTCAAGCTCATCGAACAACCCAAGTCTTTGAGTTTCATCAGCATGTTTTCCACAATACACTTAAAGTTGGGATCCTTATAGTTCCAAAGAAATTTCTGTACAACTTCTTTGAAAATTTTCCAGGACTCTCTTTCAACTGTTTCCACTTTTGTTTCAAACACATCAAGATCATCTTTAAGAAGTTTCTGAATATCTGAACCGACGAAAACACCTTTTACTTTTGCTTCTGACAGTCCCGGAAACTTGTTGCGCAGATATTTAAAACTCTCCTTCTTTTGACAGAGCCTTTACAAATTGTTTCATCAGTCCAAGATTGATATGAAGTGGAGGCAGGATGACTTTCCTTGGATCAGCCAAACTTTCCTGTACTACATTTTTGCTTCCAGGTTCTAATTCTACCCTACATGGCCACTCCTTTTTGATCCAGTGTTGGCCCCTACCCTGGCTGTCCCATTCACACAAGAATCAAGGGTACTTGGTGTATCCTCCTTGCTGTCCAAGAAGCATGGAAATTTTAGATCGCTGCATATCGTCCATCTCTGATCCTTGCATTTGAGTTCGGTGAGAATTAAGGCTAAATTCTCGTAGCATTCTTTCAGATACACAGAATGCCCTACTGGTACTGAAGCATACTTGCTGCCATTGTGGAGAAGCACTGCTTTGAGGTTTCTTTTTGACGAGTCAATAAAGAGCCTCCACTCGTTCATGTCATACTCTTTGTTAAACCTCTCCATCAGTCCAGGGACATCGCTACAGTAAACCAGGTCATCTTCTTTAGAAAGGTATGGAATGAAATATTTTTCTCTATTTCTAAACCATGAGAAAGAGGTACCATGGGCCAACATGTTCTTTTACTTTAACCTAGAGCCTAACAGTTTTGCTGCATCTTTAGGAAGACCCTAGTCTCTGACTAGTCATTCAATTCAAGCTGTGAAAAAAGTTGGGGCTTGCTGCTGCTTGAAACATCGTGAAAGTCCTCATCAGAATCCTGGCCCTTTTTTTCAGAGTCTTCAGGCATGTCTTCTAGTTTTTCTGGAGGTAAAGGTACTGGTATACCTGGGCCATGATGTATTGCCGACGAGAGGTTCGGATAGGAAATTTCTTTCTTATTTTTTTAGATTGAACCCCTGTACATTACACGAACAAAAGTAACAGTCATCACTGTGATTTTGGGGTTCCCTCCAGATCATAGGGATCCCAAAACGGAAAGACTTTTTCTTACCTTGAGACCACTGTCGGAGTTCTTCCACACAAATAGAACACACTTTATGTGGGGCCCAGGACTTATCCTGGTCACCAAGTTTCACACCAAAATATGCATAATACACTTTCTTAACAAAGTCTGTAATGTTTCTTCACTACAAAGTTCCCACAAATGTAACAAAAGTTATCAGGTGCATTAAGACAACCCCTTGCAGCCATTTAGTACACTTATAAACAGAAGAAAACCGCAAATAAAAACCACTCAGGAAAAAGGAGGAAAAAAGTAAACTGCAGAAATAACAGGTCTGGAAAAGTACACTGGTTATGCAGAACCTTCTCACACAAAGATCTAATTGCAACTGAGTCCAAGTAGGGAGTGGGGAGAGGGGGAAGCAGAAAGGATGGAGTAAAAAAGAGTAAAAAGAAAAATTAATTAATTATTAATTTTTTGTTTAGAAGCTTAATACAGGGATCCTGGAGATATTGAAATTGAAAATTTTAATTTGTGGAAAAATGGTACCTGATGGAATTTTTAAACTTTTTTTTACTGAAAACAGCACCCAAAAATATATAAGAATCAGCTTTAGTTTTCGGACAATTTTTTCCATTGCAGGCCTGTGTAATCAATTCTTTTCTCTAGTTTGGAGTATGGCATATAAGGTAATGGTTTCCTGACTAGTGTTATATTTTGGCAGACGGCCTAAACTCCTACCTTTGAATAACTTATTTTTGTAAGACTGCAAAGTACAATACAATAGTTCTTTTGGAATGTTCTCTCAGAACAGGATGTAATCTGGTTATGTAATTACATGTAAAAGTGTTCTTAACAGATACTTTGGTTTTCAGGGGCTTTGAGTGATAGACTTTCTGTTCATTTCCAAATACTACATTATTCTTTACATTTATAATTTAAGAAAATATTTGTGAGAACTTTTGCTAACCTCTTCTAGCATTTCATATTCTATCTTGTAAATTGAAGCCCAAATTTGTTTTTAGCTTTTATGTCGATTATCCCTTGAATACAGTTAGTAGCAAAGTAGATGCGCCGTAATTTATGTACAGTACAGTATTTAATGAGATTGATGTTAAAGTAAATGAAGCGGTGTGACTAGTTTAATGAAGACTGATTATCACTACTGCTACCATAACATGCAAGCAGAATTATAAAGGAAGGAATCTAAATCTTAGTTACTAGCACAAAGATCTATTAATAATGTAAATCATTTAGGTTTCAGTGCAGTAACATTTTAATTTTTATTATTCCTAGGAAAATTTTCAAGATGCAAGCCAGATGGAATTTTGTGTGTATTGTATGGGTTTTAAGGCCCCACGATCTCATCATTGTAGAAGATGTGATAGGTCAGTAATTTTTCAAAATGTCTTGCTAAGATTTATTGTTTGAATTCATTTTACTTTGTGATTGGATTTGATTTTTTTTTTTTTTTAATGTGCAATAATAAAAATTGATAGTCACGTTGAACTGAAACTTGGCCTTGTGTTATGTTCCGTTTTCACTCTTTTCATGATATTTGCTGGAAATGATTTTGTAAATGGGTGATTAATTTCCCCTCTTTCTTTGGGATATTTTCAAATACTAGATACCCTGGATTTATCGCAGATATCTAACGGTGGTGTTGAGCCACATAATTTGCATTAAATATTCAAGGACTGCATAAAAAAAAGGGTTTCTTGTGGAAGCAAATTTCCATTCAGGTTCTTCAAACATACTTTAAAAATCACTATTCTTGTTAGAAAAAAATTATATGCTTCTTTGTATATTTTTAACTAATATAAATGATTTAAGCACTGGTTTGGATTTTATTAGGTGTATTCTAAAAATGGATCATCACTGCTGGATCATGAATGTTTGCTGTGGCCATCATAATCAAGCTAATTTTGTGTACACCTCTTTCTTCATCTCATGCTTTTCTCTGCAGGCCATTATTGTCTTACTGACAGTGAACTATAAAAGGCTTCAAACAGTAAGTTGATCCCTATTATGTTTATTTAAAGAACCTGCAATCCATATACCATACAGTGTCATACCATATAATTAAAAGAAAAATGGTTTGCATTACCATACACTTATTGTTTTAAAGTTCAATTTTTATTATTAGATTGAATTAAGAACATTAAACTTAGAAATTATTGTGTTGTTTATATCTTGAAATCCATATAAATGAATGTATCTGACTGAAATTCATGTGTGATTTTATAGCCAGTGTATGCTATCGCCGTGCCGAAAACTGGCAGATGCTATGATATCTCCCTGCCTTAGGTTGCTTTATGAGCTGTTCATGGTGTGACTAGAGTCAACAGGAGACTAATAAAGATCTTGATATCTCTTATGAATCTGTGGCCAATGTTATCACAAAGTTCACATTGTCACTGCTGCTGCAAGGCAACTTGATAAGAATGTGCCATTATTTGCTGTGTCTGAGCTCAACCATTAGAATTTTCTTGCTGAATGGCCTGAACACTAAAAATGAGGCAAACACTGGTCCAATGTTATCTCCATCAATTGGCTGTAGAGGGCGTGTGGTAAATAAGAAACCTCTTCTGTCCAGCAGGAATTTTCAAAAAAAACTCCAAAAGATCTGGTCAGAGGACGTGTCTTGCAAGACACTTTAGTATTGGTGGTGGGACTTCTTCTATGAGTCCAGGTTTCAGCATTCTATATCTGGAGGTTGCACCCAGATTTGGACAAGACCTAATGAGGATTTTCACCTCCATTTTCTTGCCCACAGTCAAGTATGGAGGTGAGAGTGTCTTGGCATGGGCTGTAATCTGGCAGAGACTATGCACTGTACACTCCAATTACTGGTGCCCTATTTCTCCTTTTATTGCAGATTAAGATTCTTAATAAAATCTTCCATTTGAAAGTTCACTCTTTTTTTCTCTCATTAATTAGCCACAAGCTTCTAGTGTTAAAAATTGGTCTTTGCTTCAAACTAACAATCTTTAACATTGTCTGGCTACAAAACTATTGTGTACCATCCCTTGATCACTATGAAACCAATAATGCAGAAGACCCCCATTTATGTAATGCCATCAATCATAGCTAGATACAACTCCTTTACTCTAACCTTACTTGTGCTATTTGTTTTCATGGTTTTCACTTCTCCTTTATTACTCCTACTATTCAGAAAGGTGTTCATATACCTCTCTTAACAACCCTAACCCCTTCCACATTTTTTTTTTTCATTTCCTTATGTCAAAATATTTCTTTCCCAATTCCTTGGAACATCATGCATCTGTATTCTTAATCCATTATCATTTTACAATTTGTCTCACTGATGTGCATCAACTCTCTCTCTCCATTATTATAGCTTTTTTTAGTGATTGTTTCTAAGTCCTAAACTTCACTTCTTAACTGTCTCTGCCATTATAAAATACTAAGTATTTACTTTGTGCCAAAAGTTGTTAATATTAAATGTTGGACTAATCTAATATTTATTCTTTACTGATACTATTGATTTCCATATAGGTAGAAATAATGCTCTGTTTAAAGGCACACACTTACATTTTATTAGTCTATTCTTTTCATCCTGCTTGTGAAACACTTTTTTTTTCCTTCAGATTTTCTATTTATTTATTTTTTTAAAACTATCTCTTCTTGGTCCACTGCGCAATTCTTTACTTTACACACATTTTTTGATACATTGAGTATTGGTACTATCTCTAACGATATGAAAACAAATTAACTTATATAAAATAATAGTACATCAAACTAGATGAAATTAGGGAAAAAGTATTAAATTTGTGATTAAGAAATAAAATTTTCTCAAAAATTGATTTTAAGAATGTGTTGTTTTTTTAAAAAATGTCTTGTAAAAATATTTTTCCATTTTAAAGTAACCTTAATCAACATAAATTGATGTTCTTTTCTTTTAGTAAGTCTTTCAAAAATTTTAAGTAAAAATATTGTTAGAATTGATGTAGGAAGAGAGACGCCTTCTAATTTTTTGCATAAGTTCCTTATTAACTGACAACATATCTCTGCTGCCATTCTCCATCTTTTGGCTTTCTAATTTTAGAAGATTTGCTCACAACTATCACTATAACATGACTTTATCTGTTGATTTTACTAGTAATACTCTCTTTTTTGTTGATGTTACTGTTTAGAAGAGAACAAACTGTTACCTGCACAGTGTTATTTGGAAGATTTCTCAGTCAATTGTTTTCTTCTGTAGATGTTAGAAGTGAACGCACAAAGCCTTTATTCTCATGACTACCTTCATCTGTGTGTGATCAACTTGACTCTTGTAGCCACTTCCAGCTTGCTTCTCTTTTCTCTGGCGTTTTTCACCACTCAGGTCAGTCTTATTGAAGTTTTACTGTTCCGCTAATTGTACAGCTATTTTGTTAAAGCATCGAGTGTCTGTGATTGGCCAAATCTTTTCTTTTGTTGCAAGAAAATATGTTCTAAATCCAGCCCAGAGATGAGAACGATAATCCATCACATTTCCTACACTACAGTCTCTCGTACAGAAACTGTTATGTGTGTTAATATTTTCTGTAATTTTTAACTGTTAATAAATTTAACTTTTTTTTTCTTCTTTAATTCATGCATTAGACTGTTACTAAACACCTCACCATTCTTCACCTGGCCTATCTTAAATGGAATAGATACAAGAAATTTGAGCCTTGTCAACATTATCAGGCAAACGTAGACAGCTTTTCCTCGTGTGTGTGTGTTGTTTTAACATAGAGACACCTTCAAATTCTGCCTTGTTGTTAAAGTTTATGGTGTATTTGTTTGATTTTAAAGAGTCTGAGTATATGCTGCATTAAAAAATTGTTAAGCTATTAAAAGAATTAAATTTTCCTGTCAAAAACACTATGAAAAATGTGCAATTTTTTTTTTCTTTTGCAATAAGTGCATATAAAACTGTTTTAAAACTCTGCAAAGGAATTTTAGGAAATTATATCGAGAAATCTGAAATTTACTTTTTCTAATTTTTAAATGTCCCCACCTTCCAGGTAACCAACCATGTTTTTACACAAGCTCACTAAATTTGAAGCTTAAAAATAAAATACTAGAATAATCTTTGGACAATGACAGATATTTTTAAAGTAATTTTTGCTGTTCCAGCACCCATTTTCAGCAAGTTTATTATGATGATGATTATCATTCCAGTTCAGTTATTGTTGCATTCTGATAAAACTTGAGTATTTATGAGTTCCTGCAAAGTTATTAGAAAATGATGATGATTTTCCTCAGTCATTGGTTTGCGACATGAATGATTCCTAGCTGAAGTGTACGAAACACAGACACCTCAACAGGTTAGGAGATTAAAACAAACAGGAGGGCAGGTTTACACAGTCCACCAATATTAATGATGACTTCAAATAAACTGAAGTGGCTTAGAACCGATAAAGCTATGTGATCTCATAGCATCTTCTTCATAAGAATACTGAAAGAAACTCCTAATTTATCTGTGGCTCTGTAGTTGGGTTATGGCATCATGCAGAAGGATCTCTTTCATTTACTTTAATACAACACACATTTAACATCACCACTAGAAGGGTGAGCTGTTTACTCTAGATATGACACCTATTCTAGATCCAGTCAGTGTACACCACTTACAAAACAACAAACAGTTCCAAGCCAGCTAACTTTGCATTTTCTAATTAAGTAAAAGCGAGTAAACAAACCACCTCAGAACAGTCTAGCTTTTTAAAAAAAATTTTAAATGCAAGAATTTTATAGAATATTTATTTATTTCAGATGCAACTCATTTTGAAAAACCAAACAAGCATAGAATCACGTATAATTAAACAGGTAAGTAATTTTTCTAATGTTGTTTTTAAAATACCCATTTGGAATCATTTGTTGAGGCTGCCTGTATTTTCTAGATCCTAAAGTGTTCATTTTCTTAATTCTTCTTTAATTAAGTGTAAGGAATGCCTTTGAAATTCTTATACAATTCCAGAATGATACTGACTAATTGGTCTGCTGGATGGAAAGTATCAGTCTAATAGCTGTGAAGACTTACAAGAAAATATTATTCCATTCCTATTGATTTGAACTTGTTACATTGATGTTCAGTGGTGTTTCTAATTTATATTTAGTTCTAATCTCTCTGGCTCTCTAAATTTGTAAATCTGAGCCAAAGAAAACATTGAGTCTTAAAATGCAGCAGGACAAGGGAAGTAATTGCTTGCCTGAATTTTCTGTCATTCTGTTTAGTTTTAGTTCAGTAATGCTGCACATATGAAACCTGCTCTGTACACCGAATGTTTTGTTTTTTTTTGTATTCACAGAACATAAAATAGAATGTTTTCTCTAGCAAATGCATTATCGGTTTTCTAATTCATTCTTTTTATTAGCTATTCATAGGCAACATCTAGAAATAATGTTTCAAAAACTATTATTATAGAGCATTTTCAAATATGTAAGAATTCGATTTACAACTTGTTATATACGAATTATAATAGTATACCAGACTTTTGAGATGCTTATTTAAAAGCTAAACAATGGTAGTGATTGTTTTTTAAAAAAAAATTACATAACCAACAACAAAGTTTGCAGACATTTATGAACCAACACTATATTGCATAGTGTAGAGTTAATTATCTCCCTTATTTGATATTTCTTAGCATTAGTAACCCTTCAACAGAATACCAACCGTGTTATCCATTTTTGATAATTACTAACATTTTGCTTGTTAACCTGTCCATCAGCTGATATATCTAGGATATAGTTCATACTTAAAGCACAACACTTTTTGTTTGTATCTTTTTAAAAAATTGTAATCGTTGTTACTATTTTCTAATATTTCTGTTTCTCTTCTTAAGGTTTTAAAACGATCCCAGACTGCTGGTGAGAGCCCATTTATTTTCCCTTACAATTTGGATTGGAAAGAAAATCTCAAGCTTGTGTTCACAAACACAGTCTGTGATGGAATACATTGGGCACTTGCTACAGGTGCCAACCCCTACTTTCTCACTGTTAGTAAGTCCTCCAGCTCAAGGATTTTTTTTCACTCAACACCAGAATCGTTTAATAATCTACACTTAACATTTTCTTTTTACAAATTGTGCAAAATAATCTTTAATGCATAGCTAATTAGGTGCATGTATGTTGATAAGGCATTGTTTTTACGGGCTAGCAAGATTTTTTTTTCTTTACTAAGCAGTTATCTGTTCCAAATCATGTTTGTCGCCTTTCTCTGGCATGTTTATTACTCTTTCCCTTAAACATGGAGAAAATTACCAATCATTGAGAGTTCAAGCTCATTCTGTCACCTTTAGTGTGCTGCCCTTTCTGACTTCCTGAATGTGTATTTTGTAGTGACTTCTCTATCTAAGATTTTGTGTGTGTGTGTCTCTCTCTCTCTCGTCATCTGCTTAATTATTTTAATGCACCTTTGAACATTCATGAAAATTTACCAGTACACTTCTGGATGTTCCAAAATTCTTGCATACTCCTTGGCTTGTTTTCTTCAGGTTTAGGCTATAAATCAAAATAAGTTAGGAAACTGAAAAACTAATCAAAATTGTGTTTTATAATTAATCTTTATTTCTTTTTAGGGCTGTATTATCTCCTTAAGCTGGCATTACAGTTTGAAGTAGCATCTTTGTTTGTCTTTTAATGACGCATTAAACTAATCTGTGTTGCTTTTATATGGAATGCAATTTTTGCTGATTTTGCCCACCAGAAATAATACCAGGGAAAAGGATTTATGATACTTCTAATTATAGTTACTAAGTTTAACTACTAAGTAAAATGAAGAACAATGTTTTTGCATAATTTGTGGGTTGGTTGTTTTTTGTTGTTGTTGTTTTTTTCTACATCAATTTTTTTCTCCCTCTCATTTCTAGATTTTGCAAAAGAAACAGAAAGAGCGAATGGAAAAAAATGCAGTACTGTATGAAATAGTAGAGAATTATAATGGAGCTTTCTATTTAAAGAATCTACATCTTCTTGAGTCTTGTCTGATCACTCCAAAACTGGCTGTTGGGGTGGGAGACCAGGTGAAGGTCACTAAATGGAAACGGTAAGCATGCAGTATCAGGAAACATCTTCATCTGCTTGAAACACAGACCTGATTGATGCTAACACTGGTTTATTTTATTCTTTACCGTTGATATTGATTCCATTACACAGTAGCAAGGTAAAAATTGTTCTACTTTTCACAGCATGCAAAGTCTAAAATTTGTTTGTAAGTTTGAGTGTATTTTAAATCAGACATGCTATTGCATAAGCCTTATTCTGTTCCTTGTTACTTCCCACCATCAACTAAATATTATCCAAGATTTTGTTGAACACTTCTTGGTGACATATGGACTGAGGTGGCAGAACAATCAAGTTTTGTCAATCAACATCAGTCACACTACAGAAATTATTTAATTTTACTTGCATTGCCAACATCAGCAGAAACTAATCTTAAAAGTTCCTTTAGCTTCAAAAGAAAGAAATCTTAAAAATTACTATATACATGCAAATTAATTTAATGTGTGTGTGTGTGTGTGTGTGTGTGTGTGATAAAAGCTGCAAAATATTTTTACTTTAATTGTTGTGCAAAAGGGAAATTTTGTGACAGCCAAGTAGAAAGTACATTTATTATTGGTATACATATTTCTAGATCTCTCAAATTGCTGTTGACTGCACTGAGCAGATGTTAGAAGTTTCTTATCTTAATATAACGGTGAAACAAACTGTGGCAGAAGACATCATGGGTGCTTTGCTTTTGACCTGAGCACTGCATTCTCTAAAAAAACTATTTAATGTTATGGAGATAGGTTGCTAAGGAAAAAAAAAGATGTTTACAACATGTCAATGAAGTGTGCGGTAACTCCGTTGTACAGGACCATTGGCATGCTTGCTGACCAGAAACTAATTTCATGCCACCCAACTATCAAACAATAAGATAAACAAATTGAGTAGCTCATTTTCTGAATGCTACCATAATACGTGAAAATAACTAAAATTGTTTTAAGTGGTAATGTAAACAAAGTATTATTGTGAATAAAGGCATTTTGTTTGTAGACAACTAAAAGTGAACTTTGTACATCATCACCATTTAATCAGATTAGCGTCAGCAGAGAGTTGTTTCCTCCTTGCTCACAGACCATTGCTTCGTGCAACCACTTCATGGAACTCTCAAGAAGCTGGATAAATGCCACACCTGTCTTTTAATTAAGACTAAATGCACAGCTTAGAGGAGTGCCCATTAATATCATTTTTCCACCCTCAGGTACTTATTTTTATATTTATTTTTATTAATTATTATTCAGGCTCAATGGCATCAAACAAAGTGTACAACAATATGTATTCAAGAAATTTGTTTATAATTGTAATAATATTAGTGTGTGAATCCTTTGTTTGAATCTGCAGTGAGTGCCGACATTAAGCTTTTGGAATCAGTGTCTACTGGCAGAAAGTACCCTACTGTAGTGTCATCTATGAAGCAGCCACTGTGGAGTATAATGAAGTTGATGAAGCTAGGAAAGGAAGAGAAGAATCATGTGTCTCAATGAAAGCACAGTGATCAGTGTCAGCAAAAATATCTGCCATGTGAACCCAAAGTCTGTCATCATCAGTGAGGGGTCCTAGCTCTAATTTAAAGACTGTTAACATCACTCTGTACTGCAACAAAGTTTGTATTTTAAATGATGCCATGAAAAAAGGGTTGACTGAAGGTGGATTTTGAAAGTCAGAGATCCTCTGGAAAAGTTGCATGGCATCTCTATACTTTCTCAGCACCTTCCAGAAAAATATTCGGGCTGTGAGCATGATTAGATCAGTAGGAGATTGCTAGATGACTGCTGCACTCTACAAACAGTTATCCAGCTAACTGATTTTATTTGTATATTCTGCACTATATATTCGTGAATCAGCTGTACAGTACTAACAGAATCTAAGTAACCTTTGAAATTACTGTCAGGGTTAAAAGAACAGTAATTAAAACCTCAAAATATATTGTATGTTGAAGCATTTTCTTACATAAGATGGAATTTGAATGAAATCATTAAAAATTTTGTCATAAATTAGTGGTGTGCATTAAAAGCAGTTTTGTTTCAAAAATGGGAATCTGCATTGTGAAAGGTAGGTAACTGCTTAAGACAGGTGGATGAAAATAGCTAATAGAAATGTTATGCCAATCTTTACCCAAAAAACCCTTTTATTAGGAATTTTCAAATGGGTGACCAGTAATTTCACTTCCTGCAATAACTTATTAATGTAAAAAAAAAAAAAAATGTGCCTTAATTCCCAGTATCAGTTATGCTAATGATTTAATTTAAATAGTTTTAAAATTTAGTTTAGGAAACTTTATAATTTACCATTTATCTAGTAGATGGTGCTACCAACAACATGGAGATGTTGTAACAGATAAGTGTGGCCTATCTAGTAGAGGGTCTTTCAGTAACATAGAAGTGCCATCACTTATTGACGTGGTCTAACCTGTTCAGTCATTCAACTACTACTGCCAGGTGAGGGTTGGTCAGAACTTGTTCCTGTGCCTTTATCAACCTTTCCAAATGTTTCTGTTTCACCTTTCTCAGAATATTTATCGAAAAGTAGATTAGTTTTAAAGAAAAATACCATCGAGATAATAAGTTTGACTTGAAGGTAAGATGCTTTTCATCTCTTCCAATCACCATTGTAATTGATGGTTTTGAGGAACTTGTTGATGATGATGTTCTCCGTCAAGAACTATTGTCTTATTTTGAAGCTAACTGAAGACAAAGAATTACTTCAACATTTCCTATTGATGCTTGGAATGTCCAGAACAAAACAAGATATGCCTTGTACCACCAACAATTTGGAAGGATGCCATAATTCACTTCAAAACTCAGTGATGTGCATGCATCCTTGGAAATAAATTTCAACTTTGAAGAAAGATGTTTAGTACAACTGAAAAAGTTCAGTTTTATCTGGGAAATATAAGATATGAACAAACTTCTGCAAGCTCTTATTACTAGATATAATCCTGATAACAAGATTTACTTTTTACGTGGAATAGCTCATAACTTGTTTCACTTTTAATAATTTAAAACTTTTAGCACATTCATTTGCATCAGATTTATGACATCTGTTCTTAGCTTCTTAATTAACGTGACACTTATTTAAATAAATTTTACTTTTAATGTTGATTATGGACCATGAAAGCATTATCTTTTTTTTGTACATTAATAAATTATTGTAGGGACTGAATTTTCCTACAACCATTCAGATGAAGCCCAGCCAGATAACATTATGCTGATGTCATTTCAGCTGTGTCTCATTTGAATGCCCCCAAAAATATATGTATTAATGTGCATGTGGGGACACCTTAAGGAATTTTCTTTAGTAGTAGAGTTAGTTAAAAATATAGAAAGTGCTCTGATATGAATTTTTGTTATTGCTACTGAGCTTTGAAAGCCTTTAATCTATTTATATTTTTACTTCTTTTTTTTTTTTTAGTAACTGGATATTTGGCATCAAGTTCATGGGTAAGAATGATTTTTCTTATTTATTAGGAATTAATTAGAAAGAATTAACAGCGATAGTGTCCTTTATTTTTTTAATGTACTAGAACATTTATGTATATAAAGTCAAACATTCCTCAACAAACACATTTAAAGAAAATCCTGTGCTATTCCTATCTGACAAAGATTTTTAGTCTATTATTCTTTAATGACATCAGGAACTCTGGAATTACAGATGTGGCTCTCATAATGTTCCTTTTAAACATTTGGAGTCGAAAAAAATAGTGTGTTTTATATGATTTTCTGAGGAAAAAGAAACTGGAAATTCCAAATAATAGATGGATTGTTAGAATTCTGACTCTACACATTGTAGATCATATAGATGTTCCATATAAAATAGGTTCCAGTGTCTGACTCGTTAGCAGGTACTTGGTTTACACAAAATAATGGTATCTTTAACTACAGTCTACAAGCAACTTAAGCAAATTAAATCCATAACAGAACATTTAACAACTAGAAATGTTGCCAAGAGTCTTAAATCAAATAATTTATTTTAAAAACAGCTCTCACTAATCTATTCACTGGAACTGTGAACTATTATCCAGTTCATTTTGTTTAGAATTTGTGTTAAAAAGATTGTTGTTGATTCTAATGTGCTGTTCACTGTAAATAATGTAACTTTGCTACAGCCAAACATCCTTTTAATGTATTTGATCACTTTGGATTACTTTAGTAATGACCAGTATAAACATGCAGCATCCTAAGCTTCCAAACAATTTGTTTTTAGTCTGGCAGAAAAGAAATTACCAAAAACAGTAAAAATCATTACTCTCCACCCCTATTGAAGAGTGTGGGTTTCTGTTTGCTTTTTTAAATAGCTACTTAGTTCCCTAAATCTAGCATACACTATTCAAACCTGGTTATCCATTTTGTCTGTTTTGCTTGGTTTATGCCTTTGAATTAACACATACAGGTAAGTATTGCAGTTCCTTGACTCCACTAAGAATCATTTTCTTTCCCCTCTTCAGATCTTGCAAACCAAAGACTACAGCAAGGCTGGTTTCCCAGAAGATGTGGTGTCTATATACATCGATTATATCCAACTTATCAAAGGCTCATTTGAAACGTCCCATGTTTTATTATGTAGTAAAACTAATAAAGCAATAATTACTAAAAGCTTATCTTTTCTTTTGTATCTGTTAGCTAAAGCTAACGTAGGAATATTCTTATACTCTTCCTGACCAGTGATGAATTTCTGATATTACCAATAAGCTGATGACTGATAGTAAAAATGTTTGGTAAACAAATAAGTGCAAGATTTGCACTCTAGAAATAAAAACGTAAATTTATAGAATATTTCATATGCATGGTAGATAAAAAATAGTGAAAATTAAAGCATAGAAGACATCAACAATATTTTGGAATTAGAAGGCAGTTACATAAATGATTCTGACAAATTAATTTTTAGCTTAACATCTTGATTTCTAATACATTAAAGATATTTCTAAATTTAGGATGTAACTTTAAGCCTATTGATTATCTTGGTTCAAGTTACTTGTGATATCTCAATAAACTCTAGCAAATTAGGCTGATTCCAGAATAAAAAGCACGCTGGCTCTCTTGGATAAGCCTGTTTTCATTTAAATTAGCAACAGGATTTTCCCCACTGATGTTGCCAAGCGTTTTGCTCAAAACTGCCATCAAACCAGAAGATGAGTTCAAAACATTCACACCAAGAGCCCCCCCCTTCTCTCTCTCTCTCTTGTGCACAACTAAGTAATCTGGGTGAGATTAACCTGTTTCCATGCTAATGTTATCTTACCACTGATTTATGATTTCCTAACCTATTCAGCTCCAGTTATACTGATAAGGTTAAAGATATTATGGATTTTCATGATGGATTGGGGCTGAATGAGTTTAAAAAATCCTCCTCAAAGAGTATATTTGTTAAGTTAACTTTGGAATCTACTTTAAAACAAATCAGATTGAATTGGTGCTCCTGTACCAGTAATATTGATATACATTTATTTCTACTTCAGGGAATAACCCATAATTTTCTTGAAAGGGGTGAGTCAAAAAAAAAAAAGCACTAAGAAGATTAAACATACTGTTTTCTGAGCATTATCAACTACATTTTCTTCCTCTCATTTTCTTAGACTAGGTTGTTGTTTTTTAAATTTTAAAGGCATAAGATCATTTTCTCCGATCCTGTGTGCTGATGAAACTCACTGACTGTGGTTTTCCTAAACCATGCAAAGGTTCACAGGGGTGGGAGGAAGCTGGTGAAGAAACTGTACAGGAGGTACATCTTCCAATCAAGCCGTTCCAACTTTTGGGGTGGGGGGGCTTGATCCAACCATCCACAGAATATTTTTGGTTTACATTTACAATAATATTATCTGCTGACTATTTACCAGAGGAAATTATCTTTGTATTCTTTGCGGATAATTGCAAATTCCTATCAATTCTTTAATGATTTATACTTCAGAATGTTAAGAACCAAACGTATAGAGTTAAGCTTTCTTGAACACTGGATGACAATGATTACTTCCTTCACAAGACAGAATTAAAACTAATGATCAGAAGTAGACATGTTCGCTTAGTCTACATCTGGATAATTAAAATTTCCCAATTACTACGCAATTCTTAGCTTACAAATCTATGTCTGCGAGTCAGGAGTGTGGTAAGTGAGTCCAACAAGAGAACCTTGATTTCGAGTTAGTTTTCACCCAAGCACTCGTCAACCTTATCTTGAGCTTCATGTGGAGTAACAACGAAATCAGCAACACAATGCATCATACCACCTTACCATACCTCTCTCTCTGTTTTTTTTAAATAACTGATGGTATCCAAATACATAAACCACACAGTTTGAAATATCAGGCCATGCCCAAGTTTCTGTTGATCCAATAATTTTGAGGATACTGGACAACAACATGCGTTTAAATAGTTTTTGTTACTACCAGTATTACTAAGGCAAAACTTGAACCAATTACTAGTGCAAGTAGACATTCATATTCAGGATAGAGCCAGATTCTTAGCTACCTGTGAAATGAATGACTAACATGAGGCATAGGTAGATAGTGGTCACAAATTTTCACAATCTGTATGCTACACACTGAGTTGGGTTTTCTTTTTTCCTTTTGAGTGAATTTTTCTGTTAAAAAAAATAGTACATCTCAAATTTTCAGCTGTATTTAAGGTAAGTTTGTTTTTTGTTACTGCCTCTCTCGCTTTGTTGTTGCTAATTAATGGCCTGATAACCCTACATTATCTGGTAAGCACATTTCCTGATTATGCTGGCCAACCAACTGCAAATACTTCGACCTTACAAAGAGTTAGGAGCGGGAAGAGGGTAGAGGTGATAGATGGATGGGGGAGATGAGTTACAGGTGTCTGCTCTTGTTTGGCAGCTATCACTTTCAATGTACGCATCATAATACCACCAATGGTAAACCCCACATAGAACTTCCTTCTAGAAACTCCTGCTGAAGAAAGTTCAACAAGATCCCCCCCCCGGAACCACTCCCTGTTTCTTTATCTTCAGTGATACTGATCTGAACCCTGCTCAACAAGTTTCTGAACAGTGTGTTATGCTACCAGTAATGGTCAGCATTCACTCACTCTTTTCAAAACGAGAAAAGCATAGTTATACGTACAGAAATAATTCACCATCTTTTTTGCTCAAAAAAGAGTTTTGAATGGGAACCTAACTGACACCATCTATATTTGCTATTAAAATAATCAGTATTTTATGATTTTGCTAATAATAATAATAGGTAACGAACATGTTAGGGGGCTCCAGTTGATTGTTGTTTCTTTTCTCGTACTTAAATCAACATATATGTATATAACATATTTCCTAAAACTCTTCTCCAGGAGTGGGTTTAAAACCAAAATCCTACTGTCGGTCAGATCTGTGCCTGAGATTAGCAAATGGCGTCATTCGATTTCTCGCATGGAAGCAGACATTTTAAATGCATACTTTCATTACTACTCCAAATAAGTTAGAGTTGAGCTTCATCGTCTGGTGGTTAGTAAGGCATTTCTTTCCGGATTTAGCTTTAAAAAGTTCTTAATTAAAACAAAAACAAGAGATGCACGAGAATGTAGAATTAATGGAGAAAATGTGAAAAAGAAAAAAGTTAGGAAAGTTGACGGTAAATTAGAGGACGTCGTCACAGCTTTAAATAGGACCGGGTTGGGGGTGGGAGGGTGCGCCTTAAACATTTACAGGCAAAAATCAAAGAAATCTGTCATAAAGGGAAAAATAAGTGACCAGATGGTGATACTTAAACGCATGAGCTGTCGCATAATTGTAATGTGGGAATAGAAAACAATGCTCCATAGCCCTATATTGTAATTAACTGGGTGATTCCTCCCTCTCTCTCTGTATCTCTATCTCATCTCTCTCTATATATATATATTTATCTCATCTATCTCTCTCACTCATCTCTATCTCTCTCATCTCTCTCTTTCTCATCTTTATCTCACTCATCTCTATCTCACTCATCTCTATCTCTCTCCTCACCTCTCTCTCTCTCTATCTCTCACTCACTCATCTCTATCTCTCTCATCTCTCTCTCTCTCTATCTCTCACTCACTCATCTCTCTCTCTCTCTCTCATCTCTCTCTCATCTCTCTCTCTCTCTCTCTCTCCTCTCTCTCTCTCTATCTCTCACTCTCTCTCTCCATCTCTCTCTCTCTCTATCTCTCACTCACTCAGCTCTATCTCTCTCTCTCTCTCCCTCAAATATATCAGGAGAGCAGTCAGGTAAGCCGTCTGGCCATTAATGGCAATCGTTCCGTTCCCGACCGGCCTAATGTTTTCACGTCGCCTTCCTTCCGTTGACACCGGCGGAAGTTATGCAAGAGAGGGGGGGGGGAGTTTGTTGATTTCACAACAGAAGAGCTCCTTTCCCATTTTACCGAAGCCCCAGCCGACATCGCGTGCTGCGTTTCAGAACAACCGGACTGTCGACGGTCTGTTCTCGAGCGGTTGTGGGGGGGGCTGCTAACTCGTAGTTGGACCGGGCTTCGACCAGTCGGGGATTATGTCGGCCCTAGCTGATGCCGTCTTCGATACGCCCGGGTTCCGCCGCCTCTGCCACTGGGGCCCCATGGTCGCCCTGTCCATCATCTTCTACATCTCGTCCGTGGCGATCATGTGCACCCTGATGTGGTGGCCTCCCACCACGGTCGGGGGCTTCAACAACCTTGCCTTATTCGTCTTGTGGATCTACTTAACCCTGCACAACTACTTCCTGGCGGCGATCAGGGGACCGGGGTTTGTGCCTTACAAGTGGAAGCCAGTAAGTCTCGTTCTACCCTAGTGTTTGCTCCAGGGGACCGGGGTCTGTGCCTTACAAGTGGAAGCCAGTAAGTCTCGCTCTCCCCTAGTGTTTGCTACAGGGGACCGGGGTTTGGGCCTTACAAGTGGAAGCCAGTAAGTCTCGCTCTCCCCTAGTGTTTGCTCCAGGGGACCGCGGTTTGGGCCTTACAAGTGGAAGCCAGTAAGTCTCGCTCTCCCCTAGTGTTTGCTCCAGGGGACCGCGGTTTGGGCCTTACAAGTGGAAGCCAGTAAGTCTCGCTCTCCCCTAGTGTTTGCTCCAGGGGACCGCGGTTTGGGCCTTACAAGTGGAAGCCAGTAGGTCTCGCTCTCCCCTAGTGTTTGCTCCAGGGGACCGCGGTTTGGGCCTTACAAGTGGAAGCCAGTAAGTCTCGCTCGCCCCTAGTGTTTGCTCCAGGGGACCGGGGTCTGGGCCTTACAAGTGGAAGCCAGTAAGTCTCGCTCTCCCCTAGTGTTTGCTCCAGGGGACCGGGGTCTGGGCCTTACAAGTGGAAGCCAGTAAGTCTCGCTCTACCCTAGTGTTTGCTCCAGGGGACCGGGGTTTGGGCCTTACAAGTGGAAGCCAGTAAGTCTCGCTCTCCCCTAGTGTTTGCTCCAGGGGACCGGGGTCTGGGTCTTACAAGTGGAAGCCAGTAAGTCTCGCTCTACCCTAGTGTTTGCTCCAGGGGACCGGGGTCTGGGCCTTACAAGTGGAAGCCAGTAAGTCTCGCTCTCCCCTAGTGTTTGCTCCAGGGGACCGGGGTCTGGGCCTTACAAGTGGAAGCCAGTAAGTCTCGCTCTACCCTAGTGTTTGCTCCAGGGGACCGGGGTTTGGGCCTTACAAGTGGAAGCCAGTAAGTCTCGCTCTACCCTAGTGTTTGCTCCAGGGGACCGGGGTTTGGGCCTTACAAGTGGAAGCCAGTAAGTCTCGCTCTCTCTCTCTCTCACCGTTTGCTCCACAACTCTATGGGCGCTGGGTACATCATTCACAGTCCCTAATGCCAGCAAAACTACTGTCATAAAAATCAAAACCTGCCAATGCTGGTCAACAAACTGGAACAAATATCATTTGCTCTCACACACACACACCTCTCACTACTCCCAGGGTTTCCCTATTTATCTGCTGCAAATCGTATGGGGAGCCTGATAAATAAATTTTAAAAAAAGAACTTACATTTTTAGTAGCCGATATTACCTACTACATTCTCTCTAATTATACCTGCGTACCCAAAGGTTTAATTCTCTATTTAGTGAACCTAAATTGTTATTCACCCTTCTATTGTGTGTTTTTTTTTGTGTCACATTCTTATCCCTGTGGATTTCTGCCATAGCGTTTCCAAGCACCACAGTGTATTTATTACCAGTCTTCTGAATTCTGTGCTACGGTTCATTGATTTGTATGTGAGCATGAAATACCTACATATAGTAATTTTCAAATGAGCTTTTTTTTCTTTGTTTTTTAACCCTTAAATTTCTTTATTTTGACTGCATGTTTAATAAAACAGTAACCTTGCAGGTGTATACAGACATCTTATTGTAAAACGAAAAAAAAAAAAAACATTCTATAGTTTTCTGTTGTTTTTCTTTCAGAAAAGTATGAACGATACCAGGTTTTTACAGTATTGTTATGAATGTGACGGTTATAAAGTTCCAAGATCTCACCATTGTAGAAAATGCAACAGGTTTGGTAATTGTCCATGACTTATATGGAGCTGTTATAACCACAAAATAACTAAGGGCATTCTTAACACATACCAACCTTGCCACCTGCTTAGGCAGTCTAATCTCTGCGTGAAGCACCTTTTATTAAAGCTAAGCTTGCAGGCATCCAGTTAGCTTCTAGATCAAAATGACCTGGCCTTCCCGTCAACCTGAACGTGCATTCCCTAACCCATTTACCATCTTAAATACTACTATTATATTTCCACTCTTTGTTACAACAAATTGGTAACTCTGCTTTTGTCTGTTTTAATTTAAGATTTCCCATGCCACTAACCAGCTAACTATCTCTGAGCTTATTGTATTTATTAAATTAGCACCAACATTGTAATTTTCTCATCCTTGGATAGTCCTGTTTATCATTAGCTATTTGATAACATTGCTTCCTTTTAAATCTAATAATAAACTATTTCTAAATTTTCTTTATTTCCTTGAGATATCCGACTATATCCCGCTTTTTATTCTGCCCCTCAGCTCTTTTAGACAAAACCTTCAATTTTTTTTTTTTAAAAACTCTAAAACAGCATTTGTTGCCATTTAGATGGTCAGAAGCGGAGACTATTAATTAAGAAATTTTTACTCGCAAACTTATGTTAAAATTAATATTAAATTGGTAACCTGTACAGGTTCTTGCAAAGTGTAAACCAAGTTCTGAATTTTTACGGTATTAGTTTTTACACATCTCCAACCGTTTTCTTTAACTATATCTGGCTCTTAAATAATTCACATAGACTGAATGAGAAAATTAAATCCATATATCAGTTTGCTTAGTCTTTTTTTCCCAATATAAAGTCAATCGAATAATTCTTCTAAAAATCAAGGATTGATTAGAGAAACGTTCTTGTAAACAAAAACCAAAAATTCATTTAATTTGGAATTGTTTCTACCACTTCTAATTAATTACCTAATCGGCACTAATGTTAAAGGATTACTAAGTTCTTTTTTAGCTGGTATAATTCTGTTTCCTAAGTTATGCTGGACATGGCCTGTTCGTCTTTAATGAGACTAACTGAATCCTAATATGACTTCAGGAAATCTGTGAATAATGATATATTTATAAGCACCTTTATAATAGGACTAGTTGGGTAACTTCCCATGTGTTATAGTCTGATTTATACATGAAGCTGTTAGTGTGGTTGACTGGAATCTTTTAGGTAGATATACTTACTAGGAAAGTAGCCTTCTATTAAAAGTACGAATGACTGGCTTTGACCAACACCAGATTGGAAACAAAACCAATATTCTCAGTTCAGAATTTCCAGGTTTAAATTCACTTTCTTGTCAAACAAACACAACCCCCCCAAAAACTAATAGTAGTCGAATAAGAGAAAATAGGGACAAATAATTTAACTAATTTCTTTTTCAATAATTTCTACATAGAATAATCATCAATAAATACATGGGCCCTACGACCATAATACATTACAGACGATGTGAAAACTAACTCTTAGGCATTCAGATAAAGGGGACACATTTATATTTTCATTATACCTTACATTCTTTGCACATCTATGAGAAATGGTAAATACAGTTTAATTGTGAACTAATATTGTGTGAATGATGTTCATGCAATACCTAAGTGGTAAACTTTTAATTAATTCTATAATAATGATAAAAGCCTTATTAATTTTTTTTTCCTTTGAAAGAGCGAGGTGGTTGAAGATTCTACTTGCTCACATTTTCCATTTTTGTTCTGAATGGCAAAAATTTGTCATAGATGTTGCATGAAAATGGATCACCATTGTCCCTGGATCAACACTTGCTGCGGCCATGTCAACCATGCCAACTTTGTTTACTTCCTGTTCTTTGCTCCCTGTGGCTGCATCCATGCCAACGTGATTGTCATATCATCAGTTTTGAAAGCTTTAAATGTGGTAAGTTTCTTTTTTATATGCTCTGCGAGTGACACGCTGTACCATCTGGATTTTATCAGGAGAATGAAACTGTTTGAATTTTAAAAAAATTGCTTTTGAAAAAGGTTTTAATATCATCAGTTTTCCTTTTAGAAACCTTTCAGTCCTCTGTATGCTATGCCAGCCTTTAACCCTATACCAGCTGAGGTATTTGTGTTGAGCTGGCTGTTGGTGTATATTTAGTCATGCAAAACATAGGGCTTGAGTGATATAAATGTGCCATTACAGAGACTTGTATCAATGAAGATGGAGCTGTCACAGGCCCTTATGGCTCGGTCTGTGCCGAGTGGCATGCACAGGGTCAAACTATCAGCACTGATGAGATGCAGCTATTACAAGTAGCCTATTTAGTAGAGTGCTCAAGTTAACCAAGGGCGATGACACAGTTAACAAAGCGGCACAAACAAGTGCATGCTGTCATAATATACCTTGTGCCATCAAGGGAAAAACTTTAAATCGGTGTTGCCAGTGCAGCTACTTATGCAAATACATAACGATTTCTCTCAGTACCAGTTCTTGTAGTTTGTATGCCCTTACTGGGATTAGTCCGTGTGTCTGGAACTGGTATCCCAAACGACGACATTAAGTTAAAAAAACTCGATAATTGTCTTCTATAAATGGTGAGTGGTCTGTTTTCAGCACTACTACATGTATCACATGCCCGAAGAGTCCACTGTTGAACTCAGCCTGGTTGGATTTATCATTGTCATGTTTGCCATTGGTCTGTCAATCGGGGTGATAGTGGCTGTCGGAATGTTGCTTGTCATTCAGGTATGTGGAATCTTTGTGGTGGTGTTTTTAAATGGGTAACCCAACAAACTAAAACCATAGCCGACTTCTCCCCCCAACCCCCCCCATTTTTTCAATGATGTGAATGGCGACGTCGACAAGAATCGAGTATGGCTACATCCAGAAGTCTTGCATCGTCCTAGTATTGCCTGATTTTGCTTGACGAAGCTGAAACGAGAAGCCCGTTGAATTTTCACAGTAATGTTAATGTGTTCAAGTGCTTGCCGCCGCTCTGTAGTTTTCCGCGTACCTAATGGAGAGATGCGACTATTTGAAATCTAACTTGCAAATGCAGGATTTCCGATAGTTAATTTAACAACAGGTAAAGTTAAATTAGATGAATGATTCTGTTACTAACCCTAACACAATACAAAATTAATACTGAAACTGAAGATGGATTCAAATTGACATTTTATCTTTTTTTTCACCCATGTTTAACGTTGAATATAATCTGTCTTATTTTGTTTATTTTCAGATGAAAGTTATTTTAAAAAATGAAACTGGAATAGAATCCTGGATTATTAGTAAAGTAAGATTTATTAATTTACACTTTTTCCCCCATTGATGCTACTGTTTTCATCCTGTTAAGTACGTAGAATAGAAAGACTACGGAGCTTTAAAAAAACCTGAAACAGTATTGCCTACATAAGTTAGGTTGGGAGCCCAGCGCAAGTTTGACTCCCAGTCGAGGTACGCTTGGATTGGTGTACCTTCATGGGTATAGATTCTTCTTGCCCCTCTTCACCAGCCAGTAGTATGGACTTTCTGGTGTCATCCCGCACATGAATGCCACTGGAGCACAGGTGAGGCAAGCCAAAATTACTGGCAGCAGCATCTACTGTTGTGAAAGACTATATATTTATATATAATCACTTAGTTTATTATAAATTATTTACATCCAATTTTGGGTGGAATAAACTTAAGAATAAAGAAACCGAGAGAGAGATGGGAACAAAAGGACTGAAATTTTGAATGCAAATTCATCGATTTTCAACAGAAAACAACTCACAAAAAGAAGAAAAAAGGAAACCCACAATGAGGTTGACAAGGTGGCAAGTTAGGGGGCCATAATTAAGGAGGGGGGGGCTATTATTTAAGCTCAGATATTAAGGGTTTCCTAAAATCTGCTGCTAACTTGGGGACATTATTTCCCACTGAAAGACAGAGTACCCCACATCAGACAGGTCTCACTGCACTAAATGTCAGGACTGTGGTTCCAAATACAATGGTAAGACCAGCCGCTGCATCCCTGAGATCATCAGCCCTATCATTTGCCTGAACACGAGGACTCGGCCTCGCTTAAACAGATGGGTGGGCAGTAACCAGATGTTAGATTTAAGGTCCTGTACTGATGTGAAGCCTGAAATTACAGAATCATTTTTCATTAGACATCTTAAGCCTGTCCGGCTACCACTTCCCCCCACCTGCTCATGTATTTTTCTCTTTTCATTTTTATATAAATTATTAGACAGTTCAAATCCTTTTATGGCCTCATTTACCATGAACACCAGCAATAAAATGACTGCATTATCTTTAATAACTAAAAAAAAAAAAGTCCTTCCTGTTTGCAAATTCTCTTTTACCGTTTACTTGATAACTTGGTTCCCATGCATGTAGTTCAGTACAGTTGTGCATGAATTTCAGGCGTCATACAGAGGTGAGGAGGATGAGCAGTTTGTCTACCCTTACAATGTGGGATGGAAGCGAAACCTGAAACTTGTGTTTTCCTGGTCACAGGAATTCCTTTCCGATGGAATCACGTGGCCAGTTTTGAGCCAGTGCACTCAGCACACATTTACGGTGAGTGATGGATGCTAGAGATTTGCCTTTTGAGAAATGAAAGAAAACCTAAAAATGTGTTTTGCTGGTTGAAATCTTTTGCTCCCGACTGGAAACTGTTCCAGGTAAAAGTGTACGTAAAAGAAGGGATGCCACAGGTAACCATTTTTTCTGAGGATTCTGTTAGACCTGTTAATGGCTCCCCCACCTGACGATTTAAACTGCAGTATTAATATCTACCTACCTGTGCCTGCAGGTGTTCAAATCAGCTTTGATCATTTTCACAAGGCATAAATGTTCACACAGTTTACACGTTCCCATTATGGCTGAGGGCCCAGCTCAGTTTGGTCTCTCCCCAAGCAAGGTTTACATAAAAACTGTTGATTGCTTCATCACATCTGTGTCGTTCAGCACAGGTGAAGCCGTCGGGTCTGTGTTCACGAGGCATCCACAAAAGCTGCAAAAACCCTGGAAGCCTAATGGGGGGGGGCGGAATGGTGTAATGCTTCTGTTACTTTTTGCCCTATTCTCCATGATCACTGGTGCATGGCAGATCAAGCAAGAAATAATGAGTCTGACTGCACCTGGCTGTCAAATAGCAGCATGAGGAAATACAGTATAAGGCACTGGCGGGACAAGCAGATGTGTCCCCCTACTGTAATTTATGGATGAAAAATCCCGCAGACATCCACGTTTGTTTTTCCCTATTAATATAACCCTAGACCCCCCCTTCCCCAACCCCGCTGGTCTAAGAAAGGTTACAGGTTAATGTGGTATACATAGGGTTAATATTCTTTGAAACGAAACACTGTATAGACTAACTGCTGTGCAGACCTTTTTAGAAAGAAAGCTTGTCAGTGCACTACAGCCTTAGCATTTATCTTTACAACTTCACCAGTATTTCTGAGGGTTCTGGGTTGAAATCTACTCAAAATTTCCATTCTCCTCAGTTAATCTGAATTGTTGTTTTTTTTTTAAAACTTTTAGCTGGAGGTTCTAAATCAGTTTTGAAGCGAAAGTTGCTTCTTGTGAATGTAATCGCAAATCAAGAAAAAAAAAATGTACAGCGGATTTTTTGGTTTCTTTCTGAACGAGATGCAGTGCAGTTGTCTGCTCCCTGTTGCTGCATGAATAAGCATCTCTGATGCAGGATCTAGGTTTTAGCACTCGTCCCAAACCTTCCAGCAGCTTCTGTCAGATGTGCCCAAGCGTTGGCATGTAAAACATCAACTGATCCAGTCAGTATTTTTCATATTGTGAGTAAAGCGAGCAAAATCTGTTTAAAGCAGTTCACTGAAGGCTGACCACCTCCCATCTCTGCCGTTTGCTTAGTTTGGTGTCTACACAGGGAGTCGTCATGACTTATCTCCCTTCCCTTCCCTGAACCTGGAGATATATTTCAATATTGGTAATTCAGTAAATTAACATCTCCATGTCTTGACATCACTGAAGGTGTTAGCTTTGGCATTAATTTTAATATCATCTGCAAACTACTCTATAACAATGGCTGCAAGATTTTGGTTAGTTTACCCAGCCCCTATTAGAGTGCCAACATCATTTATGTAAATCAGGAATGAGAGAACCAAAAACTGACACCCATGAAGACCTGTCCATAAGATGATGGCATTCTGTTCAAAACTGGACACTATTGTCCTTTTCTTCTTGGAAGTTGATCGTCAACAGCCTAAGTTTTCCATAAACACATTTTCCCTCTGTCTCCTATATTGTCTTTTCTAAAATTCTAGAAAAAAAACCATTAAATGCAATTTGAGAATCCTGTTTTTAATTTGGTTATTTTGCAAACTCTGTAAGAAATAATTTTAACGTGAAGATTTACTGTTTAAAAATGCGCAGCAGTTATTTTTGTTGTTGGTTATGCTTTTCTTAAAAGAGCTGGTATGTCTTGCTCTTATTTTTCTTTGAGCGAGAGTACCTGTCTGAACAGAAAGAGGAGGCAGAGGACTCGGCATATTGATTGATTTTCTCATCAGTATATTCATCTTATTTATTTTAAACTGTGTATCGAGGTCGTAATTGTGGTCACCCGATCTACTTATTTGGTTAAAGGCTCTGGAGAGAACGCACGATGACTTAGTTCTGATGGGGCACACCTGTAGATTTTCACTGACAGACCCCATGAGGAAAATGTGTGGTAACATGAAGAAAAATATTCTTGATTAAAATTCTAGAGCATAATTCAGTGTGTGGCATCCAGGATTGCAGTACCAGCTTGAAAAAAACTGATTGCCTACATTAAAATATTTGTTGGTAACAATAAGTTTATCATTGATGTGATAAAGCATTCAAGCTTAGTTTGGTGAGAACTCAACATTCTAGTGGCTGATGGGCATTTGTCTTATTCTCTGTCTGTAGATAGAGCAAATTAGGCAGAAGATGGAGAAGAAAGAGCACACACAGCCATACAGGATTGTGGAGAACTATTCTGGATCGTGGCTACCAGTCAGTAAAGGATGCAGGGTTATCTGTAATATACCAATCACGGATGAACCAAGAATTGCCTTAAAAAGGGGTGACTGTGTTTTAGTTACACGAGGAAAAAGGTAAGCCAGCTCTGACTCTCTTTTACATGCATGCTGACTATTTATTCATTGTAACCATTTAAAAACTAGGATTTCAACAGTAACATATGATGGGGGGGGCTCCTCCAGGGCTGGATTAACACATCACTGGACCCTAGGCACATGTGGACTACTTTTTTATATAACAACCCCCTCCCCACTTCGAATCCCATAGCAGAGCTTGATAATTGCCTTTCCTGATTTACTGGCTGGTTCAGTTGGTAGCAAACCCTCACCCACCTGCATTCTCCCATCCCCCCCCACCGATTTTGCACTCTCATGCTCCCGAAATAGATGTCACAGATTGAAGAATCTATCTTCCAGCATATGTGCAAATCAATATCTGTTTAACCAACAAGCTGACCATTTTGAGGGCTTTGGGCCCAACCCTCCCCCACAAGGCACATCGCCTCATCTGGATGTACCTGAATTGTAAAAACCATGATTTTGGATCAGAGTCATTTTATGCCAGGGATGTTCAGACGAAACCCAACTGAAATGGCATCGCTGGAAGCATCTGGCCGGGTTTCGTTTGAACGTCCCTGGCATAAATTCTCGTGTCTTCCTCGCCCTCCACACACAAACAGGGAGCGTGGATGCTGTGTTAAAGATATTCTCTCATGATGTGGTTACTGATGCTGCGTAATGAGCAGTCTCTCTCTGTCGCAGACGCCAGCAATTCTGTTGACAATTATTTTTAAACATTATCAGAAATAAGATTAAATAATCAATCTGGCCAGGTTGACAGGGAAGCATTATAAAGAAATGCACCGCTTTATTTTGCAGACACTGGTTATATGGTATTAAAATACTGCCGGACACGAGTGAGTATAGTCTTACTCTTATTCTTCTTTTCAGCATTCCCAATAAAAGCCGTTGTATTTGTAGATTAAATTGACTTAAAATATTAATAAAAAATCTATTGATTTTGAGAAACTACCATCATCATTGGTGATAAGCTGTGATTATGCATTTGCACCCCCTCTACTTTTCAAATCTTTATAACTCAGCACAGGTTGAGCCATAGAGGGTGCTGAGAGGGACAGTACCTTTGTGACCACTCAGGTGTTTTACATTACCAATGAGTTGGCTAAATACTAACTCGTGCTCCAGGTTGTCTTGTGGAACCAGCTGTAGCCGGTACACGCCAGAAATGTTTTTTTTTTTTGTGTGTAAATGCTAAACTTTGGACAGATGAAATGTGTATGATTGACTACTAACATGTATCAAAAGTAAATTTCTGATGTCAAACTCTAATCTTCTAGATAAGAAAAGGATACGTGGCTGGTTTCCAACAAGATGCGCGGTTGCAGATGATGAAAATAATTTTCAAAAGAGAAAGAACTGACGTCAACATTCATTTTATACTCTGAAGTTTGGGGTACAAATGCTTTTGTTGTTGTTGCTGCTGAAATAAGAAACACCTAAGGGTTTGACGGAATAAATCCTAAGCCATTTTTATTTTACTGGATTTTTTCCCCACACAAACCCAATTCGATGAATCCATGTAAAGAAAAAAAAAATGATTTTGTGTTATGGTCTAATAATTCAATTTGTTAACACAAGGCCAGCCAATTGTTCTTGTTTTCTAAATAATATCGACATATAAAGTAGATTTATATTTTGACAGAGTATAACTGTAAGAAAGCCTGATCTCACCAGCATACCTCATTGTTACATATGTATGTATGTACAGACCATCAGTTCGTTATTGCATTGTAAAACCCCTGAAAGAAGATGCGCAGTTGTACACCTGAACTGCTGTATTGATGAAAGGAAGGAAGAAAAATTGCATTGTGTTTTTTTTTTTTTAGTATTTAACATTAGCAAAACCCTCACCTCACCTCACCTCACAAAAAGCAAAGCATCTTTATATTTTATTAATAAAACGTGAAATAAAGTAGTGGCTTTTTTGATGTCTTTCATATTAAATTCGTTCTTCTTTTTCCCCTGCACCTCTGAACAAGTCCTACTTTCTTTGCAGGCTGAGTTACACAAACAATTTATTCTTCAGGAAACTTAGCCCGTGGACTCCATTACAACAGTTAAATGGAGAAATGAAGTTGCAGTTTGTACAGACTTAGTATAGGGGAAAAAATGGTGGGGGGTGATGATATAATCAGTATTGTCTCTCAGAACTACACGCACGCAGTTTTAGTTGAGAAAGCCTTGAACAATAATAACCAAAGTTTTTTTTTTTCCCCACCCATGGTCCCTGAACCATAATAGTCATGCCGAACAACTTTGGCAACGATGTAGCACTTGCCCCGACATCATAGTACGTTTAGTCTGCTGTCAAGGAAAGTAAATATGTACACACTTGCTGCCACTGTCGAATAATAATGGCACCTTTCCCAGAATAGGTGGGGATACAAACCAAATGAATGTCTGGTGCATAATCCCACTTGATAAAGTTGGTTTCTGATGATCTGTTGGAACATTTGAATGCCCATCAAACACTCTTGGATCTAGAGTGTCATGGTGCCATTCTGCTGAGCACCTTTTACTAGTATGGAGGTAGTCTGAAGCTCTTGACTGCATAACACTGAAATTTGGAGCAACTTCCAAATGACCGAACCTATAAGTCTCTGAGGTGGATCTTACTGCACTTCTGGTATCAATTACATAACATGCACTTTGAAATTGATATTTAACAGACTTCTTAGGCCATATGTCACAAAAAAAAATTTAAAAAAAGAGAATGGATCCTACATTAGATTTTAACCCTGTAACAAACCTGAAGGTAAACTGTTATGCTTATGATAACATACACCCTAAATTTTTGGTGCCTGGCACCTCGCTGATTTTTACCAACCAGAACTTCTAAAGATACCATAGCCTAGTCATCCAGCACTCACCTGGTTTTGCCAAACAATTATTATTTCACTGTATTCTCACCTTGATTACATCAATGATAGAACTGTTGAATGCAGTGACACACACACAAAAAAAAAGTATTCAAAGTTAAATCGGAATAGCAAACCCAAGATAACCAATATCTCTCTCTGCGGGTATCATGAAAGATGAAACTGCAAATGTGTTTTCACAAGGTCGTCAGTTATCCCTTTGAACTACCGGATCTCACTGAACATCTGTGAAGTTAGTACTGTTTTATGTACATAATATATACAAGGAAAGTTTGCCCTAAAAATTGTTACGTCCAGGACTAGGCAAACAAGTGTGGTAGACTCGTTCATGTGGGCAACTATTTTAAAATGTTAAATATTCCACCGATTGCACGAACTGAAAATTGTAACGGTTAGTGTATATATGAAGATCTGAACATCAGACCCTTTGCACACAAAGTGGAATTTTACAAGTCAAAATATATACACCAGTGTAATTATTCACACCTACCAGCATCCACAAAATGTACATATTGCTTTGAACAAATTTTAAAAAAAAAATTTTAGTAACATGAAACAAAGACTCACATCATTTTATCTGTAATCAACAAAAAAAAAAAGGGGGGGTTTGTTTGCCAGAAAAAAACTGGTCTACAATAAACTCAATTTAGGAAAAGCTTTTTTTCTCTCTCCAAAAATTGATTAAAAACCAAAAAAGAAACAGCAGCTCAGAAACTACCCCTTTTTTAAAAATCAATAATTGTCTTTTCTGCCTTGAACAATAGGTAGATAGTGCTTTTTTTTTTCCAAAATATTTGAAATGCAATTAAAATCAGTAGCCTATTGCAATGATTTGGATTATCAGCACTTGTAAATGTTTTTCATGATTATCGAAGCATAGTATAAGTCTACTCGAGAAAGACTCAGTGTACGAGGACTGTCTGAGCTACGATGTTGTATGCTGGTAAGGAATTTATTGGCACAAAGAAGTAGTGGGTGAAAATTTTGCATGAAAGACTTGTGTAAACACAGGAATTCTGTGTGGTGTTGAACTCATAAGTATAGCACCAATGACAAAATTGAGCATTAAATCATTCTATGATATGAAGAAATACTTTGCATAGTTGTGGAAAAAAAAAAAGAAAAATGATTGAACTATATGCCATGGATAAGAAAGCCAAATGGGGGCAGGGAGAGAGAAATGGCCAAACAAAACACATCTACAAGGTCTGTCGAAAAAGTATCCGACTTTATTTTCTCCCGTGGGAAGTAATTATGTTAGGGAGGCAAAATTATACATAGTGGAGCCGCATGCCTTCATGTGCACGCGTGGTTTTTGGCGGGCTTGCTGGATGCTGTCAGTCGCTGTCGGGCAGCCAGTGTGTGAGGTGCTGTACTACTTATTCGTCGCATTTTCATTTTGCCCGTGATGACGGAACATGTGGAGCAATAATCTTGCATCAAGTTTTGCCAAAAGCTTGGAGATACCCAAGCGGAAACAATTCGCAAAATTCAACAGGCTTTTGGTGACAATGCCATGGGTGTTTCCCAAATAAAATAATGGTACAACATGTTCAAAGATGGCCGCACATTGATGGAGAGTGACCAGCGTTCTGGGAGGCCATCAATAAGCTGCAATGCAGTTGTTATCGAGAAAGTGCGGACCTTGATAATGGAGGATCGTTGTTTGATGGTGTGGGAAATTGGTGACGAGATTTGGATCAGTAAAGATTCTGCACATGCAATTTTAAAGGAGGATTTGGGCTTGCACCTGGGGATGAGATGTGGGTGTACGGGTACGACCCGGAAACCAAAGCTTAGTCATCACAGTGGAAGCACCCATCGTCGTCAAGGCCCAAAAATGCATGTCAGCTCCAGAGAAAAATCAAGGTGATGCTGACTGTTTCCTTTGACTATCAAGGCGTTCTGCATCACGAATACACACCAGAAGGACAAACAGTTACAAAGATTACTATCAGGAAGTCCTGTGATGTTTTCGTGATGCAGTTCAGCACAAGAGACCGGATCTATGGGCCTCGCAAAACTGGCAGCTGCATCATGACAACGCCCCAGCTAATTCGTCGCAGCTGATCCAAGATTTGTTGGCAAAGAAAGGCATTTCGCTCATTCGCCAGGCTCCCTCTGACTTCTGGTTGTTCCAAAAATGAAGATGCCACTGAAAGGTTCCCGCTTTGAGAGCCGAGAGGACATCATGCAGAATGCGATGGTGGAGCTGAGAGTCATTCCAGACGTGCTTCGAACAGTGGAAGGATCGCTGGGCTAAGTGTGTGTAGGCACAAGGGGCCTACTTTGAAGGGAATTAGCAATTGAACCCCACCAAGTACATAATTTTTTTTACCCAGCCTAAGGTCGGATACTTTTTTGACAGACCTCGTATAGTGAGATAGATGGTGGTAGATTAATCTAATTTCCTTCATGTGTGTCAATGTTCTATCACTTACTCTTTTCTCGATGCTCCACATTTGCCAACTTGTCGATAAATATAAATGCACATTTATGAAGAATCAATCAATCAATCAAAGCTCATGGTTAAGTTACAGCAAAAAAAGACTTTCCATAAATGTCAATGTTAAAATTTTTTTTTCCCATTCACTGTTTAAAAAAAAAAACAATTATCCAGGGTTTCTTTAACAAGTAAACGGATTAGTAATATTAGTAAAACACTGAACTGTAATGCATCCTGCCAAATTTCCCTCTAAAGTAGATAATATGGTTGCAGAGTTCCCCCACAAACTTCGTATATTAGCAAACCCTGGTCAGTAAATACAAAATAGGGGACTTTTACTTGAAAAATCATCATCTACTTTATATTAATAGTTTAGACGGTCTGTTTCCATAGACACTCATCAAGATGGGATGAGCATTCACCGCTTACTATATACAGCTGCTGGGTACAATGATCTTACAAAGGATCTATTTGATCAGAATATTCAGAAAATCCTCAACCCTGGATACATTACATGCATACACCAATCAAAACCACAAGCATACACGTGTATCACATGTATAACATAAAAAGTAAAACCTTGTAACAAACAATTTTCTGTCTTTTTTTAAAAATGGATTCTGAAGGTATTTCATGCTACAGTATGTACTCTCAGAAGACATTTTTACAAACTACATACAATACAGGGCAAACAGCTAGAAGATTATAATCAAGGGCAGATTGTTCATGCTCTGTAAATTATTTGTTCTGCGTTAAATATCTCATAGATTGTTTAGCATTTTCCATATTACTGCGGGCACAGCCCAGTACTTTTTCAGTTCGTTTTACTGAAAGAAGAATAAAAAAAAAAAAAATCAGTTGACTAAATTCTTACTGTTCAATAAAAGGAATTAGGTTGGTAATGTACAGAAAAAAAACCGGGTAGTGTTTTCTGATGCTTGCTACTTTCCTTCCCGAACACAATGGTTGGAAGGATGCTGATATATGATTATCAATTTTTATCTGCATTTGCATTAGTCAAGTCAGATGCTTTTTCTTTCTCTTGTCTTTAGAGAAACAAAAAATAAAAGGATCCAAAGTTAAAGCCATTAAGAAAGGTAAAAATCCAAAGCACAGTTTAACATGCATTCTGTTTTTTTCAGCATCACACAAGAGAGAGATGGAGATGGAGGGCTACACTAGATAACAGGGATAGATCATAAAATCGATCATTCTGCATTGAACATACATTTCTGGTTCTGGAAAATGCTGGTAAAAAAAAAAAAAAAATTGCATGTATAATCTATAAAATAAGTAACAACAACAATGTCTCTCAAAGCCATTTCAGCCTGAGACCCTTTAAATAGAGTCTATGTTACTAAGATTTGTGTTTTTGAGAGTCAGTATCTACAGAAATGAGATGGTCTCCATTTTGATCTATTTTAGCCCAAGCCACCTGAAATTCATGTGATGAAATTTCTGTCTATTATAGTTTTCATTGCAGATGGATAATAAAACCAGTACCTTTACCATACTTCAGAATCTCTTGACTCAATATAACCATTTTACAAAATAAGCCAAGTTTATACAACACCAAGAGTGTTTTGCATGCACTATCAATATAAACATTTCTTATCTTTGATCATAGGTCTACCAACATGATTCTGCTGATTTGGACATTTTAGCAAAAAAAAAAAAAAAGTGTAAAGCTAAGGTAACTGTACTGCGTGTACAATACATATTCTCATCTTCATTATCATGAAGACTTGTGAAGTTCACATGCTAATTCCGATAGGCAGACATGATAAACACACACCATGTATTGGAAATCATCATTTGCGATGACGACACTGCTAAATTTGCCTGAGCACGGAATGGCGGTTCTTAACTGGAAAACAAATTCCTTTTACTCAATTCGTCAAAAAATGACGGCATATCATCAAAATTTAAACACACACACACGTGTAAAACTGCAAGAAACGATGATAATAGTATGCATTTGGAAAGAAAAAAGAAAGAAAAAGTTCTCTGACAAGGAAAAAAAAGGGGGATCAGTCAATTACACACGTTTTCCTGAATCAAAAACAAAGCACACATCTTGTGCCTGTTGCTAGTGGCAACAACGTTCACCGTAATACTGGACTAAGGATTAAGAACTCTAGGCGGTCCAGACTCATCTCTGCAGTTTTTTTTCCCTTTGCAGACACTGAATAAACAGTATTACAGCAAAACAGTTTTTTTTTTGTTTGTTTTGTTTTTTATATTTAACAGATCTGTCTTCTAAGAATTCTGGAAATTTCCAATGCAAAATTTTGTTTACATTCTCTGTCACTGCTGTTTCCTTTATTGAAGAACAGTGTGCCACGGGACCAACCTGGAGTGAGTTTTTAACCCTTTGAGTACATCTGTATGTTTACAAAAAAGTCGGTACTGATCCTGCCAGAGTATTTCCCATATTTGCACATTCCAAAGGTTTTTCAGGAAGAGGTCTACGAAACCCTGGAAACATATAGGGGGGTAGTTTTGGATATGGGAGGGGGGAATTTGTTTACTGGTATTTTATTTAATGTAAAGAATTTGCTTATTTGAAAATGTCTATTTTGTGTGCGTATGGGGCATTTAGATGAAATAGAATTGTTGTAATCATAGCTGGCTGTTTTATTTAAACATCTCTAGCCCACATTTTTTGGATTTGGTGGTTATGCTAATTAAAAAGCACCGAGCTTCCTAAAATCACTTATCTAACAAAAGATACTTTTATACTGCATCTTGCCATATCATGCACAAAGTAACAACCAGTGCTTGTTCAGTAAATAATGAACTAATATTTGCAAACCTTGTCTGCACATGTGCGCACAGTACCAGTTGGCAGCCTTTTGCTAGCCGCATTGTCTATTTCATACAATAGAATCTAATCTTACCTAAATACTATTATAGATGACTTTACTGGTTTGCAAAATACTATATGAAAGTTAAACTATTGAAACATTCAGTTAACCGAGAATCTACAGTAACTTAAAAGCATTTTTTCCCGAAATATAATCTATAAGTTTCTCATAAATTATTGTTTCATATACTAGGGACATTCAGATGAAACCCAGTCAGATGCCAATTATGGCAATGCTATCTTATCCAGGTTTCATATGAGTGTCACCAGTAGCATTAGAAGTTTATCCAATGCATGAATTCTATGTAATTCTTCAACCCTACTCAAAATTACTGACATTTTCCAGCTTAAAGGTTTAGCCTCCTGTCATCTTGTTTACTTACATTGGTGAGAAACAGCATCTTCCATTTTGTTCTTCATTCTTTTGGTCAGATAGCACTTATCTTCATTTTCCTTAGCCAGGTGGATTATCCTGTCACATTTCAACCTCAAGCAGTTTAGCTCTATCTTTAGCCGTTCGTTCTGTACAGATATCAAAGTTAATAAATAAATAAGGAAAACACATTAACATTTATATTCCATGGTATTGGGATGTTCAAATAAAATCTAGTCAGATTCTATTAGGGTAATGGTTTTTTCCAGTTGAATGTTCCTGGTGTTCAAAAGAACTTGTTCAAGTTTGATTAAAAATAAAAGTGCAAAGATTCCCAGAGCATTCTCACAGCATTTCCTATCTGAAAACATCCACTCTGTCGAGCATTCCGTTTACTGCTTCTTTTTGTGGGGAGGCAATTACTGAAGGCCTACGGAAGTTATGAGGATGAGAAATATATGGTTTCTAAGGTTAAATCACCATCTCTTGGGAGGACCATGAAAATAATACTTGGAAACGCTGGTAGACAACTAAGAAGTATGGTGAGAAATGGGTATTTTATTCAATTCAATGGTTCAGACAGCCTTGGACATAACTGCAGCAAATAAACTGAAAGTGGAACACTGCACTGATTTTGCAAATTAGCAGATTACATCTGAAGCAGAATGTTTACTGGATATGCAAATTACACACTTGTGTCATGACCAAAGGTTCTACATTCCCCCTAGAAATAACAATAACATCAAAATCTACATTCAAACTGTAGTCATGTAGCTCGCCACCGTTACCATGAATACTTCTGAGTCACACTTGCCATCAAGGTCTTTCCAGAAATCACCTATTTGCATGACAGACTTCTATGTTAAGTTTCGAAAAGAATAATGCAAGTTCAGGCTTGTAGTACACTAATGACAGGAGCAAAGGTTCCCAGAGCATCCTTACATTAATAATATCAGCAGCTTTCTGAACTGTGTGGTTCTATTTACAAATAAACTATACAAAAATAGTGACAAACATATTTGAAGACTATCTTAATGCTATGTACACATTTTTTTTTTAAATTTAAAATTGGGGTGTTATTTTACACATTACAATCCAATAGTAGACTGCTAATGTTGAGGGCCAAATCTGAATCTTGGTTGGGTGTTTCATGTGGCAACTGATGAGACAGCTGAGCTTTGGATTTTTAACTTCAATCCAGATTTGGATCCAGACAGAGAATAGGAAGGCTGAAGCATGACAAATTCTCATTCAGTAACAATATCACCCACCAAAAGTAAAATAGCTTTAATTTTTAAAAAAAATAAAATAACTAATTCAAATAATGCTAAATCATATGAATTTTGATTTACTCATAGCCTGAGTTCAAGGTTCTTTTCTTCTCTTTTTTCTAAAACTAACCTTTTCTCAATGTTTTGAAATGAGTGATGATATTTTGGTAAAAAGCCATTGTAAGTGTCTCTCTCAGAGATCTGCTATAGCGGGTCCCTTTCACATACTTGCCGTAATGCTTGACTATCCCATTGCCATACAAGTAGGTATTTCCTCCTGAACGGCCAAGAATATCATGTCATTTAAAAGAAACGATCTGTAGATTTAACTATGCTCTAGTATAGTTAGTTGGGGAGGAGGGTTCCAGACTTTTAAAATTTTTTGTGCCACCAAATCAAAAAAAAAGGACGACAAATGTCAGTGCACCACCCATTGGTTGGTCCTTGAGAAAAAATCAGGGTGGGTGAGATGGTGCATAAAGTAAGTAAACAGAAAATAGAATGTTACTGAATGCTAACTTGATTAAAATTAACATGACTAATTCTATTACTTAGTGTTAGCAATGGAAAGAAAAGTTTTGCATGTTTTTTGATATATCTACACACCACAGGTTGGTTGGGAACCCCCAGATTTTGACTTTGGGTGAACGGCAGACATGGACGCACACGAGCCACGTGCTTAAAAGAAATAAAAATTAAAAAAAAAAAAGAAAAAATATATTATCCTGTAAATATTATCTTTGTCGATTTTGTTTCTTTATAATATAACAATTTTTTTTTTTTTTTCAAAAGCAACTTTCTGCATCAGTTTCCAAAAAAGATTTTAAAAAAGGGGGGGGCCATAAATACCTCTCTTTGAAATTCGGAATTACGACAGTCTCCTTTCCTCTTTTTTGGAGGCAGCTGCGATACCCAGAACTTTCCGATGAGATGAGTCTCCTGACTTAAGCAAATCTGGAGGTTCTGCATGGCCAAAGATAATTCTCTCAGCGTGGAGTACTCCAAGTTCTGCAAATGGAACAGTAACTAAAAAGTGTACTTCACACACATCCTGGCTGCAACTGTTTCTCAATAAAGGCTCATTTACTAAGCAATAATCGCAACACGTGGGGGCCCGGCAGCGTTCAGCTCTCTGATGCAATCTGTGCTTGTAACAATTGAATCACAAAAAAATAAAAACACGTATATCCATACCTTCCTGGCAAATGCATAACCGAAATGGCTCTCTCTTTGTAGCACTTTAAGTGGAAATGCTGAACTATTATTGCACGCAGTTCCTGGTCACTGGCAACATCTCTGCTGGACTGCTCCATTTTGTTTTTAAAAATTAAATACTGCAACTGATAATTATTTTCTATTTCATTCCAAAATTTGGTTAAAGATTGCTAATGTACTGACGGAAGTATTCAGCTTTACATGGACTATCACATAAGCTGCCAATTTACTTGTCTTAAAATAATTTTCTTTATTATTTCTTGTGGTATTTGATCTTCATTGATATATTTCAGGTAATACCCTGAATACTGTTTAACCACAGAACACAATAATATCAGTATAGTCTTTACAAGGGATTATAAAGCAGTGATTATGTCCACATGGAATAGCTTAGAAAAAAACAAAAAAACTGTATAGCCATTGTACAAAAAGAAGAACAAATTTAGCATTTCTTAAAAACAAACAAAAAAAAAAAGAAATATTTTGCATGAGATCTTTTTTTTCCTTACTATTTACAGTTGCCTTGGCCATTTTAGGTGACACCTTATGACCTTTCAACAAGCCAACCCAAGATCTGGATCATGTGATATTGCTATTGCTTCAAGTGCTACGTGTGTTTATACAATGAGGTTACTGAACACACTTCAACAATGATGTACCAATGGACAGCTATACTGAGCCATAGCTAGGGTTAGAACTATAATTAGACAGGTGTGGCTGCTGAACTTGTATATTATCATCAGCCAACTTTAGCACAGACAGACACACACACACAGAAAGAGATGACGATATGACATCAGTACAGAGAGTTCAATTCATGAAAGACCTGGCAAGCGGTACCACAGCATTACTGATCACCATGATAATTGTTATATCACCTATCTAGCTCAATATGGCCACACTTCATCCAGAACAAACTGCAATGGGTCTGCAGACCTGTATCACAGATCAGACTTACGAAACCATCTAGACTGGGACTCATCCAGTAGTTCACACACCCCACTAAGCCATGGTCGTCTAGGGCTCACTGGAACATGAGCCACATCTACTGCTGCTAAAATGTTATGATGTAAATGAATCTGTAACGAACAACTAAATTTAAAGCACAGAATCATGAGGAAAGTTAGAAATTGCAAGAATCTTGTTGGAATTTTGAAAAAGAGCTATGGTTTAAAAATTCCAGCTCCCAATGTGTTCAAAATAAAAACAGGTGACCAAACAAGGTCAAAACGATATTAACAATGAAACGTGATAGCACAGACCTAATGTATCCTTTTAATGCAGCCTTTGTCTGTTGACTGCTGCTGTACAAAAATTGGCAATCATGAAATGCGAAGGCACTAATCTACTGGCAACAAATCACACCTGTCCACACATCCTCCAAAGGTAGAATGCACCTAACATTTTTTGTAATAAGTTACAAATGAGTATGTCACCAAAACATCAATTCCTTTGTACTGTACCTCCCTTTTCATTTGTTCTTGTTATTCTTTAGTAGTAGTAAATTGTATGTTTAGTTATCAGAAAATCCTTCACACTACACCCCATAATTTTTTTTTCTTTCAAAATTTAAAAAGAAAAATAGAGGTTACACCTACCTGTAAAGATGCTGAGCATCTGAAAAAACTCAAACGCTCTTTTATTTGGGCTTCCAGTCCATGTACTACATTCCATATTTCAAGGTTTTCTCTCTTAAGTAGTTCATAGTCATCTAGTTTACAGATTGCAAATAATGAATGTATTTCTGAACTGAGACAGACCAGTGAGTCAGCTAAAAAAAAAAAACAAAGAAAAATAAACAAATTTCATACTAGAATGAGAAAGCAGAAACAACATGTAGGTACGCCAGTAATCTTAAAGAGGTGGTGTGTTATGAATCTTGTGGTGGTGAGGAAATGAGCCCCAAACCTCATCATCATGCAACAAAGTTAGCTATTGTCTTCAGCAACATCTTGGATACATCTTGTTTAAATAGGCATCACTGACTAAAAAAAGGGGAAATGCACTGTCACATGTGATTATTTTCATACAAAAAAATGGTTTTTAAGTGAAGCTCAAAATTACTAGTACCCTGCTGCTGAGGTCTTCCCTAAATTTCCAATGGTATGATAAATTTTTTGAATACCATTACCTTATGACATGCCATATTTTTCTTCTTTTTTATTTACTAGCAAAGTATTTTAAAAATGCACCACTATCTCCATATCTAAGCATTTACGTAGTAACTGAAATACATAAATAATTTATCAAGGGAATTACCATTTCTTGACGATGTGTGTCAGAAACAGATGAACAGTTATCTGCACTTGTTTGTCAACATATAGCTGTAACATTCCTCCCTCACATTGTGAGAGTCTTAAAATTTTTCTCAATGAAAGATCACAGTTTGAATGTTTCACCAATGTGGTTAAGTGTCAAGCACATGAATGAATGACAAATAAGGTATTGATGGCAGTACATGCAAAGCCAAATTTATTTGCTACTGGGTCATGTGCCCAAAGAAGTGGTAAGCTTCAGGCAAATTTGAAAATACCAGAGCATAGTTACATCAAGGTTAATTATTTTTAATGATATGACATTCTAGACTTTGAAATTCTATCACTCAAAAAGGTATTTCACATTTTCAAAAATCTAATTTTGAGCCCTGAAAAGTGGTACAGCGGATGTCTTGATGTGTCACCCAATGCATCAACTATGAACTGGAAAAACACTTTAAAAAAAAAGAGGAAATACCTACTTATATGGCAATGGGACATTCAAACATTATGGCAAGTGTGTGAAAGGTAGCCCCTATAGCAGATCTCTGAGGGACACACACATGTAGAAGTTGCGGGAGAATCGAAAATGAACAGATATTGATAAACAGTGGCTTTTTACCAAAATACCATCACTCAGTTCAAAACATTGAGAAAGGGTTAGTTTTAGAAAAGGAGAAGAAAAGAACCTTGAACTCGGGCTGAGTAAATGTAAGTTCATATAATTTAGCATTATTTAAATTAGTTATTTAATTTTTTTTTTTTAAAGAAAACTATTTTACTTTTGGTGGGTGCTACTGTTGCCGAATGAGAATTCATCATGCTTCAGCCTTCCTATTCTCTGGCTGGTTCCAAATCTGGATTGAAGTTAAAAATTCAAAGCTCAACTCTCTCATCAGTTGCCATTTGGAAACATATTTAGTTGAGTAAAGATAAATTAAAACTTTTCCTTTCTTTTTAGTGGACGGGCAGATCTCTCAGTACTGACTGACTTGTTCTTTTCTTTCTCTACTCCACAGTACAGTAGTTGTAAAAATGAACCTAGCAGCACATTTAGGGCTGGTGTACTTTATTTTATAACTCTGTAGCAGCATTGTTTGTTTATTGGCATAACCATTTTTAAATAAGTAAAAAAAACAAAACAAAACAAACAAGAATCATTTTATGGTCTCTTAGGTAAATGACAAAATAACATGTAAATAAACTGTTTGTGACTGTGGTTAGAAGCAGTGAGCATTATAAATTATAATACAAGCAGTATCACTAAAGACAAACAAAATAAAATGATAGATTTCCATGGATTTAGTCCATTTTTGCACACTTTATTCGATTGTACAATATTTTTATTAAAAGTAACCATTCCACCTTTAGACAGCCCAATACCGAAGTATGTAGAAACACATGTTGCTGAGCAGCCTGGAAAATAGTGAATTAGTCATTTTGCTTTCCGCACAGTGTCTTTTTTTTTCCATAGCTGTTGCTGGTTATCTCTGGATGCAGGCCAAGCCAATTTACCATCATCTTGTTCACCAGAATGACAATTAGGAATGGCTTGTGATTTCGACATCTCAATTAAGCATACATCCGACAGTGGCACAAACAGACAAAAACCTGTCACTGTGTTTGTTCTTCTACACACAAGTCTCAAAAAGTTGAAGACTTCCTTAGTTGAAAGAAAATTCAATATGCGAACAGCAAAGCTTTCACTATCAAAATGCATCTGATTAAGGCTCACAAAATAACAAGAGCAAATGGCATTTCACAGAGTGAGGTTGGATACTGTGTGGATGGCTGCAGGTTTTAAAACCGAAGTATTCTTTCTTCAAAGAAAGTGTGTACCTTAAACAACAGTGTTCTTCGACATCTTTGAACACGACGTGGATCCGGTTATAAATAAAGTTTTTTTTTTGTTTTTTTTAAAATTTTATACAGAGATAATTAAAATGCTTAACATATTCCAGTTTTCTTATTTTGAGTATTTTTCATATCATACATTTTGGTTAACTGTGACCTGTGGTCAGTCAGTCTTGTCTGTCCTTTCCAACCAGACTTAGTTTTAACCAAACACCACTTTCACCAAATTTGCCTTTAGGAGTAAAAGATACTCACCACAGACTCATCTAAATATTAATGAAGTAGCTTCAGCAATCTCTATCGTTTATATTCAAATTTCTGATGTACCTATAGACATCAGTACAAAGTAATCATAAATTACCTATCTTCAGAAATACACCTGTACTCACAAAAGAAAGATGCACTCTGAACCTCTGTTTGCTCTTTAATTTTTTTTCCAAATTCTTTTTCACTTTTCCTAAGAAGATTATCTTCAACTAAATTAAAAAGTAACTCTTTCTCCATTATAATTTCAAGAATCTTTCTTGCAATTGATGGCAAACTGACTGGCTTATGATAATTATTAGGAACACCAATACAGCCCTTTTTTAAACATTGGAGAGACATCAGATGTCTTCCATAGCAATTTTCCATCACTATTAGGTTTGTGAAAAATCTTGTTTTAAAAAAAAAAATAGCATGACATCTTACAAGTTAATTTAAATAATCTAAGATGGATCTCAGCTTTCCCAATTCTTAATCTACTTTAAGATGACTAAATAATGCTTGTATTCTTTCTTCTTCTGTAGCAATTAGTCCTATCTTCTTTTTTTTAATGAAAAAACACTATAAAAATGAGTACCAAAAGGAGGGTGGCACAGTAGTTCAGTGGTAGATTGCTGGGTCAAGGGTCTCTGAGTTTGAATCCTGATTAGAACTGACTTGATTTGGCATATGTCCCTATCTTGTAGGCATCAGTGCATGATACAAGACCAACTTCATTACCCCGGTCAGTTATAAGCCTTATTTTTATCCTATGCATTCTGCTTTTAATTACCATAAGCATAAAATTTTTTTTGACTTAAACTGTTTCTCACATACTTTTTATTTTTTTTTTTAAACTAGAGCCTTCCTCCTTAACTTTAATATCCTAATCAGAAGCACAACAATTGCATTGTATCATTGAGCCTTTGTAAGCAGAATTTAGGTGCATTTACAAAAGTTTAATGCCCCAGTACTTTTGTTATTTACATTCACTGATGCTCAAAAAAAAAAAAAACAACAACAAATTTTGTGTGTTATGGTCTCTATTGCCCATGGGTTTCTAGAATGTTTAATGAAGTCTCCCCAGACTAGAAACAAAAGGTTAATACACTATGGTAAAGAAGCACATTGTGTATAGCACCAACAAACCAACAGTTTAATGATGAGTGCTCAATTTCAGAAACTTAAATTCTTATCTCAATAACTAAAGTCAAAACAATTTCCAGATCCAAGGCTGCATAAACACTGGATTTATCTGTAAGCTATCTGCACAGCTACAATTAATGAACTCCAACGTTTTAAAAAACGGTAAATTTTCTTTTTTAATTCTAAAGTTGTGAAAGAAAAAAAAACTCCAATATATGAAACCATATTGCAAGTTTCAAAATAATAATTTTTTTTTTTTTTAAAAGAAAGAATGATAACATGTAGCAAATAATCCTAATTTGAAAGGCAATAATGACATTTCGAGCAGTTTCCACTTCTTCGATCCAAGAAACTCTGAAATATGGCACTCTTGAGAATTAGTCTGTTAAGTACTATATTGTTTAAATCCGTTACACAAAAAGAAAAAAATACAGAGAATAAAAGCATCAGTTTTGTAGCAAACTTTTCCACACACAGACAGACAGAGTTCTGCCCCCCCTCCCATTTTCCACACACAGACAGACAGAGTTCTGCTCCCCTCCCAATACCACCCCCCCCACCACCTCAGGACACAGTATTATTCTGAACATAAAGTTGCTGCTTTAGTAAATATTAGTGTAACAGTAACAGAAAAGGGTTAGCGTTTGGGCCGACACTGACCAACAAATTAGTGTCTTCAACTAAAAAAACACACAAAAACATACCATCATTTTTAGCTTCAAACTGTTGAAATGTACTCAGTTCCATTTTTAACATTGTGATAAGTCTCCTGCCCTCTACCAGTTGTTGTTTTAAACTGTTTTCTACCTGTTTCAACCTGAAATAACAGATTCAGTAAGACTGTGGAAACAACACTACAAAAGATGCTTACGAAAAATATGCTTTTTCTACTTGGGGGGGGGGGATAAAGTTTCATCATTCTTCAAAGTTAAGATGAGTTGGCCGACTGCATCATGTTAGGATTCTTACATCTAACCATCAGCAACCAATTATTAATGTTTAAATATTTGCACCAAGAAAAAAAAGTTAAGTTCTGAAAATATCTGGTCATGAAGATAACTTAAAAAGAGAGTTGATAAAATGGAATGCCAATGATATTTGTCTGGACAGACCAGTTAAATCTTGTTAGAAATAGTTATTAATCAGTAAGGCTAGCATGTTTGTTTGTTTGTTTTTTTATTAAAAAAAACAAACCTGTACTGCTGTGGGTGTGATTATTAATATTAGGGGCATTCAAATGGAACCTGGAATGCTATTTCAGTTGAGTTGTTTCATTTGAATGTTCCTGATATTATAGGGTCACAATGTTTATTTGTGAATGATTCGATATAAACAATATGGCGCTATTCCAGGCAATGTGAATTAACCCCAATTCAGACAAGCTACTGTCTTGATCACACAAAGTACTTCTGCAACAGAGTTGGATGGGAGAATTAAACAGTAACACAGGGTATATTAAAACAGCAGACTAGATTGAGCTAAGAAGGCAAAGTAGGGGGTCTTCAGAAAAGTGGACATAAGACAGTAAACTGAACAGTACAAAACATTTAAGGATATAAACAGAAATATAAATCTTGAGTGAAGCAAAGTAACAGACTATTCCAGGTCAAGGGGAACCATGAGCAGGTGGTTCCCTGGTTTTGGCTACAATCCACCACCTGAGAGTTGTCAGATAAACTGACCCAAGAGAGAAAGAGTAAGGGGAAAAAAAAGGCTTGACAACCAAGAATTTATGAATTGGATTTTAAAGTAGTTCAAAATTTACTTTCCATTCAATGAGATGAGCATCCCAAGTGGTTCTGAAAATGTTGGTATAAAGATGGACAAAAGGTATATCTCATAAAGAGCCATATCAAACCATCAAAGAAAGGGTCAGGCAGCGGCTTTGGCTGCAAAAGAAAAAGGGCACAAGTCATAACTAAATATCATTAAAAAGGATACTTCTCAAAGTGCCAGAGTCTCAAGAGATTACAAAAGAAGTCAGACACATCATTCTGAAATTGAAGAAACTGATGTCAGATCTAGAGATCAATAAGTATAAATTGTGGGATAAAATGGTCAGATGTCAGAAAGGAAGTAATTATGTTGCTTTTCAAGAGAGGCAAAGATGAAATGGCTGAAGTTCATAATTCAATTGCTGAATAGAAAAAAGAAAAGGTGGCTGTGTTAGTGTTGAAGACTGGTACAGGCTGAACAGCTGGCTAAGTTGGGGCAGCAGAAGCAATGTTTCAAAAATACATGAAGATGCCAAGAGTGGAGACATGGCAAAAGCTCAGTCAGCATCAGAAAAGCTTAAATAAAAGAGGGGGTCTTCACACAACAAAATCTAATTGGCACTCAACCTGTGAAGCCAAATAGCTGCCCAAAAAAATAACCCCAAGAACAAAATGGATAGAGCTGCTTCATTAAAAACATTTTTTTTTAAAGCCCAGACTAACTTTAGAACAGACCACTTAGCAAATAAGCAAGCAAGTAATATAACCATTAAACATTTAGAAAGCATCTTGAATACAACCCAGATGAGAAGCTCATAACTGCAACATTTTAATCAAACATGGCATTATTATCACCCAAAGCATGCTGGGATGCAGTGGTCAGATTATAGATGGATGCTGCCTATGGATTTGATAACAATCATTCATGTATATTGCCCTTTAACTCAGTATCCCCCCATTTTTAGCAACATATGCTATCTTTACATTTAAGATTTTGTTAACAACAACTTCTAAATCTCTTTTTAAAAATCTTTTGAAGCTATATTTTCTAATTTAGCATATGCTGCTTAATAATGCTAATAACTGGCATTCACCTCAATGACTATCTTATGGTGATAATTCCATATACACCTAAATAACCTATCAGTTTTTGGTATTAACTCTAGCATAAATTTTTAGAATCACCTGCAAACTACTGAATTGCTATTTATTGATTCAAACAATGTCTTCTAAAATTTCTACAAAACTTGTTACGCAGAATGTTCTAGAATACAGTAAAGTCTCCTTAAGAGAGTTTTAGATTACTTTGTTAAAGTAATGAAGTTGAACTAAATGGCCCACAGTTACCAGTGTCATTCATCTTCTTTATGGAAGAAAACTTTCTCAAAATGATGTAACCCAGATGAATTTGGTACAAAGGTATTTTTACAGCACGAGTATTTACAACGTTTAATAAATTAGATGTATTTATAACAATAAACATGTCATGTAATTTATATATTAATTCTTTAGACTTTATTAGTGTTAGAAAATTGTAGTTTAGATTTTAAATAGAAGTAACAAAATACCATAGGTTTTTGAAGTAACCTAGCTATTCCTGAACATTTACTCAGTTTCATTGAATAGTAAAAATATAGCAGATCAATTAATCAAAGTTGATTTACCAAACATCTTTGTTAACTGTTTGCTTTGTGTTGTACCACAATTCAATGTACCAATGAGATGGCCCACATTCTCTTATTTTAAATAATTGTGCTCTGAATGATGGCTTGTTTTCAACTTCTTGTTCACTAAATGAGGTGATAAGTTACAAGTTTTCTTAAATCGCTGCACTTCTACATCTTCATGTTCTCACACGTTTGCAGCAGCCACTTTGTTTTTGAAACAGCTGCCAAAGAACTGTCAAAACCCAAAGAATGTACTCATTTAGCTTTGATGCTCACTATCTGTTCAGTTTTTCACTTGCCTGTATGTGATAACATTTTGTTTGATAAATTTTTTTATTTGGTGTTGCTCTAGTTCTGTGAGCCAACAATGTCTGCTGCACTTGAAAAAGAAACTGCAGATCATAGAAAATGTGGAGACTGGGAGGAAGCAGTATAAAAATGTATATAGAACTTGGAATTGGCAAAGTTACTGCAAGCGACATGAAATCAAATAAGGAAAACGTGGAAGGCTTTTGTGAGTGATCCCTAATCAACTAAAGATGGCGAGAACCTGAAAATGATGACTGGCAACCAGTGGTTACTATAAAAGTACATTCTCAGAGAACCAGTGTCTGGCTCAATTTTGCATGCAAAAAAGTTGTATTTTCATTTCGAATTGGGATGCAACTGGAAATTTGCAGCAAGTTCTGGATGACTTGAAAGATTCAAGTTACATCACAGAATCAGACAACATTCAAGATGAAGAACTCTCAGGGCCAAGTGTTGATCTAAAGAAACAGAGAATCCTCCCTTCCAAGACCTTGGCAGCTAAGCATGAGCATACTGCACCTGGATACAAGCAGATCAAAGTAGGTATAACTGTCTTGGCATGCATGTGCCAATGCAGGTGGTTCACATAAAATGAAACTAAAAATTAAAAAAAATCTCTGAGTACTAAAAAACATTAATCACAATGCTATTCCTGTGATCTACAAAATTTGAACAATCAGAAACTTCTCCAGAAAGATGATTTTTTTAGTTTCTGTATAATGTTCCAACCTCCATCAAGATAAAATCATCCATGAATTGTTTGTCCCACCACCACCTCATCTCCCAGTGTGATTGTCCCTTATGCAGTCCTTGAATCAGAGTATCCTGGAGAGCCTGAGGAAATACTGTCAGAGAAATTTGTTTCTGACAGTGATTCAGAGCAGTGTTTGCTGAGTTTCTGGAGGTGTCTAACAATCAAATATGCATTGTAGAGCTCCTAGCAAAGAATCAGAAAGTACAGAGTCAAGGATACTACAACACCATAGCTGGAAAAGTTCTGGCCAGAGAGATAAGTTGTAAAGGAACATTTCAACAATTGAAGTGAAAATGGTGAAAAGAAAACTTGTTCAGCTTCTGACAAAGATTCCTAGATGCATTGGCAACTGCAAAGCATGTGATTTGAATAAATGGCTTGAAGCAAATACCTCAAGATCTGGGTTGTCAAATTCAAACAGATGAACAAATTGCAACAACAAGATAGATGAGAATGATGATGCAGTTGGTGGTGAAACGAGGGGCATACCTAGTTATTCCAGGGCATAGGAGACATCTGACTGCTGTTTTGAATGGTTGGCACAGCAAAAGAAAGCCAATACAATGGAATTGCTGTTGCTTGTAAATTGGAATGACAACTCAAGCAGGACAAGCTCACAAACATTTTAAAAAATGACCTGATATGACTTCAAATGCTTGATAGTATCATTTAGCAATGATTTTCTCCATAAATCAAAATAATCACATTCTAACATCTCAAGCCAAACACGTGGCTGTTAAATATCTGCAATATTATTCTAGTATATTGATGCCAATGAGTTAATTTGGGATTTTTACAGTCACCTTATCAGATGTAACTAACTACTAAACCTATGCTTTGATGGCCTTCCACTATCTTCTTCAGAGTCAGCATTAGATAGAAAGTTAGACTGAAGCAGTCAGAACAGAACATGTCAAAAAGTACTGCATACATTCCAAAACAAGGTCCTTCACATCAGAAATCTTGTGTAGAGCAAGAAGGGGCAAGTCTAAACATTCCATCCACTGCAAAAATACACCAAAAAGTCCTCCTCTATTGTATTACTATTAGAGTGACTGGAAAAACCTAAACCAATCCATTAACTTTTCTACATAACACATCCCCAGCATCTTTTTGTTCACATCTTGACTCTATCTGGTGGTGTGGATACTTCCATTGAAATCAACAAATTATTAGATCCTGGTAATAATCATCAAATGAATGACAATTCCACAGTCACATTCAAGTGATTAGTTTAAGAATGTCAAAAAAAACTAGTAAAGATAAAAAAAAAAGAGAGAGAGAACTCCATTGTAGCCAATCCACATCATTCTATTTAACTCTGTTATATGGCTTACACAAAGTTCCCAAAGGCGAAGCACAAATGAAGACTTCTTTTTCCATTAGTAATATCGACCGACCTACATGTATCCACCCAACGTTCAGTTTCCATCACTTCCCCTGAACCTCCCGTTAAAAATAGTTTTCTATAAAAAAAAAATTTTTTTTTAAATCTCAAAAATTATAAATATTCAGAAAATGTTTTGTTATGTCATTGCCTTCAACTAACATTCCCATTGATGAATCATGGCTGCTTTTTCAATAAGCTATTCTCTAGTTCTACATCATCCCAAAGGACAGATTTTCTTCTGGGAAAATTACAGAATTTGTTTCGCCTTATTTCTCTCCCTTTTTTTTTTTTTTTTTTTTGTTTCAATGAAAAAATAATCACTTCTATTTACTAGCAGCAGCAGCATCAGCACTGAGAGCAGTCATCTGTGAACCATATTAGAACCAGACCAATTAAAAGCATGTTATGAAAACTGAATATAAAAGTTCAGCCTTGTCAAACTTATAGTATTTTATTTATTTAAAATTTAGATTTCTAAAGCTAATCAGGGTTATAATCACAAAATGTTCTAAACTATGACAATTTTTACCACATGAAATTAACTATGATTGATTGAAAGAGTAAAATGTATTGGCAAGTATTATTCATTCACACATATATATATATATATCATTACTAAGTATCAGAATTTAATACAAAGATATGCTGATCGAGAGAGTAAAATGTATTGGCAAGTATTATTCATTCACACATATATATATATATATATATCATTACTAAGTATCAGAATTTAATACAAAGATATGCTGATCGAGAGAGTAAAATGTATTGGCAAGTATTATTCATTCACACATATATATATATATCATTACTAAGTATCAGAATTTAATACAAAGATATGCTGATCGAGAGAGTAAAATGTATTGGCAAGTATTATTCATTCACACATATATATATATATATCATTACTAAGTATCAGAATTTAATACAAAGATATGCTGATCGAGAGAGTAAAATGTATTGGCAAGTATTATTCATTCACACATATATATATATATATCATTACTAAGTATCAGAATTTAATACAAAGATATGCTAAACACTAAAATCCCTTCAGAAATTTATTTTATTTATTTTTATGGGAATCCTTTTCATTTAAACAAAGTTTAACACTAATTATCACTGCTTTTTTAAATTAAGACTAAGGATAATCAGATTTTCAGATAGTCTAACGATACTAACAGGAACTAAATTAAATTCAAAGAAGAAAATATATCAGCTTTACCTTTTAATTTCTTGCTTTCTTTTGTCTATTTCCTGCAGTAGCATCTCATTGCATATCTGGAGTTTCTTTATTTTAGCATTTTTCTCACAAACACTCTCTGCACAATCAAATTCATCTTGAGCCAAGATTTCTGTCCCTTCTTTAAGTATCACCTGAGGATCTTGCAACAGACTCTGGCTAGTCGACACCTGCTCCATACATTCTTCAGTAACATCTGCCTCAGATGCAGTGCTTTTGGCTAAACCTATAAAATAGAGAAACCAAGTAAAAGCCATTATCCTACCATCTTAATTAACAAAAGTTTAAAATAGTGATATGGGAAATTTTAATTTACAAGTTAAAGTCTGAATCTCAAATTGCTAAATGATTTTAAAATACTTATGCATAGAAGACTCCCAATACAAAAATACATCTTACCTTGTAACAGAAATAACAGTTGATGAACAGTTTGCTTCATTTTTATCAGTTTGTCTTTAATTTCATTTTTTGTTCTTAAGCTGCAAATGTTGATTTCCATGAAATGTTCAACCTCTGACAAGTAATCCTTCAGTCTTTTGCAAATCTTTAAGATACCAAATGCATCACATGATCTCTCAACAATGGCTGACTTCACAAAGTCAGTTTCACCAGCCACATCATTAGCAATCAGCGATGAGGAAGTACACGTAAATCTGGATGCATCATTAAAAACAAAGTATTTGCCATTATTTTCTTCATTTGTACAATTATGTTTATGTAAAGAAGAAACAAGTTTTCAAATCCTAACTGATGAGGATGTAGCTCCAAAGCATCGTGTGTCATGCCATCATTCAATTGTTGAGTACATCCTGAGATTTCAAATTCAAAATGATCTAATGATCTTGATGATGGCATCATAATACTAACCAAGCAAGATTCACTCTGGCATTTACGAAGTGAACTTTCTAGACAGAGATCACTCTCTAAGAATATGCTGTACATCTTTCTTAATTTTCTCATTCTATTTTTCCATTTGCTATGAATGATACTTAACATGTCCATAGCTGTGTCTTGGTTTATCCTTGCATCATATTTTTTGCCGCCTGTAATTTTTGGTTCCTGTCGTAGTCTTTTTATTTCATTGGTCATTTGAACTATCAATTCAGGACTAAGTCTACTCATGCTTGTTTCTAAACGTGCACTTAAACAGGTTTGATCTTTTAGTAAGGAAATAGTATTTGTTGCAATTTTTAGCTCATGCTTTAAATTGGAAATCTCTTCTTTTAAATTCGTAACATGAGAATGATTTTCAGTATCTTCACTAACTTTTAATGGAGACTTATCACGTAAAGCACTGTTCTCACTGGCACGTGCTACGAGTGATGCTGAATTTGCCGGTACTTTTCGGTCAGTGACTGCAGTTCTCTTCAAAGCCACGTCCTCAGACACGTGACCGTCAGCACCGATCTGTAACCTGCCATCCAAAGACTGATCAAATATTGTACCTGCTCCTGTTAGAATCTCAGTCATATTTTCTGTCTGCGTACCAGCAGTTGCAAAAACCTTTGGGTTTATTTGAAATCTCTGAAGATTATTCTGAACAATGCCAGAAACTTCCTCAGATGAACTCTGTATTTCCATACCATTTTCACCTGAAAAAAAAAAAAGAAACACCATCTCAGCACATGGTAATGGGATATCATTACTATGATATCACGTAATGAACAAAGCATGGGGAAAAAAAGCTCCGGCACAAATGTATTATTATTTTTCATTCTTTACCATCTCTGGTGCTTCATCTATCTTACTTTAAGATGTTATAAATATGTCCTTACTTACCATATGTCAAATAAAACCAAAAAAAATAAAAATAAAACAGATCTGAAATCAACTAAAGTTTGAGAATAATAAAAGAAAAGCTTATTATAAATAATTCTATATGCGGTATAACATCTTTCCTCTATGAATTGTCATGAGATCATAACAATGGTTCTTACAACAATTAAAAGTAATATCCAGTACATCTGAAAATTGTGCGCGCATGCTAAAGTGAACTTAAAAAAAAAGTTACTAAATGACTTGTTTTATCTCTGTACCCCAACCATCACGAGACGTTTTATATATTCACAACTGATGTACAGCATGTCTCTTTTATACTAAACAGAAATCCATACATCATGCACGCTGTACATGGCAGTCATCTAATACCTGAATAATCCACAAAATCAAAATGAGGCAGCTGTTGATTTACTTCAGCCTGTGCTTTATCTCCACCCGTGTTTTCCTCCAACTGCTTTTTCATTTCTTGCAAAGCCACAAATTTGTTTTCAGTCATTTCAAACCTAAATGAACGGACAGATAAATCATCATCAGAAAAACAGACACCTTGCCAAGAAGCAACACTAAATTTCTAAAACTTCCAGCAAGGTTTTGGCAGTGCTAGCCTGGTAAACTATGGAATTGTTTCAATGCAATCACAGTACTTATTTTCATGAAATTATGTAAAGAAAGAAAGAAAATTTACAGGACTCTTGCAAAACATGCTGACTGACTTTCACAAAACTCAGAGATTTTGGTGAAAGTAGGCAATGCTTCCTGGAAGTTTTTACATCATTCCTCATAGCACTATAAATTTTCTTTAAAATGGCATCATACTTTTCATTTCAAAGTGATAAGACAATTTTGTTTTCTTTTTTTAAAATATTTTAGTACTTAACTCTGTCCAGGCCAAATTTAATATGTAAACAGTGGACAGACATACTGTACAGACAGATTGTATTCTGTTAGTACTTAACTCTGTCCAGGCTAAATTTAATATGTAAACAGTGGACAGACATACTGTACAGACAGATTGTATTTTGTTAGTACTTAACTCTGTCCAGGCCAAATTTAATATGTAAACAGTGGACAGACATACTGTACAGACAGATTGTATTCTGTTAGTACTTAACTCTGTCCAGGCCAAATTTAATATGTAAACAGTGGACAGACATACTGTACAGACAGATTGTATTCTGTTAGTACTTAACTCTGTCCAGGCCAAATTTAATATGTAAACAGTGGACAGACATACTGTACAGACAGATTGTATTCTGTTAGTACTTAACTCTGTCCAGGCCAAATTTAATATGTAAACAGTGGACAGACATACTGTACAGACAGATTGTATTCTGCCATATCATCATCATCATCAGAGATGAAGCTTACTGCCATACCTTTATTAAAAATGAAGGTTGATGAATATCCGAAACTAAAATAAAATTTCATCGTTCTTAGATACTTAGCTCTATGCTTTCCTAACAATACATCAGTGTGCTTTAGAAGCATTAGCAAGCACATAATAACACCAAGACTATACAGTGATTCTTATTGTAAACATTCTTCAGCTTATGCAAAAGCAAAAAGGCGAAAATTTGTCCACAGTTGCCAGAAAATATTCATCCACAGAGTTAATAGCGAAATGTACCGAAAAAAAAAAAAAAAAAAACATGAAGAAATAACAAAAATTAATTTTTCCTTATTCAGAACCAGAGTAATTGCAGATTTCTCCGCTGTTAGGAAGCAGACACTGTAGTCACAAGTCCAGACCACATCTGATTACCAAAGTGTATATATATATATATATATATATTTATATTTTGTTTGTTTGTTTAGATTTATGAATATACTGTACAGGCCCTTTCCAATTCTTGTGATTCAGCAATTGCTGACATCAAGTCAGAAAAGATGGGCTATTTATGCAAAATATCACAAATTATAAACAAATGTTTTTTCACTGTAACATCCTAAAACATTGCTGTTTATATTCTACTAATTAGCAGTGGTCCCTAGGTCTTTGTAAAGTTTCCAGGATATTATTGCTGATAGATTTAAAAAAAAAAGAAAAACAAACTTTTTCGCAAAAAAGCAAACTATTTTCACCACGAGAATGACAACAGGAGCACTTGCTGTACAGATCCCATTGGTTGGTGGGAGGGGGAAAGAGAAGCTTTCAATTTCTATTATATTTATTTATTTTTCCATTATTTATAGTTAAGGAAAAATCAATTTAAATCATGTTTTAATGTGCACCATGTTTAATACACCCATAACAGAAAACAAACGCATATCTCAGGCAAGAGAAAATCTGTTGTGGTAATTATTCCATGAACTAACAAATTTAGACAGCAGGTGTTTCCTTGATATTCTTGCTCCCCACTTCTCAAAGAAACGAGGACTGAGGACCCTGCGGTCCAACCAGACAAGGGCCAGCCATGTGAAGGATCCGACTTTACAGCTGCAAAAATGAGATGCTTTTTGTAAAAACCTCTTAAGATGCAGCCAGGAAAAGTGCGCAAAATCCAAACGAATTTCTAACACAGTGTAATTTGATTTTAAACCCAGAAACGCAGACATAATTATAACCATTTAAAAAAAAGTACAGAAAAATGAAAATTTAGAATAAGCCCCTCCCTCTTTGTGGGGGGGGGGGAGCTTGGTGAGTCCAACTGTATTTGTCACATGTAACAAAGCTGGTCACATTTTGTGGAAGTAGAAGAGAGCTCCCTGAACAAAATCTCAGACATCTGCTTTTGCTACATGTTCAAAATTAAGTCTTCTCTGGTTGAACCTTTGTATTCAAGTAATTTTTCTTTTTAATGCTGCCAGTTCTTGTTTATAATCCCTGAATCTTAAACTCAGCAATAGCTTACCCATGAGGAGGAAACATCTGCTTCAATCCATTTGAGAACCTCTGCTCGACATGTAGTGTTTTCTTGAGTTGTTTTAATTCTTCTAGCTGCTGATGTATCAATCTCCAAAGCTAGAGAGAAAATCAAAACTATTATGAATGATAAACAATAAAACCGGACACTTCGGGGCTGATTACACCTTATCAAGTGTTTTAAACCTTATTTTCTTATTCTGACATAGAACGAGGAACTTTTTTAGATACAAATTTCATAACGTTAGCACTCTGCATAGTATCCATGTGCATTTGCACCCACTACCCTTCCAGTCCACATTTAATCAGTATAGGTTGAGCCATAGGAGCTATTACATATATTACCTTAATTAAAGCAGTCTTAAAGAACAAAGTTAATGCTACATAATTCTGAAAAATAAATTTTTTTTTATGGAAATATCTGCAATAACAGTAAAATCAAACTAAAATAATACAAAGACATAGCTACATAAAGTAGACAGACAAACAAAAAAACATTGTAGTTGCTGGACCTAACCCAAAGATCAGCATCAGAAAATTGGCAATAGACAATGGCATATCATTACAGAAATGTGCCAGAGTTTGATGTAGAGTCAGTACTAAACAGCTCATAAGAAAACTTAAATTCAATGCCTGAGCAGCATTCAATAAGTTAGTATTATTTTTGAGTCATTTTTGGGTGGAGTAACAGACCTTTTGGACCTGTATGTGATGCATATATCCATCCCTGTTGGTCAAAGTTTGGAAATATTTTGACTCAGGTGTGTAAGCTCGCTTAGCTCCAATACTTTTAATGACAGAATTTGACCTCATATGTGAAGGGAATTTTGGGCTCATGTTGTTTAATAATAAATCCCATTGTCTGCTGCACAGGGTCAATAATCTTCACTATCACAAAAATAAATGCCACAAGACGACCAATTTGGAGGAGGAAATGTTATAGTATGGAAAAAGGTCTTTTACAACTGCCATTCAGATCTTGTATATTTACAATAGCAGTGATGTACAAAGATGAATTACTAGAATGCTTTGCAGGGCACATAGTGAGACGGATATTCTAAGATGATGCTTAGTTTCACACAGACAAGATGCTGCTGGAGATTCTGCACAATGCCAACATCAATGCATTACACCAAATATCTCAATCCCAAAACTGAAATACCACTGAAACACTTTCAGATAAACTTGATTAAAGTGTATGATATTGCCAGCAAGTGAAATCTAAATCTAAATCTGTACCTCCATCTCTTTCTGAAGAGGAAAAGTCTAAAGTAATCCTTAGATTAAGTAACAGAAACATACTGGTTGAAAAGCAAATACTGAAATAGCATTTTGCATTTCAAACTTTGAGATACAAGAAATATACTTAATGTTTAGTAAATCTGAGTACTTTAATTTGTTCTGGTTGTATACCAGGTGGGAAGAATGAAGATAAGGTGCTACAAAAAGAAACATTACCGCAGCTTTCTTCATTTATAAAAGAAGAAAAATTTTAATCTTTTTATAATAGCTTTTCATTATAGTTAAGATACTGCTATTGGGCTTAACCATTTTGTCTTAAAAGTACATAATTTTTATGATGTGTTGTCGCTGCTTTATACCTTATATACTTAGCAATTAGTTCCCCAATCTTTTCAGGGTGTGGTGTGAAAAAAACTTCCATTTTGGTTGGTTTGTTCCCATTCAAAAGTAAGAAAATGTCACATTAAAAATCTTCTAAATGGATCAAATGAGTAAACCACTCAGTTTAGCAAAATCATTTATCAAAATCAGGAAACACAGACACGATACAGAATATATTTACAGCTTATTGCAAACAAAAAAATACAACAACAACATTAGATACGGCCAAAATGTGTACACATCGCTACACAGTCGGTCATCCAAAATATATTTTAAATTATCCAAGTCCCAAAGATTTTGCCAAGTTTAACTCAGATAATGAATAAATACTTTTTAAAATAGCACTGAAGTTATTAAGCTTGCTGAAAACAAGTATCATCAAAAAATGGAAAATGCCAACAAGCCAGCAGTTTGCACATTAAATTATGATTTTCAGGTTACACTATAGAAGATGGAGTTGTATGATGGTGGGAAGACAAACCTTCCCTGGTCCAAACAGCCCAGTCTTAAACACTGGCCGAAGGCAGACAAACATCCCTTGCAAGATTGTTTACGAACTTGGGTCCAGACCCTCTCAGCTCCAATGCATACTTAGATTGAGAAGAATGTTTTCTCCTCAATAAAATACATGTGAATTAGGTTCTCACACCGATTCCAATCCCATTGCCAATATCTTTAGTTTCACATTTACAAACTGAGTGGGACTACTTGAATATCTGTATTTTAACACATGCTTAGGCATTCAATAGTCACCATTTCTGGACAGGTAACTGTTGTTGGGTCCAGCTAAAGAGAGAGATGATTCAAGACAAAAGCCAAATCAACCAATTAATCTGTCAGACTAGTTTTTTTTAAAATGTGTGCTTCTGCTCAGTATTGGATCTTGATATCCTACTAAAGTCTTCCCTTCCAAAAGCATTTTATATTTTAATTGTTTCACTTTTACATGTCAAAGCAAGAAAAAATATGAAGGAAAGTTTGAAGAGAGCTAGTAGTACAGGGCCTTTCATTTTTGTCAATCACTGTATTACTGATTGCTTATCATGTAAAACAGAGCAACTGCTAGGCAGTCCTAGGAATCTTAATACTAATTGTCTGCATATCATCAAATGTGTACTTTACTTTCAAAAACATTTTAAACTACTCTTTGTGATATAATGAGAAATTGTGATTTGGAATACTTTCCTTTTTTATTAAAGAAAATTTATTCAAACTCCATTTTTTAAGGAACCTACCATTGACCATGAAAAGATCATACCAGCCTGCTCTCTTTCTCTCTCTCTGTGTGTGTGTATCTACGACTGACAGACAACATTTTTTTCAAGTTATTCCAAATGAGGTGGTGATGAAGCTGATCACTCAAAACAGTGCCATATTCAAATTTAAACAACACCTTTATCAGAATCTTACTTCAAAAGAACATTGTGAACCAGTGTGGTAATACTGGAACTACATTAGAATTTTCATCACAATTTCATGCATTATATTCCAGTCATTGCCCTGATCCTGATGTAGAAATCATCAACCATTTCCTATCTGCACACCCAGTAGCAATATGAAGCATTTCATCATCTCACTTGGATCAAAGGTCCTTTTAAGTGCTGCTTCTCAGAGTATTACCACAGCACCTCCACCAGGTCTGGATTAACCCTAACATGTGACTCTGTTATCCTTCAAGGCCAGATTGTGCTTACTGTGAAGTATGTTGGTTGTTTGGTAGTAGAAATAACTGGACATTCCAAACTTATTTGCTGTTCTTCAACCAATTTATGCATTTTTTTTTCAGCCATATAAGTTGATGGCTCAATAGGCAGGATATTTGGTTTCTATAATTGAAATCAAGCTTCAATTTGTGGATATAACAAAAGCATTGTGCCACATTACCCCACAGAACACTAAAACTGATGAGGGAAGTCAAGCCAGAATATTAAAAAAGATGGAGGGGCTTGAGTTTTTTTTTTGTTTGTTTGTTTTTTTCTGTGTTTGTCATTCTCTCTCTCTCATAGTAACCAGTCATCAGACTAGCAGGCCAGCAGAATGAGTGTGTTACTAAACGGATGATGCAGATAACAGTTTTCTTTGCAAACGTGCTCTGTACTGTCTGTCCTCAACACCTTCAAGAACTACAGAAGGCTGTTTCTCACCTTCAGTTCTTAAGCCCTACTATTCTGGTTTCGATCAGTGAAGACTGACCTGAAAAGTAAAGCAGCAGGTCTGATTCACCAACAAAGCATTAACGCGTAAGACGATGATGATGATTACCATCCGCTCATCTAGGAAACAGTGCTTAACAAATGGTCATCCATCAGAGATGCAGATCACTTGCTTATTAATCAAGTACAGCAACATTGCCTCAAGTTTTCCAAATATATGTAATGTACTTTGGCTAATTTTTTTTTTTTTTTAAATTCTTCCCCTGACTGCTGCTAGCACAGGGAGATCATTCAGAGTTTTGCTAGTTACATCACTGTCACTAATGCCAATAATTCAATCTTCCTCCTTGGATAACGGTATTTCTTTAAATATATTTTTATAAAATGATAAAACAATTAAAAGTGTGTGTGCGTGTGTGTGTGTGTGTGTGTGTGTTTTTACATTCTAATCAAATCATTTCTATTTAATTATCTTACACTAACACTAAATTTCTTTATGGAAATCTAAGGAACACAGATTTTGTTGAAAACATACTGCAATGGCAAATTTGGTTAAAGTGAGTGAGTGAAAGAAGAATGAAACCTTACTTTGTTATCTGATGTTGGCATGAACTGTGTGCATTCCTGAAGCTGACTATCCTTATCTTGAAGAGTCTTAGTTAGCTGTTGAAGAAGCTTCTCCTTCTCCTGTAATTCATGCTGAACCACCTGCAATTTTTAAAAATTTGATTTAACTGCTGAAAACACTGCTTCCATTCCTTAGTGGCTCCACTGGATTGCTAAGGTTTAAGTGCCCAAGTTTGAATCCCAGTCACAGTAGGCTTTGTCTCACCTTACTTCACCAGCCAACCAGCCACATCGGTTTCCTCCCACATCTAAAAATGAAGAGGTCCTAGTATGGTTTACTGTATAATGTGACGAAGATAACTCGAATAACTTGCACCTTGACTAAAGCTAAAGAGCTTCTCCACAGCCATACCTAGGTAACTATTTACTTGGTCCCCAAAGCTGATACCCCCCCAACCTTCCCTTTCTAGCTCAATGCTGTGAGATGTCATCATGACTGAGATTTTCCAAGAAGCATATCTAATACCAGGCCATGGTGAAACTAACGGATTTTTCCACATCTCTGAAAACACTTAATTATTTTAAAAAAATCTGATTTCGATAAATGTAATACTTCAACTATTTATGCCCACTCTAAATGTTTAAAACATGAAAACATTCTCAAGAATCTATGCTAACACTTACCAATAATTCAATTTGGTATTATATATGGAATCCACACCAGCACAGCATATTTAAAATGTGGAAGCAAACAAAGAAATTACATGCTAGGACTAAAATTTCTTTGGTTTCATATTTTGCCTAATTATTCCTAAAATGCATTGTTCTTTGCATTTTAAATTGTTATCAATTATCCAACCTCAAACTATCATTCAATAAATCAAAAAACCAAAAGAGAGATCCTAAAACTAAATCCTTCCACTAGAAGCTTGCTGATATGGAAACAATGTGTGTAAAACTGCACTGCTACCTATTTACTAAGAAATCATTTATGCATAACAACTCTACAAAATATATACATAAGTTAATTCCCTTAATTTTCTCAAAGTCTATTTATGTGGACCTTTCTCAGGTGTACTACTGAAGGCTAAAGTTAGCTGTATATATCCACTTCTTATCATCTAACATGCTTCTGCCCATCAAAACTTTCCCAAGATTAATTAGAAGTTTTTTTTCCCTGAAAATCATTGGAATATTTGTTTAGCTAATTAATTAACTATATTTACTGAAAAGCATCAAAATTATACGAATGACTAAGTTTAAACTGATTAACTACATCACTATTATTCTTTTTTAAAAAAAAGAAAACAGGTGCAACACTTGCTTCTTTTTTTACATTTGTCTGGAAGAATACATCTTTGTAATAAGAAAATTATAAAAGCTTTCAGAAAGATGTAATGTGTCAGTGCAATGAATGCTCAAGTATAAGAAAAAAAGCAGTCAGCCAGTAATTTTTATAAGCTGCTAGCAAGTAAACACAGACAGGTAATACCAAACTTTTAACTATTTCATTGTTTTCATGAAATACCAGCCACAAACATATGACCTCTCTCTTGGAGGTAATTTAACCTTACAAAGAATGGAAACCAAAATTTTTCTTCATCTATTGAAGATTCTTATATCCCATGATGCTCTTGGCCTCTTGGCACTTCCAGTCAGCAGCGATGTGAATCTCATGCCACCATAAATAATCAATGACTACTGTTAAGATCCCGACTAACTAGTGATTTAAAAGGGAAAATTATAGTGCCTGCTGTCTAGCAGAGGAAGAAAAATAAAAAAGAGAGGCGGCAGCGGCAGTCCATGAAATAGGAGAGGGTAACCAACAGGGTGAAGAGAAACCATGGCGAAAGACAGAATGCAAATGGTGGTGAGATTTTTTAAAAGTGGCACCTGACCAAGAGCTATCGCAAGGTGCACTGGTTCACCATGGCCACAGATTCAGCCTGATTAGATCACATACAGTGAACATCACATGTCATCCAGTGATGACCAGAAGCCAAAATAATAGGAAAAGATCAAAGATACGTATTTTTTTTTTTTTGTAATATGCATTTTATTTGTTTGTTTTTTTTTTTTAAAAAAAACTTTTCAAAATAATGCCTTCTCTAACATATTTTCCAACCAAAATAGCACAGTGCTTGGAGGAAGAGCCCTGATGGTACTTAAAATACCAAACATATACCTTATAACACCGGACTTTGTCAGACAGGTCTTTTTTTGTTTTGGTGAGATCATCCCAGTCATTCTGAATTTTCTTTCTCAGACATTCCAACTAAATGAAAAAAAAATAGTAGTAGTAAACAAACAAAACTGTCCATATGGTTTTCACACATGTAATAAAATAAAGTAAGTAATTTCTCCACTTCAGTTTGGGTTAAATTCATCCATAGTTTGAAAAATCTGGAAAATCTAAACATTAAGAATTGATAAGAGACAGTAAAGCAACTAGTAGTTTTGATACTTGTAAGAAAAAAAAAATGTCAGGTAAATCATAATAAAACTACTGCGCTTTAAATTTTTTTTAAAAATAAATATTTCAATCTCAGAAGCATCAAATAATAGTAATTACTTTTTTTTTTAATGTCTGAAACAAAAATTCACAAAAATCTTAACTATCTCCTTTCCAAACTGAAGCTACACTGAGTATCCATTCACTAACATTCCCAATTTAAGAAGCTTCTAATACTAGAAATTTCTAGAATATGATACAATGTGAAAAAAAAAACCAGGACCTAACTAACAGCAGATTGCGTTTCTACTTACCAGAGATATTCTACAGAGAAAAAAAAAAAAAACGTATTTGTCTGTGCGCATATGCATCTCAAAAGATGCTTAGAAGTAACCCACTGTAGCACACCCTCTATGCAAATGAATAAGGGTCATTCCAGCCCAACTGTGTCAAATTTCAGAAAGGTCCACAGGTGACCATCTCAGAAAAAAATTGCAAAAAATATGGCAAGCAGGTAATTAAAAAATATGTAAATCCTGAAAGTTTCAGTTCTCTATAATTTTTTGTCACTGAGATATGGAGACTTTGATATTGGCCCTTATTTGCAAAAATAAACTTCCGCAGTGATTTTTTGGCAATTTTAGAATGCCATCAGCTGATGGAGAACATTATGTAGAGGGTAAACAGATATATTTTTGTCATGCTGCCATACTAGCTATTTTAGAATGTTTCACATCTCATCTGACCCAACATTTTCAGAAATCTCTTTGGCTGCAGATGATTAAGATGACCGAGATAATTATTTGCCAGGAAAATATGTTGTATGCATATGATGATGATGACTGGTTTGTGAGTAACATAGTGGAGAAATCAGATGATAGCCATGAAGAGTTGGTAATTTTATGAAGAATCTTTTAAAATGGCCAGCAAGGCAGGATTTATGTTGGGTGCCATTCAACCATGTGCTGTGCTGTATAGATGCACCTCAAGCTACTGGACATGGAGGGAGACAATACATACTTGCTGATTATGACTCCAAAAACATTCTGACTCTGCTTTCCTTGAGAAAATGAAAAGTTAATGCATGAATAGTTTCATATTAGTGTAAATATACAACTTTCAATGTTAAACAACTGCTACATATTTCTTCCAAGGGATATTGTGAAGCACACAGTTTGCACTCGATGCAGAAAATGGACATACTTTGAAAATTCTTTTAGGTATGAAGCAACAGAGTAACACCTTTTGAACTTCTGTTTAATAAGTTTGGACAAACCTATATATGTTCAAAGCATGATAATTTTTACTCACTCTCTACAATGTGCTTCACTGCTATAAAGTTGGTTCATTTTTCACATTTTTCTCCTTTGGTGCTATTTTAGGGCCCAGAAATGTGATGAACAAAGAGACGTCTACCTTCTTTCATTTCCTAAATAGCTAGTATGACAGCATGGCAAAAATACATCTGTTTACCCTTTACATAACGTTCTCCATTAGCTGTGGCATTCTAAAACTGCCAAAAAATCACCCCGGAAGTTTTTTTTCCCATTTTTTCCTTTATCCTAGGAGAATACTCAAAGAAAGGAATTCACAAAGTAAATGCATTTTATCATCACCCAGCCCCTGCTGTACAAGCCTGGCAAGTTTCATGTCTCTAGGCCTACCAGAAGTGCTGATAGCAGGGTCGTAAAAATGCCTAAAAAGAACGAAAATCTATTTTCGCAAATAAGGGCCAATATCAAAGTCTCCATATCTCACTGGCAAAAAAATTACAGAGAACTGAAACTTTCAGGATTTACATACCTTCTAATTACCTGCTTGCTGTATTTTTTGCAATTTTTTTCACCTGTGGACCTTTCTCAAATTTGAGAGAGTTGGGCTGGAATGACCCTTATGCTGATAATAACTTTGTAATTAGACACGGAAATAAAACCCAGCTAAAATGCTATCTGACCAGGTCTCACCTGAGCATCATTGGTGTATACTTTTCCTTTCAAATTCAATTTATAGCCAAAATGCAAAAAAAAAATTATAAAAATGTTTAAGCAAACACATGCACACACACATAAAAAGGAATACGATAAAGTTATTATACTATTTTTCAATGAAAGAAAATATTTTTGAAATCCAGCCTATTGTAAACTGAGGAATCAGTCTGTTCTTTTAAATCTGACTATTCACACATCAGTTTTAACTTGAAAATAAAATGGCAATAAGACTCTAATTCATTTATTTTATTGTTGCATTCATGGTTACCAGCGACAACTGGCTATGTTAAGGCAGCAGTGGTACGGGTCTCAGTGAATAAGGAAAATGCAGAGTTTTTTTTTTCATTCTTTGTGAACTCCTGGTCCTTTGAGGTCTCCGAACTGAGCCAGAAGGCAGTGGTGAGGAACATCAGCCTCGGCGACTGAGTGGGCTACAGAGGTGGAAAGAGAGGACTCTTGGGCAAGTGGTCAAGATCCAAGCCAGTCAAAAGTTACCCGAAGAACCTCCATGCTAGTTCCCAGAAAATCTCAACTAAAGCTCCAATGTTTGCCCATGGGGGAGGAAAATGGAGTGGCACACAAAAGAGCAAGTAGAAACAATAAGGTCCCCAAACTAACTTGCATCTGGAAACTGAATGGCTAAAAATTTTTAATTTTAGGTTTGTTTGGTGAAATAGAAAAGGAAACACTAGAACATTTATGAAAAGGGACAAAAATTCAGCTATTCCACCTCAATAAGAATGGTTTGCATCAAAACGTAGAATAAACTAGTCAATACCATCCAGCCAGAACTTTTCAAAGCCTAGTATGTACCAAATTAAAATCTGTTTATCCCACATAAGTGTTAAAAAGGCAAATTAGACAGAAAAAAAGGACAGTTAATTTTGTCTGCATTCTCAAGCCCAAATACTACTACTGTATATTACAGAAGCACTATAATAACCTGGAGAAACAGCATAATTTTTAACACCATTTTTTGGTGCTTAAAAAACTCCTGGATCAGCTGACTTGATCTTTAATCCAGCCAAGCTCTCTCTCTCTCTCCCATAATCACCTTGTACACTTCCCCAGCAAAACAATCCTGTGAAATGCTCCAACCATAAACAAGAGTTTTCTTTGGCATTTAGTTCTTTCATGAGACATTATGTAGCCTGTTCCACCAAATTTGAGTCCAACACTATTATTAATGTATTCACCTAGCCCAGCAATATAGCAAGTACACTAAAGTTTCTCAAATTACATAAACATGAAATTGTGAAATGATAATCAAGCACACCCAATCTAGGAAACTTCATACTCTCCTTTAAGGTTGTTGTGGCAATATGAATACAAACCTCTTTTTCTTTTTCTAGCAGACTGACTGTCAATCCCTGAATAGCCTTTTTCCTTTTTAATGTCTGTTTATCCTGCAACGAAAGCTCATCTTCTAGTTGTTTGACTCTGTTTGCAACCTCCTGGTGAGGAAATAAAAAAGATTAACAGAATATTTAACTTGCTAAAACAACAAAAACACATTTATTTGAAGCATCACCTGGAAAATTTGGTAGTACGTTAGGCAGCGATTCAAGGTAAAAACCATTGAAAATACATTTGAGCAATCAAGACATTTCTAAAGTTTTGTCACGTCACTGATTTGTTAAACTTATTTTATGAATATGACTGAGTATTCAGACACTGGCTATTGCTCATGAATTGCCTTACACTGCACATTGTTTTTATAGCATAGCTGAGTAATGATATAACTGCAAAACATTTTGGTGTAATCTTGTCTCTCTGAAAATTATTAATATATCAAGTATTAGTAATATTTACTTTGTTAGTTATTCTGCTTCTCAGCCCTCTGTTTTTTTTTACTGGCTTAGTGATTAAACTGATAACCACCACCTCTGTGTAATGGTGGTGGCTGGTTTGATCTCATGGATCTGAGTTGTCCAAGCAGTTTTGATTAGACCTTTTGCTCTTCTGAACTGGCCCACATCCAAAGTGTTTACTCCTGCTTCCTTCAGCTGATTCTTTCGCTGCCAATACCCTAACCCTGCCGGCTCAGAGCCACCCACCACGTTCACAAGAGAGCACCTGTCATTTAAGTCAGTGAAATCACTCAAATGTTTTATGCTTGGTTTTGAGAAGTGAAGTTGGTGATCACTTAAAGACAAACAGTAAATTTCCAGATGACCAGAGATCAACTCAGTAAGATTTCATAAAGTAAATAATCATAAATAATTTTTAAGAAATTTTTTAAAAAAATACAAAAATTATTTAAGGGAGATTCAAATAAAACCCTGCTAAAATGGTTTCTTAAAGTTGTGAGATATGGACTGAGTGACAGTAGCAATAGTGTTGAGATAATGTCACAACTATGAAATGCTGGACATCATTACAGGTGTAAACAGTTATGCATCCGTAAACACTACAAAATGCATAAGCATTAGCATGATACAAATAAGTATCAAACTCATATGGTTCATGTGCAAATTCTATACATTTTCATGCAGGGGTAAGGCTACTTGTCCTGAAACTATGACATCATTTTTTTCCCCATTATCTTAAGTAATACACATCTTAAGAAAAAAAAGCTAATTAACCTTTATATTTCTGTCTTTTGATTCAAGTTGCATTTCCATTGCTTCTTTAGTCTTAATATGACTTTGCTCAAGTTTACATAATTCATCTTGTTTCTCTATTTTTATTTGCTGAAGCTCACTCTCTTGACTTTTTATATCATCCATCAACTGTTCAATCAACCTGAAAAATACAAAAAACAAAGCAGCACAAATAAAGAGACAGACAGACAGACAACGCGTGGCTTAAATGCATCCTTAAGCTGCTCTGTGATGTACCAGCAATACATAAGTAACCTTCCTCTCACCAAATTGCCGCATTCCATCACATGCAGCTCCAAACTCAAAGCTAACTTTTTTTTTCCCTAAACCCACTACTGTTTCACACTAGTTATTTACTATTATAACCAATAAGTTCAAATGCACTCAAAAGTTTAATTTAATTTTCAACGATAACTTATAGGAAAGTCAGGTATCGAAAAATCGACAAATTTAATTTCTGAAATTTAAAATAATCACAACCAAACATTTCCAGACACCACCCTTCAGCCAACACATATTTCAGTTTAGCACTTATTATATTTCATCTATCCCGTGAATTCAGTACCATACCTCTAACTTAACCATTTTAAGGTTTGGTTGTGTTTGGCCGATATCAGAGTTACAGCACACATAGAAGATAGACAACTACTCGATTTAAATCTATCTACTTATTTTAGATTGCATTTCATAAAGATAAACTATATGTTGTTAATTTTAAAGAAAGTTCAGTTAGAACATGAAGCATTCTAGAAGAATCAACCAATCCAGCAAAAAAGATAACATCCATTATACATTCAATTTTTTCAAACAAATAGTTCCTTTGACAGATGTTCTCAACATTGCATATCTGTATGATCTTACAAAAGGACCAAAAGCTAAGCTCCAGTTTTGCAATACCAAGAAGACCATATAAGCAAAACAAAAATACAAAATATCAGATCTATTGTATAGGAACCATCCTTTTCTTCAGAAAAGCAGAAAGATGCACAAAAAGAAAGAATTAGTAAGTGCTGATAAAAAATTATATATATAATTTTTATTAGATTATTTTCTTTTGTATTAATTACTAATAATAGGCTCGAGTTCAGGACTTGGAACTTCCTGCCTTCTGTAAGAGTCATCAGCATTAGTAGATAATTCAGCTAAATAATACAGGGTAATTAGAAAGAATTTTTAGGTTTTTTTAAAAAATGTTTAATAACCATTGGACAGCATAGATGAAACAAAAAGATAAATTGTATAACAAAACCAAATACTTAAAGATTTTATTAATTGTTTGGTTTTGTTGTTCAGAAATTTGTTTAATGGTGAACCTGAGGAAAAAAAAGCATCTCTCTGCTGTGTGCATTATCAACAGAGATGTATTCTTATCTATAAGGTCTCCTTTCACTACCAGACTTCACTGACTGGGTCCATGGAAATCAGGCAGCGAAATAAGAAAACATGGACACTATGCAGCACCTGGCAATAGTTGAAACAAGGCAGCAACACAAAAGGCTAACACTGACAAGGTGGACTTCACATACAGCAACAATATACAAAGGCAGAGTTGGCTTCTAAAACATTAATCAAATGGAGTGTTATTTGGGCCAAGTTTCCAAAATCATTCAGCAGTATAGCACATGAACAACTAAACACCATTATACCAGTACAAGTTCTGGGCAGAAGTGCCTGAAAGTCCAGACAACTTACAAAGACTTTCTTACTGACTAAAGAATTACAACATTTATCATCATTCTGGATAACTTCATTAATCACTTCAACAATGCTGTGCAGTGTATAACTTCAGCTTTTCAAAAGCACCTGTTATTCAGAAAGTGTGGAAAGATGCAGTCAAACAAATTTTAAAAATGTGTGTGTGTGTGTGTGTCTGTCTATATATAATATACCGAAGATTCTAATCATCTAACTTTTTCATTTTTTGGAAATGTTTTTTTTTTTTTTTTTTTTTGTGTGTATCCAGGTTCTATTAATTCAACCATAAATGGAGCGCACAATGATCTAATTTTTACATTTTTACTGAGTTAATATTTTCAAATGTTTAACTGCTGAAGACAGCATTACAGCTTACATAAAATAATATATTGAAAGCAAAATTTAAGATACTATTTATTGTTAACAGTTTTTCAAATTTGCATCATTAACTCATTGACCCCTGGTCATAACATAATTATAGTAAATGACATGAAATGGTGACGCATAAAGGCAACATCATCAGGGGTCAACGAGTTAGTAAAAATCCTTATCTATTAGATCTAAGAGACTCTCTCTTTTTTTTTTTTAAACTGGTAACTTCCACAAATTATTTTTAACATTTTTTTTTTCCTAAATTCAGTTATTTACCAATTTATTTTTGCTGCATGACTATGAAAAAATTCACCCCGACACATTTTTAATCATGTAACAGTAAACCTGCTAAATATTAGTTTATTTCTCAAACACAATAGATAACAAAATTTCAGAATTACACAGGCATCCAGGGAATCCCCTTACAAAGCATTTTTTTTTTTTTTTTGTTTCCCCCCTAAATTCTTTTCCCCTGACAAACCAGGAAATCTTTTAACTTTCACAGCTGGAACTGAAACTACTAGGACTTTACAGATGGAAATGACCTTGGCTTATTTATGATTGACATATATGATACACACAAATTTAAAATATACCTTTTCTGTTCTGCCAAAGTTTCTTTTTCTTTATTCTGGAAAAAACAAAAACAAAAAAAACACTAATTAGTTTTCTTTCTTGTACACAGTGTTCACAAAATCTGTTCTCATCCTCCCTTAACATTTCCCTGCAATATATTCAGACAGAAATATTTACTCTCTTCAATTAAACTAAATGCCAAATTTCTTGATTAAGTGAACAGTTCCTTATTTCTAGATACTACACTCAGAAATCTCTTCACACGTTAACTTACTTTCTCCGAGCAAAGATCTTTCAAATGTTCTGTCTCATCTCCATCAGAATTTTCAGAATTCTTCTGAACTTTCTTAAGATCGTCTTGGCAAGAAGTTGTCAGATTATCCAAGGCAAATAATCTTTTTTTTTTTTAAAAAGAAAAAATTACATAATTTAATACAATGTTAACAAAAATAAAAAATCTAAATAAGATTAATATTCCTTAATAAAAGTGTTTTTTTTGTTGTTATTTGAGAAACTTATCTAATTGCAGTTAAAATGAAGAAAAACTGGTCCAGTAGAAATCTATTAGGCTGGGCTGAGGCCCCAGGTTTAATCTCTGGTCGAGTCAGTTTGGCATACACCTCTGGCATGGTTTTGTCTTGCACTCCTTCACCTCCAGTCACCTTGGTCTCTTCTGAGAGTGTGTTAGTAGGGCTTCCCCTGCCAAAGCCAAAAGTGATGAGTTACTTGCGACCTCTCCAGTGGATAATCGGGGCCACTACACTTCCCTTGTGGCCTCTCCAGTGGATAACTAGGGCACTGTGCTTCCCTTGTAGATGTCTCGTGTACAAAATGTACCCTCCTGTTCATTTACTAACATGGAATAAGAATGGAAAAGAAAATGTACAAGTGACAAGAGGATAATTTAAATGCAGACTGAATATTGGGTGGGTGAGAACCATAGTTTGTTGATGATGATTCCTTGTTTACATCTGCAAATCACAGCAAAATGAACTATGACAAAGACGGGTGCAGAAAAAAAAAAAAAACATTTGCAGATATATATATATATTTATATACACAATTTTTTCTAGCTGATTAGTGTCTAGGGAAACAGCTAATTGAAGCTTCCGATTTCCTCTTGACCAGTTGTTTGGTAATATTGTTGATGCAAACATTTGATAGAAGAAACCTCTTAAGGCAATGATATGGAACAAATGTTAACCTGGCAATTTGTGAAACGTAGATCTCTCTCTGTCTCTATCCTTAAGAAAGTTGGTCATGCAGCTGAAAATTATTGGTTAATCTTCTCTTATTAGTTGTGACTATGGTCCGAATCTGGCATTTAGGTACAAAACATCCTTGTAACATCAGTGACATATCAGGTAGTTGCTGCCATCTACCCGTTCTTTTCAAACAAAACAGTTATTTTACATTATTAAAAGGTAGCAAACTAAAATCACTAGTATACACAGCAATAAACTGAAAGTTGGAGACCAATACAGATGAAGGAAAAAAACAAAACATGAATAATGAAGCACAATTCTGCTCAATTAAGTTTTTTTTTTAATTGTAAATAAAAAAGGATTCCAAAATCCATGCAAGATCCATCCAGAATCCTGATGTCATTAAGGGAAAAGTTTTCATCTACATGTGGTTATGTAAGATCAGATCCTCACACCCCGACATAAGGAACCAAAATCCAAAATAAATTGGATACTTTTTTCAATGCATGCAGAACCACAGTTCTGACATTTAAAAGGCACCACATGCTATTGCTTAAGGATGGGAACAGATCTTTAAATAGAAACTAATGTCTCAATCTAACACTGATGTTGAAACATAGCTTTGATGTGGAAATAATTCCAAGGTGGTTTAAATTAATTATCTCTTCAAAGGTTATGAATACCTAAAAAAAAAAAGGTGGGGTACTGGTTTCCTAAATGGTTAGTTTTAATTTCCAAACGATCAGTACAAAAACTCTTCTTTGTGCAACAACTTTTATCAAAAAAATATATAAATTACAAATAAGTTTTAGGAGTGTGATGGGAAATAACCCCCCCCCCCACACCCTGATGGAAACAAGACTCGCAGATGGTGCTTACATTCATATCAACAAAAGCAATGGGCAATAAAGCCTCCAATGTCTCATCAGAGAAGTTTGCAGATCTTTGGATCATCTTGGAGAGGCAATGGAGGTAAGCAACACATCTTCCTAGACCTTCCCAAATATTTTCAATAGGATTTAGCTTAGAAAAATGTGCTGGCTATATCATGTAGATATAGTTAGGTCTTGAAGGTATTGTTCAATTACATGTACCTAATGTGGATGAAATTTATTGTCCATTAAAATGAAGTTATCTCCACCTCCACCTGAAGGATCCAGAATTTCCTCCCTCTATACCTCATTTCAATCAGAGTACCTCTGTGAAACACATACAAGTATGCAAGCCCACCCAATAAAATTCCTGAACAGCCAATCACACCTCCATCATCAGTGTTCCCTTACCATGTTGTTCATAAGCTGGTTCCATATTTCCTACAGATGAATACATGCTGTAAGTCACACTGAAGGCTAAATCTGAACTCATCAGTATAGAGAACATGGCTCAAATCTTATGGTGTCCAAGTGACATGTTCATGGCATCAGTTCAACCAGCTGTTCATGATGGTGAGTCAAGGGTATACACACTATGAATTATCTTGCAAAGCCCTCTTTCATGCAGCCTCCTGTGTAAGGATGAAGCTAACACTAACCACCTGTAGCCAGAGAGAGAGAGATAAGAAGCAAGTTGGGTTGGTATCGAAGTTCTGCTTAATTAAGCCAAAAGGGCACACAGCAATCATCTGCTGGGTTTGTGACCCAATGCTAACATTAAACTGGTCTTTAGACAATATCTCTATGTACCTGAAATTGTCTCCATAGCTGCGAAACCACAATTCTGTACACATTTAGCAATTCCATCTCTTGAGTCTATGATTGTGCAGCCTGCATCCCACCAATAGCTCTCCACCTGAGAAAATTTGCCAACTGAGTATGCCTACCCATTTGTAAAAACTGATATAAACACTAAGCATCGTTTATCTTTATACCAAAGCTAATTTACATGTTTCTACAGGAAATCATTTATATATTTCTTTGATAAAAGATTTTGTTTGGTGCTTAACTTTTGGAAAACAGTGTATCAATTTTTTTTAGAAACAGCATCTGCAATGTATTTGAAGCAGAACTTGTTAAACACTAAACGTACACAAGAGTCTATAAACTTCAAGGGGGAAATCACTCATCATTAACAGCTGTTTGACAGCTTTGAGTTTAGTGTCAAATCAAGTGTAACGAAAAGGAAGTTTTGAATTTCCAGTAAATGAAAGTGGAGACAAGATTTTCTTTAAAGCAAAGAGAAACAAAAAGGATACCATTTCACATGCAAACAAGTGGAGGTAGGTTTACAAAACAAATAGATATTAATGGTGCCTGTTTCTTCTCGTAGGCATAAAGTGTCCAGAAAAGAAAATTTACCACCAATTTCTGTCTCCACGGTGAAAGGTGAATCATCACGTTGTTTATTCAACCATTCTTAAGGGTCATTGTTAGATGAAAACACAAGTCAGTCAAATGAAGAAAAATTTTCAATAGGAACCCTCAGACATCAGTGCACATTTTCCACCAATAAAGGAGACTTGTGAATTTCAATGGAAAACCATTTTTCAGTTGCTAGTATAGTCAGCTTTCCACCAGATGCCTCATAGTGCTGCGCTCAGCAAAGTCTTGAAAGTCATTTGGCAACATGCTCAAGAGACAATTTACCAGCTGAACACGTGACTGTCACCCAGGCCACATTTGATATTTGGGTGGAACTTTCCATGTTGTAAACAGCATTGCTTTAAACGGTGTCATTTTGTGTATCTGTTTGAGCTAATTCAGCAGTCTTCCTGATAAACAATAATTACAAGTCTGCCATAGTCCCAGACTAAGACAATGAGTACACTGGCTTGATACATGTACTACTTGGGAGGTGGGAATGTTGTTTCCATTGTCTACTCTTGTAAGGTCACCTTTTGCTCCAAAGTGGCTCATCCATGATTCCCCAGTCACATGGTGATCAGTCTTCTCCTTCAGTCTGAAATTCACATAAACATGTCCTGGCATATGCACAACCAAGTTGGCTTTGGTTCATAGGCACCCAGCATGCACAAACCTGAAAGTCCAGGCAAGCACGGACTACTGTCACAATCCCAAATGGATACTGTGCAATGATGCTTGCACATCCTGCAGAATTATCAACAGCAGCATGCTATCATTTACGATTTAAAAAAAAACAAAACAAAACAAACAAAAAAAGCAGCCACATTTCTTAGTTAAGTCAAGTTCTAGTGACCGGTTACTGAGATGAGGCAGTCTATAACTTCACAGCGATTTCCCCCCCCCCCCAAATGGTTTTACCTGTCAAGAACCTTCGGTGAATCAGTAGGTTCATAATGCAATCAATGACCACAAACTTTCTGTCATATGATCAGTTAATCCTAGAAACTAAACCAGAGCATAAAGACAGTCATGCAGCCACTCGAGAATTATTGGATCTTGTGGTGTGATAAATGCTTGCACGTTCAGTTTTCTTTGGTGCAGTCATAATATCTGTGATTGCACGGTTTTGTATTGTCAATAAAAGGTGCATGGCTTATAATCACTGGTACTTACGATGCCTTCTTTAACAAATCATCTTTCTCTGACACTACTTTTTTCAAACTTTCCAGCTGAACTTTCAACTCAATATTCTGAAGGAAAAATAAATATGACTACACAGTAAAATAATATATAGAACAAGCACTTCAATGAGCAAAATTTTTTAAAAATTGGTTCACACAGCAACAAAATTTCTACAAATTAGTAACTGATTTGAAGAACATATATACTCAAATTATTTATACATACCATACTTTATTTGTTAATGCTAAAATACATGTATATGAAAGTTTAATTTTTTTCTCTAATCAACATCATCCATAACTGTAAACATACCGAGATTGTGTAATGCCAATGGCGTCACTAACAAGCACTGCCATTCATGCATGTCATGATGCCTGGCACTTTCAACTTCAGCAAGAGGGAAAGTCCCTAACGCAGTGCCCAACAATATTAATCTGGCTGCCACCATAAAAGAATGTATCTGACTGAAACTTGTATAGTTCAGGTGTGATTCTGCATATATTGAACATCTCCAGTGGTTTTCTTCACAAGAACCTGGATTTTTGTTTATAAAAGCAGATTTTATGAAACAATGCTGCTCAGATTAACACGGTACGACTGTACATAGATTGAAAAACAAAAATGATACCAAAGAACTGAACCCTGAAATATTCTGAATGTCAACACTGGGTTTCAGAAATAGTACCCTCTATAACTTCCTGAAATCATCTGGCATATATGTGTCTAATAAAAATAAACCCCTTTTTTTTTTCTTCCAAAGTTGTAATTGGAATGATGCCAGGCAATGTGGCTTGGCTTCAGGACCTAAGGGTCCTGGGTTCAATCCCTGCTGCTGGCACATTGTTGTGACCCTTGAACAAGGTACTTTACTGGCATTGCTCCAGTTGCTGCTGCTGGGGAGTGGCCTGTGTAGGCACTCAGACAGAGAAACCAAGGGTGGGGGATGCTCTATAGCCATGACAGAGGTGAGTCTCCTATGGCAAGGAAAAGTCAGAAGAATAGACCACTGCTGGAGACAGATGCACTGGGTCAGTGTGCATAACGACAGTGCAATGCATCCCATTCTTATGAAATGAGTGATCGAAGGAGGAGGAATGATAACATTTATGTAGAAATCAAAGCAAAAATTGATATCTTTCCCAATGATAAAGTTTAGCTAGGTATAACCACCCTATCACTAAAAAATACAATGCTACAAAAAAAAATATATATATATATAATATTCCAAATGATGTAACATGGAATGCTATTGCTGTTGTTTTTAATCTAACTAGTAAATGAAATATTAAAAATAACATTTCATTAAAATGCCACAAAATCTGGTTAGTTAAAAAAGCAAGTTAAAAACATCTAATTTTTAAAGAGATTTCAGTTATAATGTATAGTTCAATGAGGATAATATGATACACACAACTAACTTTCTAACACGTCATTTATTCAAATGACAAATCGACATTTCATATTTTCACTAATATGCATAAAAGTGTAAATAAAAGCAAGAAAATTCTAATTTTTAAAGTTTCATGTTATGAAAATTTGATGATGCAAACAATGATTTTCAGCAATAGTTTAGTGAATCAAATAGAAGACGACCAAAGTGAACTACTGTACAGGTAGTAAAGCAATCTGAATCCAAGTACTTCATTCATTTTATCTGATCATTAGTTTCCATGCCATAATCTTAAATTGTAAAAAAAAAAAGTTATATTATCAAATTTAAATAAACAAAATATGGGCAATGAACGATCAGCTCAGGAGGAAACCTCAATTCAAAATAGGGACTTACCGTTTTAAATATGTCATCATCTCCATGTTTCTGCTGTATTCGTTCCTCTAAAATGTAAATCCGTAATTTCAAACTGAAATTCTCTTTTCTCAGTTCAGACATTTGCTAAAAAAAGATAAGGAATATAATTATATTAAAATGTACTATCAGTCAACAGTCAATTTTGCGATTAAACAGCAAGCTACCGTTGTGTTGTAGTACACCAGTCCCAACATTAGAAACAACCATGACAAGAGAGAGTATACTGTGATGAACAACTAGAGGGCACTACTTATCCTGTGCCATGAGAAACATGAAAAAAAAAGGGGGGGAGACACCCTACTAGAAGTCTTTGATTTCAGATATGGGAGAAAACCACAAAATTGACTGGTAGAAGAAACTGTGCCAAGGGTACATGCCTCCATCCTTGGCAATCCAGTAGTCTACCACTAGGCCAATGACTAATCTTATCTGTTCAATTTAAACCTGAAGGCCTGAACTACTAAGTTGTCAAACTGTTGTTCTCTAAGAACATGCATACTTTTTCATTTAAACAATTTTCATGCAGAACCACATTAAACCCTAAAGAATAAAAAAAAATATGTCAAGTAACAGTCACCTAAAGGTTGGAAATCATTGCCTGTTGTGATCTCCATAGTTGTAAACTGAAAATCATGCATAGAAACAAAAAAGGTAAAGTTGCCAAAATAAATAGAACGATGCCCAACCTTCCTTCCTGGTTAATTTTCAATATTATTTCTACCAGCTAAGATCCCTTGGCTAAAGCATGTGCCCTGAGGCTTCAAGACATTCACATCCGCATAAACCAACTACTACATCAGCAAGTCTAGATGTAGCAAGGAAACCAGGGGAAAATGTTTTACCAAAAAATTAGTTGTGTAAATCAATTACTAAAACTAAGTGGAGCATATCTCACAAAAGGCCACAAATGTCGTGTATTCTAGATCTCTATGGTGGCATGTACCAATATTAGGTCTCTGCACATTTCCAATCTGCTGCTGGATGGATATCATTCACTAAAACCCCATGAAACGCAGCTGTACAGAAAACTTCCAAAGTTATTTTGTAGAGAATAAATTCAGCACTGGTCGCCAACTAGGAAACAAGTGTAGCAATTTTAAGTATTTTTGAAGTCTATAAAGAAACAATTTCTTGCTTGTGTTTGACAAAAAAAAGTCTTGTCAATCTACCAGTTGATAGGCTCAAATTTTGGATGTTGAAAGATCAGACCTGCCTACACCATACAAAAAAAGTAGTAACCGTGGTATTCCTAGACAGCCAAGCAATACACCGTACTCAAGCTTTTCAAACCCCAAACTTAAAAATGGTAATCAGCCACACTTAAGAACACATCTGGGAAACCTGCTTTGAAATCTCGCGTCTAGCATTGGTTTATTCAGCATCATGGCGACTTTCCCCGAAACAGCAATCAGACATGACTCAGTGGAATTGAAGCAAGCAAAATAAACAGAGCAGACAGATTGTACACTCTGCTTTAATAAATATCACACACACACACACACAGTATGAAAAGTTCCAGGTTATTTTCTTTGAAAACTACACCCAAGTCGTCCTCAGTTCTATCTGCAAGAGAACCAGAGAATAGTCACCATCTTCCAGAAAAACTGGTATGGTAAGTGATGTGTATTTAACCACCAACTTGGCCTTTAATATATCAAATATTCTTTTATTAAGAGTCATGCCAATAAGATTCAAAGTATAAGATCGCCCTCTCACTGCACTTATCAAAAGAAAAATTATTTGGATGTACTAATATTCTTTTTACTAACAAGTTGTCCCTTATACTAATTATTAACCCTCCTACTCCCACACACTATGCCAAGGCAGAAATGGCATTAACAGCTATGTTAATAACACTAAGCCATTGTCAAAAATTGATGTAGAAAAAAAACAAGAAGTCTAGAACTGTTGGTATCTGAAGCCACTTTTTGTCATCACAGCATCTGAAGCTCTTAAGCGATACTCTTACACTTTGGAATTTCCTAAACAAATAAACTGTTAGGCTTAGTCTCCCACCCACAAAAAGTGTATTGTTTATCTGGTTGAAGTAAAAAGTCAGCTGGCTGGAAATCCACCTGAAGGAGAATATGGGCTTTTGCCAGTGATGGATCCAGAGCATTTACCAAAATGTTGGTGTTCATCTTTCTGATAAAAAAGAATTGACTGTTCTGCATTAAAACTGTGCTCCTATGTTTTACTCTCAATAAACACAGAAAGTAATGCTGATTGGAGGAATCTCTCTGAATAACAGCAAGAAGGATGTCTTGAAAAAGCTGGAGACACATGACTAGAGACATCTTAGATGTACCAGAAGAGCTAGAGATCCCACAGTGTCCAGCACTCTCAGAGACTTCTAACTCAAAATAAGAATATCAACACCAGATCTTAAGATAAGTGGTCAAGTGCTGAAGAAGCAATGAAAAAGGTTGGGCCACTGAGATTAAAGGATACAGTGTTCATATGGAGTCACATAAATGTATGAGATAGAAAAATAACCAAAAAAAACCCAGATTTCTATCAATAAGCAAAATATCCAAGATATGAAGACTAATAGACAGATAGCTATATAAATCATTGCTGAAAGGGAAAGAAATTTATAGCACTTTAATTGGAACATAGGAAGGCACAGACAAGAACATTTCCTTGACTGTTTATTTTAGTTTTAAAAGTCTGCTGAGATGGTTATGAGAATTTCATTCTTCCTCCAACCAAAGCAGCCACAAACATCGCAACTGACAATACCCTTTACCAGAGCAACACAATGAATATAAATGCTCCTGCTCACTAGACTTCTACTGTAGCAGCTAGATGCTCTCAATTAGAAATAAGACACCAAAGTGGAAATCTATAGCATGGTCCAAGTAAAAAAATAAATGCAAAAATACAATTTTTTTATCTTTTTCTGTTTTACATAGCAGCATTTACAATCAGGCTTTAGTGATCAGTTGAGAAAGTGCAGAGTCATGATGATGATAAGTTTAATTTGTGAATATTGAGTTTCACTTCCATGCCATCTTCTATGAATCATCCACTCCTATCATCTTAGGATTGCGCACACTGCTGTGGACTTATCATGTCAGTAACACAGTTAAATCATCCATGTGCTTTCTCGTCTCCTTTTTATTTAATACAAAAAGATAAACATTTTTAGAAACAAAATCTCTGTATAGAAAGCTTATAACTTAACAATTTCCTGTGGAATAGAAGCTAGAAGTATAATTAACTTAAACAGAAACATCTAACAGCTTTTACTACTTATTTCCAAATATACTGAAAGTAAAAACTAAAAATTTTACCAGCAAATGCAATCAAAGTAACCACCCAATTATGGAATATTTATAAATATTTTCCCATGACAAAACCTGGGTGTGGGGGTTTTAAAATTAAAAAAAAAATCATCTAAAACCTGGTTGAAATAGCATTGCCACAATAATACCTGGCCAAGGATTTTCATTTGAACATCCATAGTAATTGGAATAATAATTAGCATAGTTTTGTTTGTTTTTGTTTTTTACTTCTGCCATCTTATCTAACAAACTAGAGCAAAAACAGAAATTCTTATTTCATTAACAGGTTTCCAAATGAGGAATGCTTTCAATTTAATAACTCCAAATAGTTAAGGCCACGTTAGAATTAACCTGCTAATCTGGGAAAAGTTTAACAACTGTTTATTAAAAGATTATGTGGAAACACTCAGGAAGCCCCTTTTTCTTTTTAATAGCCATGACTAATATTCCCATTAATTAGCTGATCATTAGGCTTCATGACAGCAAATAAACCTTTTTTTCCCTTCTTTTTAGTCAGAAGAACTGGAATATTTGCTACTCTGAGTTTACCATATTACACCAAGTTTTATCAACAATTATCCAGATTAACATGTAACCAGGGAAATCAATCTGTCTTGAAGTAGGAATGGGTGTAAAGATGGTAAATCCCATAAACATTGATTCAATCACCATCTCCCCCATTAACATGCAGACTCACGCACACACACACACCACAAATTTTTTGGGGTGGAATTGTTCCCTCACCTGTGACCCTGCACAGAACTGGGTGAAAGCCAAAACTAACATAATACTGGTTTAAAAATGCAATCCAACATTTGAGATTTAAGTTTATCAAAAAAAGACAAATAATTTTGTAGAGAAATTCAAATCTTCAAAAGTTTAACGTTAATTAATCAGTATAGGCATATCCAAATCCCAATTAATTCTCAACTAAGAGAATTTAAAAGCCAAAATATTAAAAGCAACAGTGTTCTACAAACAGATTCAAAACTCAACATATTTATGAAACTTCTAAATGCTGTCAAAAATATAATAAAAATTTCCTAATTGAAATCAAAAGCTCAAAGATTTCTATATTAAACTAATCAACTCAGCCATTTCCAAATCCAGATTAATACATAGATATGTGAAAGCCAAAGTATTAAAAGTAAAACTGGTCTACAAATGGAATCATAATTTTAAAAAAAATATGAAAGTCTGACAAAAGTATAATTTACTATTTATTTAAAGTCAAAAGCTCTTAAATTATAGTGCAGAAACAAACTTTTCATCGCTTTTTTTTTTTATTGGAGCAATATTTTGTTGGCTTTTATGCTAAAAATCCATTCACTGTCTTCAGAAGATGGAGAAACACAAATGCACCAGTGTCAGCTTTTTCAACCTTTTGAAATGGAGAGTATTTCCATTTCACTGCAACAAAGGTTTTGCATGAATGGGTAGTAGGGGCAAGTTAACATATTCCTCAGACCCTTTCTCTATAACAGCAGTTTTTTTTTTTTGTTTTTTGTTGCTATTTCATAACAGTGTTCTGTTATTACTGATTCAGCAGCTGAAGCCTGTGGTGTATCTTTCAAAATTAATAGATACACAAGATAATGCTATTAGGTGGCATTCTCTATTACAGAAAAAAACTGCAAAATTAAAAATTATTAGAAACTCAGGCCACTGGATTCAGCCCCCCCCAATATAATTTAAAGATTATAAATCATTTTTGTCATTAAACAAACTGCACCATGGCAGGTACTCTTATATAACCAGTAACTGAAATTTTATGGGTCCAAATGGTAAACTACTTAGCTACTAAGGTTGCATGTCCAATTTCAATTCCTGCAAAGAACCAGCTCAGTTTGGCATACCTCCTATTTCTTTACCAACCTTCTTTCCACATCTAAAAACCGAAAAGTTCTAGCAAGGACTTCCCTGCCTTATGGTGCAGGACAAAAATACTGGCTTTAAAAAAAAAGAAGAAACAAATCTAAACAGAAAAAATATTTTAAAAAATAAACATATGGCAGCTTCAAATGGGTTAACTATAAATCAAATTTCTTGGCCGATATTTTAGCCAATCAGAAATTAATGTTATGGAAATGCTCGAATATAGCTGCAGGAGTACAAATGCTTAGATGACCAAGACCTCAATGACAGCACCAGTTCATTTTGTCCCTTAACAAATTTACTGGATTGTATTATACCAAACTTGCAAAGAAAGTGCAAATTTAAAGGGCATGATCATAACGACAGACTAGATTTAAAAATTGAAATGATTCCACCAAAATCTAAATGGTTGGCATCTTTAATATTGCTAGAAATTTAAATATCATCAATATACAATTTAAAAAAAAAAGAATAGGTCCAAGAACTGAACTCCAAGGTACCCCATTAGCAAAGTGTTTAAATTCAGAAAAGCCACCATCTAAAATGACTCTCTTAGCTTTAACACATCGCTTATGATAGATTCCATTTTCAATGGCTACTGTGCCACTTCTTGTGGAGTAAAAATTATACAAATAGTAGTTTTCCGGAAATGTTTTTTTAAAAAAGCTGTATTTTTGCTTCAATTTATTTGATAGTTCTGAAAATTCCACATTTAGTAAAATAAATATCAGACTGCAAATTTAATAAACTAATACCTTTGAACAAAATTAACCGTATAACAAAAACTACTCCTATGAAGTCTTATCAAAAGCACAGTAAAATTAAAAAAAAAAAAACAACAACAACATTAATAATGTCAAGAAAACAAAACAAGATGCCATCCAAACTCACCTGTTCGTATTCTTTCATCGTGCAAGCCCTGACTGGCGACATCCTTCCACTGTTACTTTTTGCTACCACTAAACAGAAGAAAGTCTGCCTGAGTAACTAATATGACAACTTCTCCAAAAATTATCAAATTTAACATACATCTATTAAATATGCTAACAAAATCTTTAAAAAACAAAAAAAATCCTTTTTAAGCAGAAACTAAACTTACTTAGCACCCTGCCTAAATACTAGGTAAGACTGACTTACTACAATTGTTTGTGTGCAAAGCTGTTCTACTGTGCGCTTATTAATTAGTTACAGGTAAATTATTGAGATCCAGTCCCCCCCACTTTTTTTCTTTCAAATTAACTACAAAATTGCTCAGCCACCAGATTTTCTCTCTCCCTCTCTCAGCATTAAAAAAACAACAAACATTTGCATGTGGTTCAGACAGTTCGCAGTCTGTTTTTAATAGTGAGCAGGAATTTAAAAACCTGAAAGGGTCAGCCATCTTTACTGTCACCTTCCCACAAATCAAATCCACTTGGAATTTTTTCCCAGCCTAATAACCTTGGGGTTTTCCCCATTATTACGACCCCACTTAAATCATTTATCAAAGAGAATGTGATATAATGAGAACAACTGACAGATATTAAATAAACAATTTTACCTACGTGGTTGGATAAATAGAGCCTAAGTAGGGGGCAACAACAAAAAAAAACACAACCTTATCCCCCCCCACCACGTGTTATGAAGATATTTCTCTGATAAATCTTTAAAGCCTATAAACTGTTTTTTTTTAGATAATAATCATTTTATTTTGCAAAAGAAAGAAAATTAGGAGAAGTTGAGTTTCAGTTTTTGACAAAATCAAGCAACAGTATCCAGAAAAACGAGACGTCTAGCCAGCTTAACGACTGCATAGTTTATTCTCAAGGAGAACAGCATTGCGCAGAATGCAGCCAGTTTTGAGATCCATGAACACCAATCGAGGAGGAACAACAAAGGCGCACACACACACACAAAAAAAAATGTATCAACCAGGCAATTTATAATATGCAGAAACAAAAAGTACAAAAAAAAGAAAAATGTTTTCACTATGTATTAATGAAATTTAATATACGGAGACTTTGTTAAGCCAACATCTATGAATTAGGATCCATATCTCCAGAGAATTATGAATTTATGTAGCATTTAAAAAAATACTTATTTCTGCTCACTTGATCCTGAAAGTAGCTAATGCTTTCAAATTTTCATTATTTTTTTTTAACCTCAAAAACTTATCAAGAGAGAATTAAAACAATTTTTGTTTTTTAAATTTAAAAAACAGAATTGAGTACTGGTTAACGAACAGGTGTGAAACTTCCAATTTTCCATTCAGCTTGAAGAAATGGTGAGTACTGGTTAACGAACAGGTGTGAAACTTCCAATTTTCCATTCAGCTTGAAGAAATGGTGCTTACATAGTGTGTTATACCAAAAAAAAAAAAAAAAAAAAAAAAAGCCAGTGGTTTAAAATCAAGTTTTTACATAATATTTGCAAAGATGTTATGCGGATAAAGATCTGTTTTTAACATTGTTTCTCTAACCGCTCACTATATCTGCAAAGTACTAACTCTGAATGACAAGTCAGATAACTGCCAAGATTACTCATTTTAAATTACTAAGTTAAATAAACAGACAGCACAGTAGTCTGGTTGTTAGACTGTTGAAGATCCAAGTCTGATTGCTGGTCAGAACCAACACGATTTGGCATCATACCTCCTTGGTTTCTTTCCACTCTTCTCTTACAAGCCAGATATGTGGGCTTTCTTTGGGTCCCTCCTCCCATGTCTAAAAATGAATGCTATTAAAAGAAAAGAAATTGTTATTCAGGCTCATGTCAAACTTGGAACCAACACACCAAACAACAAACTGGCAATTCTAAGATTTATTTTGAGACTGGCAATTTTTAAAACTGCAGAATGATACATCTGGCCTATAGTCAGAGATAACTGTAAAGTTGCACAATTTGGTAACTGCCATCAATTCTTATGTCCTAGATTCATTTCTACTTCAGAATGTCAGTGCACAGTATTCCTAAATCTGATTCAAATCAGTTATAATTTTATAGCCCACAGCACAATTTTTTTATTATTACCACCACCATTCGGCCTGAACTTGTATTAAGATTAAAACCACATTTAAAAAAAAAAGATGATAAATTTATTATTACCTCCAGTAAACTGTTTACATAAAGCTGCTACACCCTGTTCAAAGATGTGTCATTGTTCCCCACCCAGCCATGAAACTAGCAAGTATATTTTTATTTCCATCACCAGCTGAAATCTCCTGATTATTTTGGGAGTTTAGTTCCAAAGGAAATCTCTTGGCACCGTTACTGCAACCTGCCCACTGTGTCTTTGTTCTATTTTGAGAAATTACTCCGCTCGCTATTATCAAATTTGTTTCTTGTACAATTCTGTTGAACCAAAAGCTTCTGATATCTGATACATAATCCATACTAATAAGTTTGGTTTTGTTTTTTTTATTTAAAAAATCTATATGAAAATTAATAAAATCAATCAGAAATATTTCTCTTACATGGGATTGAACCATCTGGGTATTCAAGATGGGTGCTTAAATTCAACTCAGTTGGCAGATTTAGATGACAACTGAAATAGAAAAGAAATCTCCATTAAATTAATTCAAATGTTAATTGTACCCTTATCCATTCTTTCATTCTTGTTATACTGATGCTAGAATGCCTTAACTTCTGTAAGCATTCTCTAATATTTTCCAATTAAAAAAGTTAACATGTACATAATGCAACAGCATGAATTCAAAACTCTTAAAGTAATTTACACTTATTGGTAGTCAGGTGTTCAACTACAAGATATATCTACAACCATAACCAGCATTTTACATCACCATAGATATAACAAAAAAATTTATCTTCAAATCCTAGCTGACTCTGTTCTCATGACCTCTCCTAAATTCTATCTTTGAATACTTCTAATTGAGTCACTCACATGTGTTATCATGGTTTTTAAGGTCTTTTTTGGAAATCAGGTATCTGTACGTTAAATTTCAAGTCGACACATTTTAAAATTTTTCTTTCATTTACCATTAAGTGTGTGGAAAACTGCAAAGCAGTATTCACTTTAATATGTTAATGTAGCATTATTATGCAAATTTACACAGTTAATTTGATTTTATCAAGCAAAATTAGAAAATAATGAAATGATAAAACTTTTTGGTTGTGGCTGTGAACCAAACCAAAATGTTAACAAATTCAAACTATCAAATAATGATTGCAATTACAAAACACACCAAATACAAGTTCCATAGATTTAACAAGGAATCAAAAACAAATGATGCATCACAAAGCTCTGAAAAAATAATGCTTAAAGCTATCTATCCTACACACTTCTTTCTTAACCCTTATCAGATTTTCATAGCTAAAAATAGTGGAATTTTATATGCAATTTCTTTTTATTAAAAAGAATAATTTTTTATGTCAAAGCTAAATAAACTTGCTTATCTGTATCCAGTCATGCCCACTGCCAAGAATGTTTGGCACATACAGCTTTTTATCATTATCAATAACCAAGACACACAGTCTTACAATAAGATGCCAAATTTCAGTTTATATTAACCAAACACCAATAATCATGGATATTTGCAAATATGAATTTCCATACATATGGATTTTCCTGCATTTCCATTAACCACCAGAACATCTATAATAAATAACAAGTTGAAACAAGCCAACCATAGTTGCTGACGTTTATCTGAATGGAAGGTGAAATTCACATAAAATTACTCTATGCAAACTGTCACAAATGAAATTTGTAATCGTAGGATGATGCACATGAAAACCAGTCTGTTTTCTTTTTTTTAAATTTGAGAAAAGGGAAAGTGCAGCCTCAAAAGTCTAAAATGTTTTCTTACTTCTCATCTTATTGTAATCAGAGTTCATGAACATTTAAGCACTATTCACCTCCCAGAATTCCATTTAATTATTTACCATTCTGACAAAAGATAAAATAATAAAAACAAGCTCTTTTTTAAATTTTAAAATCATTATAACAGCACAAGTAAAGAAACTCAGTAAGAAAAATTGCATACAAAATATTTAATTATTGTATAACTTTATAAATTGTATTTTTTTTTTTTTTTAGATTTAACATACTGATTTTGTTCTATGCGCAGGTAGATAGATGCTAACAAGATGGTTATTGATGCTCTTTTCTAATATAGAAATAAAGCTGGAAAGAGTTTGCAAGTTCTTGTAACCCCCATCTACTCGCTCAGTTTGGGTATTTCAATTTACTGCTGTTCTTCATATTTTTTTCCACTCTTCACATGCAGAAATATCCAGAAACAGTAAGTCCAAGTATATTTGGCTGTCAAATATACAACTTACATGCAGACTCGTTTTTGGATCTCTTCCCATGTTGACTTCGATTTGAAAACCATGAAGTTTAATTTTCAATACAACAATTTAAATAATAAAATTCAGCAACTCCTGCACTGCTTTTTCAGCTTACTTTTTTCCCTTTTTATGAGGCAAAAAAAAATTACGGATTAACCGATAGTAGTTCCTTTTAGCAGAAGCATCACCTCACTTTTTTAAAATAATCTCCAGATAAAAGAGAGAGACGGAAAATCTCTAACACCCCACCCATGTACACCATTTCACCCTACTTACACCACCAGCCTAGAAACACCAGTTAATGTTTGCGCTAAACTGGTCGAATATTTAGCCAACACACTGGTAATGCAAAAAGACGACATGGAGTTAGAGAAGTAGAGATGAGCTGGATTTGTTGCTACAAAGAATTCTACTAACAAGGAAAGTATTGTGTGTTACAGCCCCCTGAGACTCAGCCTATGATGAGTAATACTGATCTGAGGGCCAGTGGACTGCAAAATGGTGGTATAGAGGGGGTTAAGGGGTCTTTCAAGATCTGAATATCACAAACAAGCAAACAAAAATCCATTAATTAACACTACAAATATAATATGATATCTAAAATAATAAAAATCTTAATTAAAGCTGTCAGTGTTATGTTCAGAGAACAATATAATCCACCACGTTGCATCAACTATATTTCCATGGTATATCATTTAAGTCCTTCTGGGTTCCAATCCTTTTTTTAAGCATTAATCAAAAGCCAATGAAAAACTAAAGAAAGTAAATGTCAGCAGATCTTCTTTGAAAGCTGGGGAAACTCTCGTAAATGTTTTGAAGTAAAAACAGAGTATTAAATATAACTAAATAAATATAAATCTGGCTCTGTCAAAATTGTACACGCAGAGAAAATGAGCAAAAAACTGAATAGAAGAAAAGAGGGGGAAAACAAACAGGAGTTTAGCAGAGTTTAAGCTGATGCTGGCCAAAGAACCAACAATGAAAGAATTTGTCAAGATATTCTCAAACTCCACTGGCCAAAATTAAAAAAAAAAAAAAATTTTTGAAGGCAATTAAAGGACATTTTAAGGTTCTTAAGACTATACTTTAAAAAAAAAAAAACCTAAAATGTCAGCATGGACAATACACTACCCACCATGCAATGCAAGAGTAATTTTTTTGTTTTTTTTACTAACTATGTTTAACAATACAGCAGATTCGTATCAACCAACTTCATTACTTTGAATTATGGACAAGTAGTTAGGCCTCACAAAAGGGGAAAAGTTTCCTTCACCATGCCCATGTCTGACCGCATGCCACCATGTTACATTGTGACCTCATAAAAGAAATCTAGATTGTCATTCGTATCCCTTTTTTTATCCATAAATTAATTTTGGCTGAACACTGATTTGGCTAAATGTTTCTCAAGCAATTTAAACAAATTGGTACATAATTTTTAGTACCTTAAACCTTGATTTAAAGTTCTTTTTTGTGATTAAAGGTGGAGTATTCAGAGATTACCTGCACATTGTTATTTAACCAATCTAAGTTTGTAGGGATTTTTCTTTGAAATAATAATAAGAAACAACCCCCTAAAGAATACAAATTTGTAAAACCACGAAAACTAGTTTTATGGTTCCTCTTGAATGTTAGAATTACTACCAACAAAGTATTATGCAGATATAATCAATAATTAAACATTCTCACAACAATACTTCAAAGACTATCATCTAGTGTTTTGCACCAGAGAATGATAATAATAATAATAATAATGGTTGCTCCTTGTAATCCAACCAAAAAATGGTTGTTCGTAAATTACACATGAGCACCTGGGTGTTTAGTGTAGAAACTGCTACTCATAATGCAACCACGCTCTTAGGTAACAAGCTGTGCAACCTGGTGTGAAGGAATATCTAAGAAAACCAGGCAATCCACCATCCATACTCCGCCAGTACTTGGAAAACTACTGAAGCCTTAGGTGATACAAATGCCAAACTACATTCTGCACAACTATGGTACACAATAAGTTGTTTGTGGTCTTTTTCACAGCAGAGCTATGACATCACCTGTATGCAGTATTTAAAAATAAATTTAAATTAAAGACAGGTGAGCTATTTCAAATATGTAAGAAACTTAGTGTGTTCTTTAAAAAAAAAAAATTAAATTAAATTATGAAGCTGACTTCAGCTTTTGATGTAAAACATAAATCAAAATAGAATAATAGCAAACTAAAAAGAAGTTGCAGTGCAAAATACACTAGTTTAGTAGGCTACAAGCTATACATTTAAAAAAAATTATTTAGTAAATAAAATTATCGATTTTACAAAACAAATAGAAAGTGTGTGTATTAATCAAATTCAGACAATAAAATCAATATGATGATTCATTAATTCTCAAATGATAATCAAATATTGCAAAAGCTAAAACTGTGTTATTAATATGTAATTTGTAATAATAATTTACTATGGTCAAGTAAGAGATGTTACTTTCCAAAATGGTGATGACTCAGATTTAATATAGCATTAGACACACAAATAAATTAATTAAATAATACTAAGAGAAAAGTTGATCTATGAATATACATATAGTGTCTTTTTTAAAAAATGGATGAATTTAAATATGACAGATAATTTCACTTTAAGGTACTGAACTGTCTGACCTGACTGTATTACAGAAGTTGAAAAACCACCATGATAAATAGCAGTATTGTGTTAATTTGTTGTTCAGGTACAATGTTGTCAGTATTATAACTTTGACATCAACAATTTTTAATTTGAAAAACAGCACAAGCTTTTTTTATTTTGAGATACTTAAAGTGTAGTAATAATCCACACTAAAATTTAAATGTCACTGTACTGAACTAAACTTTATATTACTTTCTCTTTAATAAACAATTATATGTTCAGATAGAAGTTAAATGGCTTTGATAAAAAGTAAATATTCTGAAGAGAAATGACAATGAATAACTTATTCTAGTCATATTACTATGTTTATTTATTAGCTAAAATTAATTACTGTATACATTAACTGCAGGAGTGATTTAATAGCTAAATTTATCAGTGGATAAACTAGCCATGAAACTAATGTACAAAGCTTCATTTGAAGGGAAATAACATCTTTCAAAGTGTCAGTGTTTCTTGTTAGAGTATTACCTATCCTTAGAAACCTAAAAAAAAAAATAAGTGATATCTTGTACAGAAATAGATCAGGAAATATTCCAGTTTGAACAGAATATTTTTAATCTATATAAATACAGGCATTATATTTTAGAACTATTTCTTGTTAGAATTATCATTACAGTTATCACCACAGTGTTAAGTGTACATCATAAGTATTCAATAATAAAAGTCCTATAGATTCAAAACCAATGGTCTGTTTTCAGACTTTGTTGATTTAATATGATTTGTTAGAATTATCATTACAGTTATCACCACAGCGTTAAGTGTACATCATAAGTATTCAATAATAAAAGTCCTATAGATTCAAAACCAATGGTCTGTTTTCAGACTTTGATGATTTAATATGATTTGTTAGAATTATCATTACAGTTATCACCACAGTGTTAAGTGTACATCATAAGTATTCAATAATAAAAGTCCTATAGATTCAAAACCAATGGTCTGTTTTCAGACTTTGTTGATTTAATATGATTTTTTAAATACTTTTTGCACGTGTAACAGCACCTGCATAATCATATGCATAATTCAATGACATGTGTTTTGTTTGTTTTTGGAAAGTGTCCCCTATATTTACTTAAAGCAGAAATGGAAATCTAGCTAAAACTGAAGAAAAAAAAAATCCATACTTATCAGATTCATGTAAAGATTAATAAATATTCATAATCGTCACTTGAAACATTTTCCTTAATCTCCAAATGTGTAGAAGATTACTGTAAGCTAAGGTTCCACTGCCTATTCGCTTGCCAACAACAGCACTGCAATAACCTTAAAGGAAGATAAACGACGAGGCCGAGTGGTAAGGCTACCCAACACAAAGAAAACACCCATTTATCCACTCACCAAACCTGTATACAATAGGATTGTTTTAATCTAATCGGGGGGGGGTAAAGTAAATGCTATAATCTAAAAAATAAAAAATTCTTTTCCAGTTTGAATTTCTTGTGCATTTAATGCAATTTAAATGCAGAAATGGCAATAGTCGGTGGGCGGTATAGCCTGACTTAACTAGTTAGTGGAATGCGCTGACGGGCCAGCAAGCACTGGGGTGTGGGAAGATACGGCAGCGCAAAAGGCTGACTCTAGATTACACACGGGAGAGAGAGAGCAGCAATCGAACGAGGGCCAACTTTGGGGGGGGCGGGGAGAGGGTTAATCAGGGTGACGGGAAAAGGCTGCCTTTTACAAACGCCTATGTTGAAATACCACAGCAGGAAGGGGTGGTAGCAGCTACGCCAAACAACAGGTGTCAGCACCAGGAAAGAAACGACGAGGAGGAGGAGGCATGAAGTAGAGGGATACAGCAGCAACGGAGAAGCAGATGCTGGCAAATGTCCGGGGGGGAAGGGGGGGGGAACGCGTACTACTGGGTGCCGGGTTATGACTGCCGTCGGTGCCGCTATATATGGCAGCTGGGCAGCGGTAGGCATACTGGCTGGGTGTAGGGAGGGATGCTGCTGCTGGCGGCTGGCGGTGATGCTATAGTGTTACTGCGACTGCAGCACAAAGTCTCTGGGCGACGACGACGACGGCCGCCTCCCCCCCGCTACACTTCGTTCTCCCAGTCTGACCGCAAGCAGAGAAAGGAAGAGAAAGAAAACCCCCGCTTACCCCGCATCTAAATCCACCGGAAGCCTCTTCTCAAAATTCGCCGGCGAATCCATTTGAAGGAAAGCGGGGCTCGGCAACCATTCCTCGAGAGAGAGAGAGGAGGGTGGCCCGTTTTGTCAACTTTTTCTAAATTTCCGCCATGACAGCAAATACGACTTGGCGCATGCGCAGCTGGCCGTTTGTTGTTGTTGTTGTGGTGGTGGTGGAGGGTCAAGGTCGAAGATCTGCCAGTCTCGGGTTCGGCCTCCTTTGTTGTCGTCTGCTCGGTGTCTTCGCTCTTCCGGGCCGAGGACGGGAACGGCCCGGGGGGGTAAGTTTGCAGTTTGAGGGGAGGGGGGGGAGGGTTTGTGTGGAACTGGAGGAAGAAAGAAACCGCTGAGCGAGACGTTTTCGTAAAGGGGGAGGGGCTTCTTAATGTCGGTCGGTGCATCTCCTGGACCAGAAAAAGGGGGCTTCTTTGTGTCGGTCGGTGCATCTTCTGGACCAGAAAAAGGGGGCTTCTTAATGTCGGTCGGTGCATCTCCTGGACCAGAAAAAGGGGAGCTTCTTTGTGTTGGTCGGTGCATCTTCTGAACCAGAAAAAGGGGGCTTCTTAATGTTGGTCGGTGCATCTCCTGGACCAGAAAAAGGGAAGCTTCTTTGTGTTGGTCGGTGCATCTTCTGGACCAGAAAAAGGGGAGCTTCTTTGTGTTGGTCGGTGCATCTTCTGGACCAGAAAAAGGGGGCTTCTTAATGTTGGTCGGTGCATCTTCTGGACCAGAAAAGGGGAGCTTCTTAATGTTGGTCGGTGCATCTCCTGGACCAGAAAAAGGGGAGCTTCTTTGTGTTGGTCGGTGCATCTTCTGGACCAGAAAAAGGGGAGCTTCTTAATGTCGGTCGATGCATCTCCTGGACCAGAAAAGGGGCTTCTTAATGCAAGGCTGCCTTCAGTGGGGAAAAAAAAGAGGGAGGGCTTCTTAATGTTAGACTGTGCATTTTCTGCACAAACAGGGAACGGTTTGTAATGTCAGGCTGTGAATCTGCTGCACAGCTACAAAAAAACCAAAAGGTAACCTTTGTTTATTTTCGCCTTGTTCAAACGTCTGGTAAGTCCGAACCGCTGCTCGTATTCTGATGTCCTGGCTCATGCGTAAAAACCTAGCTTGTATTATTTTGAACAACAACAACAGTGTTTTCAACAACTGTTGAAATTGTTGTTGGCTGGTGGGCACTGAGAGACCCGGCAGAGTGCATCACTTACATTTTTGTGTGACGGTTTGGCCAGCGATTTCTGCCATTCTCCACAAAGTCAGCGGGACAGGGAAAAGGTTTTATTTCATACATTGCAGATATTCTGAATGCTTGGCCTAACTCGGCAAGGTATTCCACATCAAAGTCATTCACAAAAGAAAAGAAAATATACCTGGATTAAGAAATTGATTAATGCATCTGGCCCCAAAGCAAGACCTGTTGTCGTCGACTGATAGTACACCTGTGGCTGTAGTAACAAATGCATTGGTGAAATTGGGAGACCTACCACCAAAATCGGAGTAAAAGTGCACAGATCAGCTTGAAAAGATTTTGCATTAGCATACACTGTTTGGTCATGTGATCACACCATGTCGAATAGCCAGAGTGCCATCATTGTTTGTGAGCAGCTCAACTATAAAGGGAAAATGAGAGAGGAAATTCACATGGCTTTGAAGCCCAACACACAACAAACCCAGTGCTGAGATCAGTAGACTCTGGGTGGCACTGCTGATTGTGCAAATGTCCCAATGAAAAGATGGGGTGGGGTATCATGTTGGTCTAAAAATACACACGTGCACATGTACAAAATATCATAGTAACCAACATATCATAGGTTCAAGATCAACTTCAATCACCTGTACTATCAAAACCAAAAATAGAAACTGAAAACGTGTATTGCGTACTAAAATAGTCTTCACATGAAATGTAAGTTCTGTAGTACTACTAAGTCAGTAAATGGAGATTACTCTTACTAACTGCCTAGTTTCTATAAGTAATATCATCAATAACTTCTCTCATCTTACTAAGTGTACTTAGCTACGCAGTTATATGAATATTTATTTAATATAACAGATAAAAATCAAGTATAGAATGTAAGAAAATAGAACAAGAAATGAGCAATGGATTTTACTTTAATTATTTATTAGTGTGAAAATTATATTACACAAAATTCAAAGCCTTTATGAATAACAAAAAATTTGTATGATAGTATCTCTGCATCTGCTATTCTTGCAATATCTAATCCGGTATTATCTGTTTAGGTGTATAACAAGCCTAATTAACAAAAACAGATTCAGAATTTGGTATAGGTATTGCATCAAATTCTGTTAATAGTTTTAAAGTGTAAACTTTTTTAAATGTTACTAAAAAGGTAAAAAAAAAATTTTTTTTAATGTTTTAAATTCTAATTTACCACAGTTTTTTTTCTCTCACTGTTGTTCCCTGAGTGCTAATAATAAAATAATTTTTTTCATGAAAAATTTGTTTCTGTTTAGCATTTCTATTTTCATGAAATTATCATCCTCATCAGTGTCAAAAAAAAGTCTCTAACCTATTTGATTCTCATGGTTAATTATTATGTGTTTTATGTTTGCTGATTCTGAATGTTTTTTTTTTTTTTGTAGTTTATCAAATCTCTAGGTGGACAGTATTTTACATAACGGAATTTTAGTAAGTTTACATTTTGACATCAACTGCAGAACTACTAAGAATCTGTTTTGCTCTTGTGTACAGCCATTGAACATTCGTGAACCAACTGCATAATTTGTTTCTTGATTTCCTTCTGAAAAACAACCAACCCTTGAGCTTATTTGTGTTCTAACTACCAAGATCAAATTTCTCCATTCAGCAATGTAAATGTAGAATCTACTCTACCTATGATTTCTTTCCTTCAGTATTTTTTGTTCCTTACTGCTTGTCAGTACTTTTTAAAAGTTAATACTGTGTATCCATTTGTCTTTTCTTGCTGATTCCAATGGAAGGCAGTGTCCTTAGATGTCTAAGATGTTGGTAATTTTTCTTTGATTGTAACTGCTGCATTTCTAATCTAAAACTGCTATGATCCAAAAATGTTAACATTAACTGACATCTACACTGGGTATACACCAGAGTAAAAAAAAAAATATATATATATATATATATATATATATTATATATACAATTAGTAAGTTTGATGGAACCTGAAGCAGTTTTCAAGTTGTTATTACATGGGCATAGCAGAACTTTGGGTGCAGGCCTGCTATTTTAAAACAGTATAGTTTATGATGTATGTGGAATATCCATGCAAGAACTTTAGATATTACTATATGTATATCATAACATGCACATTATCCAGTTGTCATTCCTTGTCTGCAAGCACATTTATAATGGCAAGTGTTAACAAAGATTTGGTAAATTCAGGCAACATGTAAAAGGGGATTTTGTTTACAGACAAAAATGTGTTCAACAGGGCAGGCTTGTGTTGATTTCTGGCAGTGTTCCAACAAACAGTACTGCTGAGGAGGATTCACATTTAAAACAGTAGTTATGCAAGTGGTAAATGAGCATTCTCATGATCTTGAAATCTCAAAATATGAAGCCCAAGATATCAAGAGGAATTTGATGATACAAGCCATCAACACTTAACAAAATCCACCAAATTGTGGAAAGTGGGGTGCATTGGAGTCAACTTCAGATTCCACACTAACCATCATTTCAAAGTAGAGAGAGAACACCTTGCTGGGCTATAAGGAAAAGAAGACACCATGAGCAACTACCCAATGGAACCTGAGAGCTGCTGTTTCATGATTCCCAATTGATTCTAAAATTTGGGTGAAGTGGCATAGCAGAACTGGTGACAAGCACATTTTGATTTTTATCATGGAAAAGCTGCTGGAATAGCTAGTATAAAATGCAAAATGGTTTGCGGATGACATGTTTGATATAGTCCCAAAAATTCTTTGCCAAACATACACTATTCATGTGGTAATACATGGCTACAATGTATGCTGCTGCTTCTGCTTGCTCTCAGACAAGTTGATGCTTATGTACAATCAGATACTGCTGCAGTTAAAGATGATGGCAACAATGAATTTTACTCTAGCCAGCATTCTCTCAAACTTTGAAATGGCAGCAATAACCACCTTCCATTAGAATTTCTTTGGAGCAGAAGTCAGTTGTTGTTTCTTCCACCTCAATCAGTTTATCTGGAGATGAAGGCAGGCTAAAAAGGTTAGCAAAAAGTACAACCAAGACCCTCTATTTACTCTGTAACCATGGCAAACAATAGCATTTTCTTTCCTTCCTGTTGATGATGTGGAGACTGGGATCATTTCAATGAAGACAACTTCTTTCCACACAAGGTAGAGCCTGTGTTTGTCTGAAGTAAGTAGATTCAAAGTAGTCAGTGATACATAAAGCTAAATCAACCCTCACCCAAAAGAGCCTTGTTTCACACAAAAATCTGTGGAACAGGCATGAGTGGACTCTGTGCATTATTGCTGCTCAGTCTAACAACTGTGCCAAAGCATGGTATAAAGTTTTTGCAATCGCAGTGGGACAGTCTTTCATGTCTATTTGTTGAGCGAATGCAAAATGAGGCCAACTCGGTGAGAAAAGAAATCAACAGTGCATGGATTCTTCCATAATAAACAAACATTACAAGCAGATTATAAACAGCATAAAGAAAATCATGCAGAACTACTACACCTACATTAACTGGTTGGTTTCCTGTGTAGGATGGCTTTCGATTATTCATAGTGAACAATTTACTTCCCCTCTTTCAGTTAAGTTCAACATTGTCTGTTAAGTAAATGATATTATTTGCAGTACCTGATCAACTAGTCTACCATGGTTGCACACTAGTTTTATGGGTAGTGTAATTTTTGTTGAATCTAATTAAATAAAAGGTACTGTACTAAGAAGATTTCCAGAAATGAGATTTGCTCTCTCTATATCTGTCAGAAAATGAAAATTTCCCAGAGTACCATGTCCAAACTTGTTTGATCAATGTTTCACACCAATGGTTCCATACCCTATCTTGTGGGCTTTTGATCAATTGAGGAGATAGTGCAGGTTTTACATGTTGCTTCCAGAGATATTCCTATGGATGACAAATTCTATGAGTTTGGTAGATAAAAAAGTGGGTCTTTCGATTGATCTAAATCATATAGGAATTATGTGCAGGTTTTATACATTGCTAAGTGAAGCATAGTAATTTTGGGATCTATTTACATTTTTTTTTTAGGTATGAAATTACAAATAATTTCTACTTTCATACATAAAATTCATTTAATTCTCATAATTACAAATGTGATTATTTTTTTTAAAAAAGGTGAATCAAAATTGCCAAGTTACATTTCTCACCCTATAGATAAGGTTATTGAGCAATCAAAGGAAAAATGCTAAACCCTCTTTGGGTTAGAGATGCTATGGCAAAGGCAAAAAAATGGTATGAAATTAAAACTGATAAACCTCAACATTTCAGATTCTGGGGAGTGGTGCCTTTTGTAAAGTTCAATCTGCACAGGATACAGAATGCAGGGGAAAAATCAGACTGTAGCAACAGGAATGCAGCATTCAAAGAATAACAGAGAATCTTGTCTGTGAGATAACCCTTATTGCTTTTGCAGTGTAAAGTTTCTTCCTTTTAGTTTTACTTTCATTCTACCACTGTACAATAAGCAGCTATGTCATAGTGCAAAAGTAGTAATGTTATTTTTGATTTTCCATGCCAAAGTGAAATTCATCTGTCTATTGACTAGATTTTTATTAGAATAAGGTAAATTCTTTTGACATGTGTAGGTCCTCCCACTCAGCACTGGAATACAGGATTGATTTGCTGATGGCATGGCAGTTTTATTTTTAAGGTTGTCAGCGTTTCTTTTCAAATAACTTTGCCTCCTCACCCCTTTTAATTGAGAGTGCCAGGTAGCAATTTCTTCCCCTTCACTTGTGCTGATGTTGCAGGAAGCAGGATTCTTGATTATGTACCTGGTTCTTAGCTGCTTCGACCATTTTTCCATTCACTGTAAAGAAGTTGTATTGCCTGTTGGTATTCATTTGGATGATATGTCATTCATCAGAGTTGCTTGTGACACTGTTAATGATAAAGAACCACAATATCAGCATGTCCTTTATGGTCGATTTCCAACAAGTAAGGAAACAAGTACAGAGTGGTCTGCAAAGTTGCAAAACATTTTGTAGACATCTGACAACTTGCCACCAGCATTAGGTTATAGTATAAGCAAATTAGCCTTAAAAGGGGAGATTACACTTGATATTGACATTAAACATATGACTGAGCTTCCAGGACATCGAGTGGCAAAAATGATGGCCATTAAATTATTAGAGGTAGGAACAAATATTATGTGGAACAGAAAATGGTTTACAAAGTGCTGAATATTTGCGGGAAGGTTTAATGCAAAAAAGAGTGAGTGAAAAATAGGAATTATGTTGGCTTCATTTCAAGATGCTGTGGGATGTCCTGCTAAGGAACCAAATGTGATTACCAGTTTTAAAAAAAATAAAAAAGTTTATTACAATTAGCTGTATAAATGAAATTACTAATATTAGGAAAAAGAAAAGCTAATACTTTGTCACTTTAACAGTATTTTGTTTTTGTTGTTTCATCAAGGTAGAATTCATTTAAAGAGACAAATAGTTGGTAATGTATAAGTAGTTTGGAAAGAGTTCTTCTTAGGAGATTGCCAGATTTGGTCTCTTCCATGATGAACATATAGACTTTTTTAAAAAAGTAAAATCAATTAAAAATACATTCAAGTTCTCTAAGAAAGAGTTAGCAGTATAAAAATAACTGTTTTTATTTATATGTTAATTTCAACATTACCAAATATATTTTGCACGCAATCTTTGAAATAATGAGGAACACAGACAGGTTCCACAAACATTGTTTTATTTATTATAGGAAAGTATGACTACAAAAATCAATGATAAAAAGATAAGCATTTGCACACATCTGAGTCATGTGTTAATGTAACAGTAGCACGGTAAACTGGACTGCCTACTATTTAGTCGTAGTTTGGTATTCTCCTGTAGTGTACTCTGAAACAGAAAAGAAATGCGTTTAAACTTTATTTGCAAATAATATTACTTATTCTAAAACATCCTGCTTAATTGTGGATGAGATGAAACCTTTTCATACTTTTAAAGTACTTGTTTAGAATCGTATCTGAATCAGCAAAACGATAGTGCTTTTCATTTTGAATGCCTGCTGAAAGGTTTGAATTGATTTGCAAATTAATGGGCTTTGTTTCGTAAACTTTTGCAGTGATTCTTTCTTTTAAAATTCGCTGAGTGAAATTGTAAAGAAAATGCAAATGATAATATAATTGTTTAATCAATGATCATCAGAGGAAAACAAAAAAATCTAGAGTAAAAACACTATAATATCTTAATATTTTCTTTTTTTCTCTCCTTTTTTTGTAGTTAAGAAAAATTACATAATCAGAGCTCATGATAAATTCAAAATAAATGTATTTAATATATAAATAAAAATAATTTGGCTATTCTTGTACATAATCAGCAGCAAATGTTGAATGTTCAACAGAACTTGCAAAACTATTCTAATAAATGATACACTTGTCTTTTCCACATGAACTCATATTTCTCCCAATGGCCATTGTGAAATACAGGTTTCATGTTAGTTACCATGGTGATTTCTTCAACCATATGTGTCTTTCAGAAAAGTAGTAATTTTAAGTTTAGGGAATCTTGCTCTATTTTAATTATACTTAATTTTTTTTTTTTTGTTTATTTTAAAATTTTATTAAAGTATAAAGTTTGTTTCAAAACTAATAAGCAAAGCTCAGAACATTTGCTTTCGTAAAATTATTTTGTTTTTTTTTTTAAAATAAAGGTTTAAAGATCGATGCTGCTTCATGTTCACTGAAGTTTAAATGTTTCAGTATTTTGCTTTTGATTATCAGGCTTTTGAATATTTTTTTATCCATAAAGAATCACAGAAAAGTTGTATCTATCGCAATTTTTTATATACAAGGCAGTTTAAATAAAATCTCAAAAATATATATATATATATATAAAACAAAATATTAAACTATGGTATCATTAATAAACTCTGATTACCTTCCATACTTAGAGTATTGCACAGATCATTTTCACAAAACACATATTGGTTACCATTGAATGTTGATGGGCTGTTACTCTCTATATGTTCAGGAAAATAATAATAATCACTGCATCCTCTGTATATTGCTGGAAAAAAAATATTTTGATATTAGTTACTTGTTGGTGGTGGGGGGAAGTATTGTGCAGCTTTACCATTACCACCTTTTTTATGTATGAGGACATGAATATAGGATGTTTTGCTCAAAGCTTCACAAAACATTCTTAGATGTAAAGGTTTTGATTCTACAATAAAGTTAATGTGTAACACATACTAAATGCTAATTTGGTTATATTATACATATATAGGGTTATAATATAGTCTTTTTGGCCACTTTGTAGCGTTATAACTAGGACATGGTACAGTGTACATGTATGAAGAAAATAATTGGGAAATGTAAGTGTCAGCCTCTGGTGGAAAGATTGGCCAATGAAAGAAAATTAAGAGATGCTGACACCGGGTGGTGTATTTCTGGTGTTTTCAATGCTCATTTTCCACTACAGCATTCAGTTGGAGAGTAATGTTGAAAATAGCTGAATGGAAACTCTGCTGAAGAATGCAAGTGACTTTGTGTAAGATTTTTCCCTCAGCATGGCTAGTGATTGGCTGGTTTCCTATTAAACTTACAGCCCAATAACCAATAATTATTTGAGTCATGGTTAGTGGCACTGTGTGCTTTATAATTCTTGCCAATTATCCAATCTTCACCAAATGTTCTTTGTGCCCGCAGGCATTGCTATGCGGATAACAATGTTACAGTAGACTACAGTCTCCAGCATTCATTCTACTAGGCTCAGTTTCTAAAAAAAAATAAAAATTAGAAAATGTGCCAATGCCATGCCAGATGTCACCTTAAGGGAATACAGAGGCTCATTAATGTGAACATGAGAATTTTTAGTTGCTTAAATCATTTACTGCCTCATGAAGCGTGAACGTTTCATCAGGTGAGGTCACGTTCCATGAACATGATAAATGGCAGTGTGAAATTATAGGAACTGGCGATCTGTTATGATCAGTTCCTGTATTTATCACATACAGATTATGTTTGAGTGTTACTCATACTACTTTTCTGAAAGATGGGCTATAGCAAAGCAATTATTGCAACTTATTCCATAGGGATTACTAGCTGTCCATGTTCTCAACACACTCGAACACTTCCTGTGTTTTCATATTTTGGGGCCAGGTTTTATATAGTTGGGTCACATTATTGGAATCTGCAAAACTCTGCTATTTCCATTTTTGGTAAAACTTTACTGATGTTCAGCATCCAAATGATTTTAGCCTACATCTGTAATTTTATTTAAATAATAATTTGAATAAAGGCTATGATTACAAAACATGAACACATTAATTTCCTTATATTTCCTCTGCTAATGTTCTCCAATTTTCACTTTCATTCATTGTACCATTTCCCAGATGCAATTCTGCAAAATGGCCAAAAGACTATCACCACCTTAATATACAAACTTATACGGTATTATCAAACTTAATATATTTCATTTTTTTAAAATGTGTTGTTTGTTAATTTCTCCACAGATAAGCTTTTTTTTTCTAGCTAGTTTTGTTATTCTCTCCCAATATTATTAAAGCAACTTTAATGTTTCATTTAGTCCAGCTCTGTGCAACCTTTTTGAAACTCTGTTTGCATGTTTCACAAACTTTCTAAAACATTTCATAGCTTGAGTCAAAATCAGGTAAAGCTTGTCTTCTTACTTCCTGGATCCCATTTGTTGGTGTACTGCATGCACATTCCATTGCAGGACATTTTTGAAGCATGTTCACTATCTATCTCACCATCTGCCCCGCATCCTTTCCAGTGGCTATTACAGTCATAGCATCTCAATCCCGTGGTTGCTAAAAACAGACAAACAAATAATAATTAAAATAAGGAGCTATCCAGTAGTAAGCTTTTACCTCAATGATTGTCTTTACTTTTCTCAAAAGTGTATAGTCATGACATATTTAGTTTTAACCATTTGATGACAGATTGATACACTGATGTGTGTTTTTTTTGTTTAACAAAGCAAAATTTGCTAAGAAATCCATTATTCAATATGTTCATTCTCTTCCATGAATGAATGAATACTAGATGATAAAAGATAAATATAATACTAATAAAGTTAATTTTCCTTTAAGTTCTGATACCTTTTCGTTTATGATATCAAAGAAGCAAAAAAAAATGGAAAGGGAATGGTAAAATGTTCAAAACAGAAGAATAAAAGCACAGCAGCCAGGCTTAGACACACACACACATATATATTATTGTGTAATAAGAGGAAAGTATGCATATTAGCAAATTATAGATTAAGAAAGACTGATTACTGGTTTCAAAGCAGCAAGCAAATTCTTGGTCAATTCCCAAAGCCCCAATTTTTGCTTTAGCACCAGATTTATGGAGACTAGTAGAACATGTTAAATGACCTATGTGCTTTTGAATTACTGATTTCTTTTCTCCCAGTTCTTCTTTCTTTCTTTCCAATTCTGGCGATGTAGGTCAAGCTGCCCTGGCATTTTATGACACTTTCCTTAATTTTAGCAGCAATTAACTACCAAGGACTCCAATATAAAAGAGGGCAATGACTTTAGAAACCCCCCCCCATGAAAATGTAGTTATGACAAAAATTGACCAAAACTGTTGCAAAATGGACTTGTAGAAGACTTTTTAGCAGTGAACTACAATTCTAGGAATACATTTTTGAGATAATCACTTGCTATTTTTGTAGAAAACAGTATTACTTTTGGTGCATGTAATAAAGCAGCAGTGTTCATTGCAAAATAAAGTGCTTTCAAAAATTTCTGTCAGCTAATTTCACCAAAAAGACCGATCATTTAAAGAATTCATGCAATTCTAATTGTTTAACACTGAAAATTTCAGTGTAAATCTAATGTAGATCAAGTTGAACCTGCTCAAAGTTGTGTTGCAGAATTGAAAAGGCTGTAATTTCATAATAGTTGGTATTATTGACAGTTCAGAAAAGGGCTGCTAGTAGTAATCGACCTCTCATTTAAAAGTACCATTAAAATAGCTATAAATTAATGGGTAAATCGGCCAGATGTGCAAAATAGTTTATGGAGTGACAAATTTTTTTGACAAAGTGAATTACAATAAATTGAAAAGACATTTACTTTTGCATCTGATTCTTTTGGGCCTTGTACAAGCTTTTTCCCACCATTTATTGCTGGTGTCTTGATTAATGATACAAACATTGAGCGTTGATTTCAAGTAGTACTCTCACCGAGGTAAATGACCAGAGCAGACATTACTTAAAGTGCTAAAACCAAGAAGTCAAACTGTGAAATGGCTCAGAACTCTCTTTGAACTGAACTAAACCAGGGTATTTAAAAAAAATGGAACCAACGAAGTTAAAAGCATGGTTGGTTCTCAGCTGTTTGTTCTGTGCCATTACTTGAAAAACCTGTTAACTTCCAACTGCTGCATGTGTATGGCAAGGCTAGATGCCGTTTTCACACATTGAGGTGGATTTTGGGACAAAAGACCTGTTAATTACCATCTCTCCCCAGCTTGGCTGGAGAAGACCTGCGAAAATCTTTCCTGAGGTTGGCTGGCCAGCTATGGACACTTTCAAGTGTTGTATGTGTGTGCATGCACACATGCATATATGTTACCCTCCGCTTTCTACCCACACAAAAGCAGAGATTAAAAGTCTGTAAATTCTGGGTCTGGTGTCAACTGAACAGTGGGAGAGATCTCAGATGCCGTAGAGTCAAAAAAAAAAATACAAAGAAAACATGGAGATGCCATCAGCGCACACAGGAAGGGAAGCTCTCTCTGCTCTGTAACAGACCAATTATGTCTAGAGTGAGATGGTTTGGTTGCAGAGAATCATGGATGATCATCAGGCATTTAAGAAAAACATCAGTAAAATAGCACTGAACCACTTTGAAGTAACTTCTACTTCAACATATAGTTCTGGAACAACGTTAAAGGTAACTGACCATTCTTTGGAGATCAGCTCTCGAACTATTAGCTGCATAGACTCCTGTCATGTCTATGCTCTCCTGGCTTACATCATCCATTGACACTAAGCTATTTGTTTCTGACTTATGTTTGTATAATTAAGTTGGATTAACAATAGGATTATTTTGTATGTGTGTGTGGTCTATTTGCCAGTCCATCAAAGTGAAATATTACTGTCATTTGAGTATTAACATCCAGTTTGTGAAAACAGATTGAAGTAAATTAAAGACATCCCAATATCTCAAGAACAAGCTGCTTTAAGTATGTATACATGACATATCTTCTTAGTTGACTTTGTTAACTTCATTAAGGAAAGTTATCAATTTACAATGAAATAAAAATGTGCATTGTTTGTCACAATATTGATTGGGTTATTTTGTTTCTTAACACATTTCTTGATGACAGTAAAATGGTCATGATCACAGACAGGATTGTATACATGAGCTGTTTGCATGCAGGCAGTATGAAACCACATTCTACAACTGTGCATTCTCTAGCAGAACTATTAATAAAGCATCATCTGAGATCTTGTGATCCAAATGTGCTCTTGACTTGCAGAAGAGACTATCTAAATCTCATGACGTGTAAGCTAAACTTTGCCAGCTTTGATCTTGTAACCATGCCCCCATACATGATTATGGAGCAGGACTTGAAAGGTTTCCAGCAAGAGAAATTTTATGCAACTAATTCGGTATCAGTTAAAGCAATGGTAATCTCATCGCAAGTCATCCATTAAGGAAGTATGTTTGACAGAATATTTATTTTATGCACAAAAGAAAGAGAACAATCTTGCAACAAATGGTAGAATTTAAATAAGAGTATCCAATTGATACTAATTAATTTTTCATCCATTTGTTTATTAAAACATTGTATATCCTAATAAACTTAATCATGGTTTGCTGTGTTTATATTAGTCGTTAAGGGATATAAGTGCAGTAATATGAGAGAATTTCTTTCACCTTTGAGTCCTCTTGTAGCCACATCTCTCTCTGGCAGTGGATACTGAACAAACACAATGTAATGTAACCAAAGCATTGTTTTTAGCCATTTCTGAGGTGAACCACTACATGTACTGCCAGGTGCTTGTCAGTTACATATGACGGGCTTTCTGTGAAGCAGCGTGCTGTTCTATAGAGGCATGTCAATACTGTATCTACTAGACATTTAAAAAATCAAGTACTTCGTATCCAATATTTAAGTTATTACATCAGTACCAAAATACAGGTGAAATGTTTAAAAAGTGAATAAACATTTTAACAAAAGTTATAAAGGATTAAATTGTATTTTAACATTTAAAATGTGTAAAGGAAACTGGGTCTAATTGGTTACAGGATTTTTTTTGTTGTTCTGAATAAGAAAATAATACAAATAATTTCCCCGAAAGCTAAGAAATTTTTCTTACCAAATGGAAAACACTAATGAAAATATTGTTGTTATTGTTGTTGAGTAGATAATGTCTGAGATTGTGAAAACAATCAACTTACCTGTCACAGAGAAAACTAAAAGCACCAGGACAAGGTTGACTGGAGCCATATTGTTGCACTCAAAGATCTTTTATGTCAGTTGATCTTTCAAAGCAGAGTTTCTGCAGCTAATTTATACTAAAGCCGCAGTGTGTGTGTATATTTAACCCATCCATGTTTTTTCCTTTTTCTAAGCTAATCAAAAGTAAAGCTACCTTCCACCACCATTCCTTTATTGAATTTTTTTTCTTCTTTTTTTAAAGTAGTAACACTATTTCAAGTTTATGTCTGCCAAACCAATATTGTAACAAGAAGCTCGCCCATTTTGTAGACATGCCATGCAAACATACAGTCCAGCCTCATTCTGCAGGTTTGAATACATGTATATTGTGCACATTATTAGCTTTGGTTATTTTAAACTTTGCTGCTCACAAAATGTGTACATTTATATTTACAATAGGTGTCAATTATTAACGAGAATGTATGTCATATTTTTTTTTAATTACAGAACACCATGTAGGTGAAAAAGATATAAATTGTATTAATATTAACAGACAGTGTGTTTGTGATGTTTAGGAGTTCTAACATTTAATGAATGCTTAAAGAAAGAAGGAAACCATTGTAAAGCCGTATGCTTTAAGTTCTGAAGTGATGTTTCAGTGACCTTAAGCTTCTACATGGCTGCCATCTTCACTGATGTCATGTTCAGTCCTGTTCGCTGGTGTCTTCATCACTTTCTCTAGGTGTTGGAGGGGTGTGATGTGATTGATAACTGCCTCCGTTCATACCTAACGCAACCTCTTTTTCTAAATTTTGTGAACCATTGAAAAGGGAATTGTTCATTTCATTTGGGGCCAGGAAAAATGATTTCCACCAGCTTCTTGAATATCTTCCTTCTGGTTCCTGGTCTACCAGAGTGTTTTCCACCATTAGCTGAACCTGTTTCTTTAAACAACTCCATCCAACTCCTGACTGGGTTTGTCAGGTAGTGGATTTTCATTGTGATGTGTGCTTCCATTTTGCTGCAGTAACCAATTTTAATTCAGTAGCAAAGCACAAGATACAGCTAACCCTCTCTATCATCGCCATGTTGGTTTCACAACCATCTGAACAACGAAACACAATTAATTAAAAATTTTAGTGCATGGGTTGGTAATAGGATTTATTTTTCTGTTTTATCTCCCTTGGTTAAAGAAAGATGTACTCTTCCAAAAAATTCAAAGTTTAAAATGGCACAAGTCGACGATATTTTTTAATCTCTCTCACGCAAACCTATGAATCTTTGTTACAAAATGCTTATATTTGTCGTAATTTTTTTTGTACACAAAACTGGGAGAAATTATGATACATGTATAAAAGTAGAAATGATTTAAACTGGGTTTTCTTTTAAAATAATGGCATTGTTGTATATAAAGATGTCTTTTTGTGCTGTTGTCTCATTTGTAAGTAAAATTACATTTAATATGCAAGCTTATAAAAGACTGCTGGCTTGTAATGTTAGACATTGAGACTGATTTTTTTTAAAAAAATAATTTTAATCCAATTTAAGTATTTTCCTGATACCAGTTATCAATATTGCATAACTTTAGCGGATTAATTTCCAATAGTGTTGCTGTCAAAATTAGTCGGAATTTCTTTTTGTTATAAAAATTATTACAAAATTCTAGGAGAAAAATGCACAGTGAAGAAAAGCAGGACATTGACTAAGGTGAAGACGTCGAGGAGCCGGCAAAATTATTGGAATTTCAGAAAGGTGCTACTAAAGCATTGAAAGTATACAGATAGAAGGTTTCTTTTGCAGCTAAAATCTGAAGAGGCGTGAAGCAGAAGCTTACAGAGGTGAAAAACGATTTGTACTGGAAAGCATGACAGTCTTTAGACCAGAGATCTGGAAGCTTGCAGCCTAGGTGTTTCAGGATTTTGTAATTAAAAATTATAACGCTTTGCCTTTAGCCATATAAGGGACGACGACCTGGACTCGTAGTCTGGGTCTTTAAAGATGCTATGAAGAAACCGACAGACAGGATGATGTCCATTTGTCTTGCCAGATTCTCGTTCTTACATAGAATAGCCCCACAAATGAGTACGGGTAAATCCTGAATTGCTATCAAGATGAACATTAAAATCTAAGTTAAATCGTGATTTAAAAAGAAAATATGGAAGAAGCTGAGAAATGGTATTACGCCGCGGGTTTTACAATCCTGTACACTGGCTTAACGTGAAGGAAAACCCAATTGTAAACGTTTCACTGCATTAATTAATCTGTATTCGTTGCAAATGCTAAATTTCACGTGTAGAAAACTATAAAAATAGCTAATGTCGGTTCGAAAATGATTAATACATCATTCAGTAAAACATTCGGGTATAAACAGGGAGGGCATATTCGAAAAGAGTATTCAAGCACGGTGGTAGCTGTTAGCATATATATATATATATATATTTTTTTTTTAAACATCTTTATATTACAATTTAAAAGCGGCAATAAGTAAGTAGTCCGTGCATGGACATGAACGTGATTCCAAAATTAGTGGAAGCGAACACTTGAATTAGTCACAACGTAAGTACTGGTAACCGACGGTGTCGATCCCTCACTAAGAAAGGAAGGTTTTTTTGTGGCAGACTGAAGGCCCGGGTTCGAATCCTGGTTGGGACTGGATCGTTTTTTGGCATCATGCCTCCCGCGATGATGGTTTTCTTTCTTTCTTTACCAGCCGGCCGCGGTGGATTTATTTCCACATTAAAATAAATATATATATATAGAGAGAGAGAGAGAGTAGAGATTTTCGTGTGGTGAAAATTCCGTGGGTAGCTCTTGACTGGCCTTCACTCTGACCAACGAGTCCACAGCCATACTCGGTCTGCGCACTTTGGTGGCTTTACTGCCCCCAAAACCTCTAAAATATGAGTGTCAAGAAAGGTGATGGCTTGTTGCTTTCTCATACACTGCAACATGTTGCAACGTAGCAATCAGCAAAACTGCAGCTGGATAGCTACGCTTTAAAAGGACTGCGCCATTTCCGACAACAAAAAAAATGTGATTTTGTAAGATGCTGATGCAATTCCACGTATCCTCGCCAGGGGCAACCCGGCGACGTTTCACCAGTATGATGGAAATACGAGAAGTTTTCGCATGTAGGGAATCTGGACCAGACCGCCATGCAAAATCTCTATGGTTCATTGCCAGGCTGGGTAGAGGCCTTCCGTCCGTCCGACCGACCGAATCTATTACTTGTCTTTATTTTCCGCAACAAGCTGACGTCGTAACGACTTCGGGTAGATTTCCCGCAAGGAGACTGGCATTGTCTGCCTTCAGAAAGCTTAGCTGAGCGGATTATAAGGGCGGAAAACGTGGTGCCATCTGAGAGCGGCACGTTCATAGAGAATTACCCAAATTAAAGCTGTCCGGGATCTGGGTTGGCTATGTTGCATAAAGAATCGCTGAACTAAAGCGTTTATTCCATAACTTTAAAAAAAACTCTTTTTTTTTGATAACTTACCTAAAGCATAAATTATTAGGTAATTTCGGTAAAGTGAAACTCTCAATACATACTTTTCAAACTTGCACGGGCAATACTAGAACTCTTCTGTCAGAGAGACCACAAAACACTACAAGTATGTCAAAGCTTTCCAAGATAGCATGCTGTGTGATCATTATTTGAGTTAGGAATTTACTATCCTCCTCCAAAAAAAAAACCACCGAACTTTACAAAATGACAGTTTCCAATATACCAACTTTTATTTCATACATTTGATAATTTGCAATTAATAATTGTAGCATTGAAACCAAACCTTAGATAATGGAAACAAATTAAAACAATATTATTCAAAGCTTCTTTAAACAGCGTTTTATCTCTCTAGGTTATCTTAGACATTCTTTTAATTAATAGAAGAAAATTCTGTCAAGTACTGCTAATTCATTCTCCGTTAAACTTCTAGGGTAGCCAGTGGGGAAGCGCACCTTGAAAAACAGATTTTTCAAACAGGTGGAAAACACTTTCGTCAGAATTTCTGAAAGAAAATTTTTTTATCCATCTCACTCAGAAATGACTGCTAGTCGTTTAGCTCAGCTGGGGGAAAAGAAAGGAGGAGGGGAGCTTTTCTTGAAATAAAATTAATTCCGGCTCCACCAATAGCAGGTAAAGTGTGTTTTAAGCGGCTGGCTTCATCCAGATCTGGATTTCGGTTGATGATAACGTTATTTGGACCTTTATTCAAGGAGGATAATGCCAGATTCAAACCTCAAAGAACATCCCTTTGCTTACAATGAGGAGGTTCCGTATGTTGCGACGAGCAAACTTCATACCTTATCCGAAAAATGGTCTTCGAGTGTCTTTTTAAGCACGGGTTCGACATCGGAGAAAAGTGTCTGACTGCAGAGGAAGTATCTTCGAAAAAGGACGGGAGTTATCAGCCCTTGCATAATTTTAATCTCCATGTCACAAATCTAGTTATAAATCTTAAATCTTTATAAACATATATCTAGGAAACAATAAAACATTGATGGACCATCACACCGCTCTCTCCGGTGGAAAAAGGACAGATCAGCAGCAGGAGCGTTTAGCGTATCATCTGCAAGCAAAGTTAGGGCTCGTAAAACGCCACCATGAGAAAGCTCTCGGCATTGATCACTTCGACATTGTCAATAATACCTCTATGGATGCAACCCACCCGTCTCTGCAAAGAATTATAGCTTCAGTGCGAAGCCATAATGCTTTTCAAGGAAAAATAAAGATTAATAACTCCGTCATTACACTAGTCATTAATTAAAAAAATACAGCAGGAAAAAAAAAGAGATCAGCAAATAGTATGGGTTACAAAAATGAAGACGCTACTGATCAAGCAAATAACAGGACACTTTTAATCCGATGGGAGACAATCCCCGAATGGTCTAGGAGATAACCAGTCACCTAAGTATGATTTGGATCCGGCTTCGTGAGTAGTGAGCAATTACAAAATTCAGTTATTGTGATATCACAAACAGTGCATTAACCCCATGCCTACAATATATTTTGAGATGTCCTCTCCTCATGAACTCACGCTGTTTGACAGTCGTCTTGTTTGAACCTCAGACGAGGTCTGGTCACCATTTCTGTCGTTAAGGGCATGCCTGCGTGAGAAGCCAATCTACTGCGTTCTTAACCGGTACATCCAGTTCGCTTTATCATCTCAGAATGTGTACGATAACTTCTGAAGTTAATCAAAAACTCTTACTTTGCTAATAAAAGCAAAATTATCCATTTTCATCTTTTAGTTCGTCACTTTGTTACATTCAGAATAAGTGTCAAAAAACTTAAACCTGGTAAATAACACGAGGTTTTTTTAAAGTTAATAAGATAAACGATGATATACATTATGTCCATGCAGCTTGTTTTGTTTTTTAAATATTAATCGTAATTTAATTTTGGTTTTATTTCGAAATAAAAATAAACTCTTACATTTAGATTTTGTGTGTTGGGGGGGGACAGGCGGAGTGGACGATTTCTACTGAAATGCAAAGTTTATATAAACAGACAACGTAATTTGTTTTCCATAGGCCACCTAACAAACATTAGTTTTGGGAGTTTTTGGTGTAACCCGATCTTTGTGTATTTTTGGAGTATCCAGACGCATGGAAAAAAACAAAAAAAACATTGAAGATCTAGATTCTAGAAGTAATCATTCTATTAAAGCCATCTTTTCATATTTAAATTAGAAGTTGTTTAAATTACATTTAAGAAGGAAATAACCCTGCTCTACTTGACTCACCCAGTTGATATAAAAGTAACGCCTTCATTACCATCAGGTGAGCGGACTTACGCCAATTTAAAATCCACCCTGGGTACCTGATCTGATTTCAAGTATAATGTGATCGTTCTCTCTCCCTCCTTCCCTTCATCCATCTCCCTCTCTTTCTCTCTATCCATCTCTCTCTCTCTCTCCCGTCATCCACCTCCCTTTCTTTCTCTCTATCCACCGATTTCTCCATCAGTCTCTCTCTCTCTCTTTCTCTCTATCCATCGATCTCTCTCTCTCCCTTCATCCACCTCCCTTTCTTTCTCTCTATCCACCGATTTCTCCATCAGTCTCTCTTTCTCTCTATCCATCGATCTCTCTCTCTCCCTTCATCCACCTCCCTTTCTTTCTCTCTATCCACCGATTTCTCCATCTCTCTCTCTCTCTCTCTCTCTCTCTCTCTCTCTCCCTCCCTCCCTCCCTGCTTTAATGTGAAATAAATTATCTTAAAAATTCTTCTCTTGGTAAAGGTCGGCAAAAAAAAAAGGAAAAAGAAGCTTGGGAAACAAACAGCTTCCTTTTTTTTCTTTTGGAAATGTGCCACAGTTTGTTCTCCCGTACAAGTCCATGCTGTCAAGCAGATAATATCGAGGCACATCTCTGTGTTCTTAGAAACTCCGTAGCCGAATCTTGGATCAATTGTGCCGCAAGTGGTTGGTCGCTGCAATAATAGTACGTATTGAATGGTTTTGATCTGGACGATTCTTCTGACCAAGATAATTACGTAGGCGATCTGAGAACTGCTCTACCTCCAGGAGAAGGGGGGAAAGAAAGAAAAAAGTAGTTTCGGCTACAAAAGATAACGGGTTTAACTCTCGAACTAGAAGAACCGTAGAAAAAGTCTGATAGTTTTTATACGGATATTCGAATTGTGGCATTAACATTGAGCAGTTAAGAAGGGACGAGAGAGGAAAGGGATTTATGAAGAGCAAACCGAGCTGAGGAGCTCCAGGTTAGATGGAAAGTGAAAGAAAATCTAGCACTTTTTCCCAAACACAACATAATACCATCTGCTTCGCCCGCTTCAGACTCATAGCCTGATTGAAATTACGTTCAGCAAACGGTTTTATCTACGAAAATTATGTCCGGCACAAATATGTTGTTGTTGTTGCAATGTTTGTCACAAGATAGGACACGTAAATCTGTACGTGATTAGCTCGTATATATATATATATAATCGAAGGAAATGGAAAATTAGAACCCTTAAAACCCGGAGCTGGTTTATTCCTTATTCCTCCGACCAAAAACGAAGGGGTGTGGTTGGATGTGCCCAAATTGCATACAGGCCCCTCCCTCGTTCTTTTCACATTTTTAGTGGTCCGGACCAGCAGTAACTTCAAGAAGTGAGAGATGCATATTCTCCCTGCTGCGGCGGAGTAATGATTCTGGCTGTTTTCAGATAACCTCTCCTAATCGCATCTGAGTCCAGCATCACTGAGGCGTCACATACCGCATCACTCCCTGGAGCAGGGAGCTTTCCGAACCTTTTCAAAGACAGGACGAGATAGAGGTGGAATATGATGTTCTGTTGAAACAAGATTCTGCTCCCTATGTCGTGAGCACGGGAAGAAAGGGGGGGCCACTTCCGTTACTTCATGAAGTGGAAGAGCAGTTAGATAAAGTGCGAACAATGGGAGTGACATCATCGTCTGCCGTAGCTGTGCCAAGGAAGGATGGAAAGGTACGAGCATGCGGCGTAGATTCACGGAACTCGAATGACGTCATATGTAGAAAAATCCGTACGGTACGAGAAGCCCAACGTACCACTGCGGTTGGAGCAGAAATATTTGTCGGATCCTGAAGCTAATCGAGAAATGCATTAAATCAAAGTTCTCAATAAATAAATAAATAAATAAATAAATAAGAAAGAAAAATCTCCTCTTGAAAGACTTTCCCACAATCCTGTTCTCATCAGAATTGTCTCTTTTTCCCGAATATTTTCAGAAAAGGGGGAGACTTCACTGTCAGGAGAGGCAAATATAGAAAAAAAAAAGATCTTCGTATTCTCGTGCACGCACCTCACACATTAATTTACCAGAATTGTGCAATATTTTGAGTTGTGGGGTACAGTTGCTTCTCTCGATATTATTTCACTGATTAAATTTAGTAGAACTTTAAGTTATTATTTGACCATGCAAATATCCATATTACCTTTACCTTTATGTTGTCACCTTCTAATTTATATTTTACGTCATATATGCATTTACTACATTTTAATTTGTATTGTATGCTTTTTAATTTATTGTTTCGTAAACTTTAATCCAGTTTAATTTACCAACCATCCCATTACCAAACACTATCATCAAAACGGGGGGGGTAGGAAAACACGGCCACCAATAGATGAAAATGGGGGGGCTGTATCATCAGAAGGAAACACATTTATTAAGGAAACAAAGCAACCGTCGAGATGTAAGGATCTGGAGGTAAAGCCACCGAAATGCGGGAGGTGAAAACGTCGACGGTTGTGATAGGAGGATCACCTGGGCTGGCTAACAAAGGGCGGGATCGGCAAAATCCGTGGAAAAGTCGACAGGAAAACGTCCTGCTTGGAACATCTCGAACGTTTAAGTAGACATTTTCTATCAATTAAACTCCAAAATTTACCTTATGACCAGGGAGGGGGGGCGGAACCACCGGGTGGAGCAAGACGACATATTATAATAATATTAGAGAGGTGGTGATAGTTTGAAGTATTTTTGAGAGAGAGAGAGAGATATGACGTCATTACAGGGAGAGATATGACGTCAGTACAGAGACAGATATGACATCATTACACAGAGAGATATGACGTCATTACAGAGATAGATATGACGTCAGTACAGAGATAGATATGACATAATTACACAGAGAGAGATGTCGTCAGTACAGAGAGAGATGATTGTATTAGTGTTTAATATATATAGGATCACTTTTTCTTGATTGACGACTTCATTAACGGAGAATGCATTTTCCTTGAAATATACCAAGACAATTTCGGTTTAAAGAATATCATTTCTTTCTTCAGCTGACTTACACATTACTGTACAGTGCAGCCCTGAAAATGTTCTTACAGGATATAAAAATACCGCCTGCTTCTACCGCTACACAAAGTTAGCTATCAGAAAATTTCTTTTTCCTTTTTTTGTTATCGCTTCTAGGTAATTTCCCCAAATTACAGCCTCTGACCAATGTGGTTTAATATAATGAATATATTACCTACAATCGGACACTTCTGTTAGCATAAACATGTCTGTGACTCTGCATTAAAAGAGAAATATTAAATCGCCATCTAAAAAGTATACAAGCAGTGATTTTTTTTTTTTAAGTGTCTAAAAGTTAAATGGAGGGAAATAAACACAAAATATTTTTAAAAAAATTATCAATAAAAAAGAAGCAAAAGAAAAATCTAATAAAACTAAAAACTGCACAAGATGCTGTTTGCCAGTAACATTTGCAACAGTCAGTGCATGAGAGCAGCAGAACTATTTGGCACTAGTCCAGCTGGTGAAAAGGATTATGATAAATTAAATTATACATCTGGTAAAATACTGACAATTTTCCCGATACACTGAGAAATTGTCGTGTTCATACTATCATACTAGAAAATTACAACCTAACAGAAGAAAATAATTTGCACCTGATATTGATTTTAGATTTTTTTTAACATTTAATAGTGCGAATATCTTAATATCACCATGGGTCACTGTTCTTGTTTGTTTGTTTTTTTATGGCCTGCACTCCTCTTTCCCCCCACAAAAAAGTTTAGCATATTTCTCTTAATTAATTTTCCAACTTTCATTATCTGTTTGTTTACATTTGTGTGTGTGTGGAGCGGCTTATACATAGGGTGACCAGACACCAAAGTACCGAAAGGAGGACAACCAGAGTGAAAATGGAAAACATGAAATGAGAAAGACTATTCATCTTGAGGTTCTTTATTTGAATGAAGGAAATTGTACAGGAATTATTTGATTTGAACAAATTAGGATTTTTGTGAATAAAATATGAAAAATTGAGATCAAGAAGAAATTGTTTAACTTTGGTATTTTCAGATGAAAATATTTTTTCAGTAAGCTTTCATTTTCAAGAAGATAAGAAAGAAATGCTCCACGAGAAAATTTCTTCATGTTATATTGCACGAAGATTATATATACTCTTGTAGATTGCACTGTCAGTTGGTTTCTCCCCTTCATCCACTGAGCATTGATCAGGGGAAAAAAACTTTTTCTACATTTGCATTGTGTCCTGGAATGCTGAAGAAAAATTCACAAATTTTTAACAATTCTGTAAAGCAGTCTGCATCTGTACAGCTTCTTAAAGAGGGACCACCACTGTTGATGCATAAGATCTTCAAAGAACTCCTCTTCTGTTTTGCATAAATATTTTAATGTTGCAGAACTGGTCAAATAACTTGACATCATTAATAAGTATATCCTTCTCTTTAATGTATGCTAGACATGGCAATAATTCATTGAATTTAATGTTTTTATTCTTTTTGAAAGCATCCAATCAAAGCACTCATCAAAAAATTTCACCCACTCAAAGATGCATTTATAATACACCATCTGAGTCTCCTCATAAAATTTGACATTCTTGTTCCATACTATTTTCTTGATGTAGAATTTTCATGAGTTCTCTCACTTGTACTGGAACAAAATTTTCATTTAATTGTACTCTCAAAGATGCCATTGTTGACTGGAGAAAGTTCATAATTTCTAAGATGGAGTTTTCTTCTCATTCCAAAGCCATAATTTTGTACTGGAAGACGGACAGACAGCGAATGCATAAACCAAAGATAGATTTCTGCAAAATCATTTTCAAAAAACGTTTTAATTGTAGTAGATGGTTCTTTAGGTGGTAAAAAATATTCTTTCAGAGCAGGAAATAATTTTAAAAGTCTTTCTACTGCTGGAAATAAGTTAAGCCATCTTGTTTTGGTGTTGTTCAGCAGCTGTTCATAGTTAACACATATACGCAAGAATCTTTCAATAATTACGTGAGAACGCTGTATATTGAAAAATGGTTAAATATTTCTTCAACACCAACTTTCAATGTATCGGAATCATGCTGAATACAGTTGTGGAGAATATGTGAAGGGCATCCGATACCAACAATGTTCCTGTTGAGAGCTTGCTTAAAGAATGAAAAAACATTTTCGCCTTTCTTTCTATTAATACCACCAAAATTAACGTTTGCGTTGTCACCAGTGAATGCAACACGTTTCGAAGACTGGACATATTTCTCTAGTGTCCTCAATAAATAATTTGCTATAGTTTCAGATGTTTCATGTGTGGTGGCTTCTAATTCGAGAACTTTGGTTTCGATTCCATCCGTTTTCCGATCAAAATATTTAACTGGAAAAACCTGCGTGCCATGGTTACTGGCATCGGTCGCAACTCCAAAACAGGAAACCTTACCCAAGGCCTTTATTACTAAATCAACAATATTTGGGGGGCAATCAGTTTGTTTATGACTCCTTATGGCAGCTTCAGAGTCTGCAAACAGTTAATGCATCAAACTCTCAGTGCATTCCATTGATCTGTAGGACTGGTGATGCCTATGTGAAATGCCAAAGTTCCTTCGGCAGCCTTTAGGTTTATATCTGACGTTTTTTGTGTAAAAAAAATGATGTCACCTTTTGTTGATGAAGACGAAGCTCTTACCATTTTAAAATGTTTTTCACTCTGCTGACATGGCGTTCTAAATCAGTGGAACCTTTATTCTCTACTGACGTGTAGCTGCCACAAGTCAAGCACTTTGCTTCGCTCTCATTCCGTTCTTCACCGAAGCAAGGGCACTTTCTCTTCATTGAAGCCATTTTCTATTATATATGAGGGTGTAAAATTAGAATTCAAACGAAATAAATCACTTACACTTCACAGTGCAGTCTAAGCTTTATCGATTTTAGTGGTAACTTTTTTTGTATTCTCGAAGAACGTGTACATCACGACCTCAACAGGGCAGTATTGTACCACGTGACTCACGTGACGGGAGGTACTACACGAGTACGGTAGCCGAATCGAGACACAAATTTGTAAACATGGTTCTTGGAACATAAATATGAATATGAATTAAAAATGTATACACCACATTCTGTTCAGCATTAGAACAGAACTCCTCAAAAGGAAGAAATGCTGTGTGTAAATAAACACGGTGTCTAAACTTTCTCTCTCACACGTTTCTTCTTCTTAAACGGATTAGGAAAAGCTATATTTTGTCATAATTGTAGTGGATATCTATTCTTAATCCATAGCTGTTTTATTTGAACAGTCAGGCTACCGTACTCGCCTGGTGCCGCACCTAGTACATACAATACCGCTGTCGGGGTCGTGACGTACATGTTCGCCGTATTATTTTCTTCTATCCATTCATACATTCCATTGTAACCCCACCGATAAATAAAAATTGATTTGATTTAATTTGTGGGAAGTTAATTTTTAAGTCTGTACCATATTTAAGTAAAAAGCCGGGCAGTATGAACATATTTAGAATGCCTGCCGGACAGAGAACACGAGGCATGCCCTCCTTTTGCCGGACGTATGATCACCCTACACGCGTGCCAAATACAGTTCCCCTGTAATGCACCTCACACCCCGATGGTTAATCTACTGGGTGGCGGCTAAAATGCTAAAGTTCGGGGTTCGGGCCCCCACAAAGGAACAGTTTTCTTCTCCCGTATCTAGAAAGGGAAACTTCTGGGAGGGATTTTAGATCGGTTCGTTCTCAGGTGGAAGGCTCACGGGAGCCCGACACGATCTTCCCGGTCAATCTTGGAGTCGTGGACGATGGATCCGAGAATGCCGACTGCCATCAAACCAGGGGTATTCCTGATACCGGTTAAGACTGTTTAACTCACTTCAGTCCGCGTAAAACGTTTTCGGCAGGGGCCAACTCTGGGGTCGACACCGGCGGAGGAGACCGGTGGTGGGGGTGGAAACAACAGCAACAAAAAAAAAACCGGTGTGGCGCCACAGCTGAATGACCCTGCACGTCACCTCATCCGCTGCTGCTTCGAACTTTTCACGGGTGGACGGGCAGCCTTTTCATGCAACAACAACAAAAAAAATCATAATCAATAAAAAAAACTAAGTTCTTTAATTGAACGTGCACTCATTCTACTCTCTCCTTTGCCAATCGAATTTATTAGTGCGCATGCGTGCGGCGTCCATCGGCATTCTCGTCCATTTAAACCAACCCCCCTCCCCCCTCCGACCTCGCATACGTATATCGTTATAAAAAAAAAAACAAACAATACATCCTTTCTCGAATACCGACATCGCAAGGAAACGTTTAAAACTTTCCCTTTACCGCGCCACGAGCTCTCCCCCATCCCACCAACCCAAACAAAACGGAAGGACTATCCTTCGCGCATGCGCGCGCGCGCGGCCCGAGCCTGTTGTTGCCCGTATGTGGCGGCGGCGGCGGCGGCGGCTGTTGTTGTTGTTGTTGTTGTTTTCTTGCTTAAAACATAAATGGCGTTGCTAAAGTTGGTGACCTTGTCGTCTGTCTGGCGGATGTACGACTTCGATCGCGAGAAGTAAGCCAGCTTTTTTTGTTCCCTTGTTTTAGCTGATAACCTTAGAGCGAAATGGCTTGTTCCAGAAGGCTCGGTTCGTCCCCCACCCCCCCGGAGGGAAGGGGGTGGGGGTTGTTGTTGTTGTTTTTTTTTTGTTTTTGTTTCTTGTTAAGGAAACAAAATTAAAAAAAACAAACAAACGAAAAAACAAACAAACAAAAATATACAAAGGATTTGGGGGGGCAGAAACAGGGATCCCGGGCGTCTCGTAGGTCTCCGGTACGGAGCTCGTCCTTGACTCGTAGGCGTGGAAACAGTCACCCGTTACACTGGCTGTCCGTTATCCAACTGTTAGTCTGTGGATTCCACTTCCCCTCAGTCGCTGGGCACCGGTCGAGTCGAGCCAAGGGAGGAGCTGTGACCCACAGTACCCCCCCAACCTCTCCCTCATTAACATGCACTACCTCTCAAATCTCTGTTACTTGGCACTAACAACATATGCTACCCCTCTATCACTGGGCATCAGTCGAGCCAAGGGAGGAGCTGTGACCCACAGTACCCCCCTCTCCCTCATTAACATACACTACCTCCCAAATCTCTGTTACTTGGCACTAACAACATATGCTACCCCTCTATCACTGGGCATCAGTCGAGCCAAGGGAGGAGCTGTGACCCACAGTACCCCCCTCTCCCTCATTAACATACACTACCTCCCAAATCTCTGTTACTTGGCACTAACAACATATGCTACCCCTCAAATCTCTATCACTGGGCATCAGTCAAGCCAAGGGAGGAGCTGTGACCCACAGTACCCCCCCCCTCTCCCTCATTAACATACACTACCTCCCAAATCTCTGTTACTTGGCACTAACAACATATGCTACCCCTCTATCACTGGGCACCGGTCGAGTCGAGCCAAGGGAGGAGCTGTGACCCACAGTACCCCCCTCTCCCTCATTAACATACACTACCTCTCAAATCTCTATTACTTGTCACTAACAACATATGTTACCCCTCAAACCTCCATCACTAGGCATCAGTCGAGCCACGGGAGGAGCTGTGACCCACAGTACCCCCCTCTCCCTCATTAACATACACTACCTCTCAAATCTCTGTTACTTGGCACTAACAACATATGCTACCTCTCAAACCTCTATCACTGGGCATCAGTCAAGCCAAGGGAGGAGCTGTGACCCACAGTACCCCCCCCTTCCTCATTAATATACACTACCTCTCAAATCTCTGTTACTTGGCACTAACAACATATGCTACCCCTCAAATCTCTATCACTGGGCACCCGTTGAGCTGCAGGAGGGGTGACCCACAGTGCCCTGCTCATTATCATTTATTTACCATCTTTCAGATTGTTATCACACAGCACAAGTTGGGCCATGTTATTAATATAACCCTTTGCCATGCCTTATCCACACACACAATTCCAACTCCACGTATTTTACACTATGAGTCCTTTGACTAAGTATGCAGCCAGTTTAACACAAATGCCCACTAAGTCTTCTAAGATGGGGTGGTATAAATACATTAAAAACGTGACCAGACTGTTCAAAGGAGATATCTCCAAAGACACTGCTATGGGTCTCCATTAAACAGAATATAAATTTATAGGTATCGTTACTTTTAACTTTATATATAGTTCAGTTTCAAATTTAGTTTATGGAGATATTTATGCATTATTATTTGCATTTCATTTTAACTTACCTCATTTTTATGTCAAAATTGCTAACATCATTAAGGCATGTTTTACTGAAATGTGATGAAAAGTATGGTACAGTATGTTTTTGGATTGTGTGTCTTCATTGTTTACACACAATCAGTGGTAAACCCTAGTTGGTCCTACCTGGGTAAAAGATCTCTCTCAAGAGGAGCTTACCTGAAAAGACTCTATATTCACCACTAAAATACCTCTTGAAGCTAAGTCTTAGACAATGAAGTATTTAAGGGTGAATTCCTTTTTAAAAAAATGGAGCCTTTTCTGGATAAGATAGGAAGAAAGCTCATTAGGTTAATTTCTAACCCAACTTGTATTCTAGCCATAAAATTGCAGGAACCTATCTGGATCATCTTCATGTAAGACTTGAAGTCTTTCACAAAATGTTGCTAGCTTGTGTATGAGATGTTAAGCTCAACTGATGCATTTCTGGATTTCTGTGGAAAATCTCAGATGAGCTATTTGTTCTTCCTTTCTGTGGCTTCATGGTACATCATGCACAGAACTTGTTTAAACTTGGCTAGTTTATGAACTGCTTGATGCTGTTGTACCAGGAAATGTATCGTGGAAAGCTGTAATCACCACTTTTGACACCCACCATTGTTTAAGGATAAAAGTCATCTAATCATGTGTCTCCATCTTCAACAAAAATGATAATTTTTACTCCCCTTTTTTTTTTCTTTCAAAAAATTTTAATAAAACAATTGTCAAAAAACTGAAATAATACTTTACATCTCGGTAAACAAACTTTTTTGCCTACTCTGTATATAATTCTTTGGTTTGGGTACTGAGTGTGAGGGTACCTTCTACTCTGTCACGAGTGTTTCAAGCTATTTACATTTATTTTGGATTATGTTTAATATTACAAACATGATGATAAACATGGGTTCATTCAAGTTTTTTGTTCACTGCGTAGACTACTTTGTCTATGTGTGGAAACTCAATCAGAGGACCTTTGTCAAGTTTCTTATTTGTTTAAAGACGTTATTAAGTGGAATTTGAGAATTTATTGATCTGTATAATGTAAATATTTCTAAGATGCTTTCAGGGCTTTTGTGTTTTACATTCATGACTCCTGAGTGTCTTGCCTTGTTGATGCAAAAGTATTTAAAAGTATCATGCTCCCAGTTATGCGGAGTCCTTCAGTTATCCAGCAAGGATGAGAAGGAAAATAATTGTTGTCTAAAATACCACGGATGATTCTTGCTTTTAGACTTGGAAGAAGAATTCTCCAAGACCGATTTCTGCATATCACTTTACTGTGATAGAAAAGTAACACACAAACATTATAGTGAAATTAGATTGTCTGCTTCTGATAGGTACAACAACAAAAAAAAATAATTCTGGTGCAAACAAAGAAAAAGGCAATACTTATTTTGTAAGTTTTAAGATTTATTTCTGTCTGTTTTCACACAAAAACACTTACTGTATGACATTTGACTTCATATGAGCATTATGCATAAGTTATATTTTGTTTGTTTATTTTTATTACTTCAGACAGTTTTTGAATTTAAGTTCTCTTTGACTCTGATTGCTAACCTTGCTTAGTTACTACTAAAGCACATATAGCCTGACTATTCTCACTAATATAATTTTTTTTTCTACTTTGTATATTTGTAAATTTTTAAAAAAAAATTTTTTTTCATAGTACATTAGCATGGAGGCACAAGCACCAAGAATTACTTAATTTAATTTTAAAGCTGCACCTATTTTATTTGTAATTGGGGGGAATAAATTATACGTCAGCAGTATGCCCTTTTAATGTTTTGGCAAATTATGCATTAGCACCAGATCTTTAACTCTGAGATTGTCACAATCTGACAAAGCTGCAGTAAGAATTTTTTTAAATGTTACAAATATGCAGGGATGGAAATTAACTTGTTTTCAGCTGCCTCGTTGATGTACCATGTACTAGAACAACAAATTTAAAAAAAAAAAACAAAAATGAATATAAGCAAACAAAGCAGTGTATTTACTAATGACTTATATTCTCTTAACATAATAATACAAAAAGCATATTTAATTGAAATGGATAATAATAGTATTAATATATAATACAACTTCAGAATTTTAGTTTGAAAATTAAATTTTGGCAAAAAAAAAATATATACATATATATATATTTAAAAAAGTTTTTATTATTTTACTAATTTACTAATAAAAAGAAAATTGTGAAATGATAACACTTGCTTTAAAAGGAAAATTACCGGCTGACTAGACCAGGTAGATAAAGTACACGTACTCACCCATGACAGTAACACTACTGACCTTTCATTTTGAAGCCTGATATGTAAAGAAAATTAATCATTTATTTTATCATAGCTGCTAAATATTTTATTTGATTATTTAAAATGAATGAAAAAATGTTTAAAATATTGCATCAAGATGGCCTGCTCACATTATTTTAAAGCATATGTGACTATGGACTCTTGGCCATGAACGTGTTGTGGTTATCTGGAAAAAAATATGCATGCAAGTACAGTTTTATCTTTTGTTTTTGTTTTTTCTCACTGGAATAAATGTATTTTATGAATTTTTTTATTGCGCTACAGAATATTTATCTTTGGCTATGAGTAACTCAATGAAAACTACTCAAATACCAAGGCTTGAGATAGGGCATAAATATTTTCAATAGGATAATGTTCCATCTCATATACAGAAACTTTACTTTAGATTACATTTTTATCTTTTTAAAATATTGTCTGCAATGTTTCCAGTTTAGCAGTCGATCAACTTTCAGAGCAGATATGAATCCAAATATTTTTAATTATCTGGTGACATCATGGAAGTTATCTCCACGTGTTACAACAACAAGTACATGGAGTCATTCCATAAATACTGAACAAAACATGTTCATGCTGTTAGGAATAAGTATATCACTCACTTGAATTATCATTGAAATAAACTTTACGAAAGCAAAAACCCTTTTGCTTTATAATTATTTTAAAGCAGTAATGTCAATTCTTTAATATCTGAACTTAAAAAGACATTTTGTCAACTTTTTTTCTGGCAACAGAGTCTACCATTGTCAGTTTATGGTAGACTTGCTGTGAAACACGGATCCAGATATTACAGCATTATATGGAATTACCATGTTGGTCTTTGTCATCTGTAGGAACAACTGAATTTGGAGTAAGAAATTGCATTTTTGCCATCGAGAGAGAGCCAAGCACAGTATATTAATTTTCCAGCACCAGAAATGGTGACTGAATAAGTAGACAATAGGTTTAATTAAAATTTCACAAACTGCAGGAAAGATTGCTGGACTAATGGCAGCAGCAGCAGCAGCAAAAAAAAATTTTAATGAGGGCATTTTGGAGATTTCCAGTCTTTCAATGCAAAATGAATACCTACATTGACTAAAAAAATCATAGCTGAATGAAATCTAGTCTCTCACTACCAGAACCAAACAGTGTCAGAATATTTATGGTGCCATTGCCTCTTTTGCAAACTTTGCAATGTAGCCATTCATGGAATGGAAGCAGCACCATGAACAGCTATATTTGTAGTTTCTGGTACATTTGCAATAAATCTTCAAGGAATGTTTTCAAATGTATGGTATTTGTGTAAAAGGTACCTATTACATTATTGTTGGAAGGCATATATCAGTGTTTTCCACAGCTTTTGAATAATGCAAAGGATAACAGTTAATTTTTTAAGCTTTTTTGGGGAGATTGAAGATGGAGAACTGAGTACAAGTTTGATAGATGCAAACTTACCTAGGAGGTAGGATTCAGGGCCAGCATGAACATTTTCTTAGTACTGATGGTGAATTCTCCTTAGTGTAGTTTTCATAATATGGAATGTTTTGGATTTAATAGTTCTGAAGAATTAGAATCAGTATTAAAATACTTTATAATCAACAAAAATCAAAAAAATAGCTATTTGTTGGAAACACTATCATCCCTACAATAGAGTTTACTAGCTCTTAACCCACAGTTAAGCAGATTGATTAATTTATTGACTTGTGGCAGTTACTTTAAATGAATCTTAGATTTCTGTACATGCCTATCAAAGAAACCAAAGTTTTAGGTTAGCTGTTTTTGTATATGTACAATTCTACTTTTTAAATTGCATTATATATAAATTTAACAAAATTATTCAGTAAACAAAATAACACAATCAGAATTTAAGTTAGCATAAATTACTAATCAACAGTAAAATATTATGCTGTATATGATTTTGTTTTAAATTTAATCTATATCTATTGCTTTTGGAAGCTAGGTCTATATAACTAGTAGCTGATTTTATTTTTAATTGTTCATTAGTCTTCAATAATAATTTGGCATGTTTGTTGAGATTTTCCTAGTCTTCCACCTAGAGTTACTGCAACTGTAGCTAAGCCCAGACTGTTTTGTTTTAATTAGTATTGGTCATACACAAAATGCAATGCAAGTTTCAAGACTATAACAAACTTTAAAAAAAAAAAAATGTATACAGATTAGAATAGATACATAGGCGGGCATAAAGTTTATAGGACACATATATTTAGCTGTATTAGCTGAAAAGAGTTAATCAGATCTATTTTAAAAATGATTTACTATTTCTGCCTCAACTACCTCATTTGGCAAAGCAGGCAGATGCCTCACAATTACTTTAAAAATCATCTTCTGTACATAAAGTCAACAGTATTTTTTTTGTTTAACTCTTATTTATGACCCCTTTCAATATTTTTTTTAATGCCATTAATGTCAAAGAATATACATGAATGAATATATTTTCCTTTAGAAAAAAAAAGGGATTCTTAAATACTTCTATCATATTCTTCCCAGAAATGTTTTCCATGTGACAAACAGGGCAGTTGAAGCTGCCTCTATCTTCTAAGATTGTGCATACATTGAATTATTGTTATAAACTGTCTTTGAACTTTTCCAAAATATATATATTCTTTCTCTGATAAACATTATGCTGGGGTTGCGTGCTCCAAAGTGTCTTACTAATGATTTATAAAGGGTAAGTATAATAACATCCAAAGAATTGTTATTTATAGAATGCTTTATCATACTTAAAAACTCGCTTTAAGACACTTTCTTTTATTATTCGTTTTATCAGTTGCGGCTTCAAAATCATCCATTTTACAAAATGATTTGTAGGGGCTCGAAAACTTTTGACATCATCTATAGACTGCGATACCAGCATTGATGTCATTCTGTATAAATTAGAGAAAGAATGGGCTCAAGAACAGAATCCTGGTTTTCCCTGCTGGTGACACTTGAAGGCTTCGACATAGCACCATCCAAAACTACTTAACTGAACCCTATCACAAAAGAGTTAATCCATATCAGAGGGTTACCACTTATGCTAAAACTTTATATTAACTTTGGTTAGGAATTAATGTTTTAAACAATTTTTGCCTCTCAAAGAAGTGGAATTGTTGTTAACTCTATCCCATTTTAACCGTGCATGTTCCTGAATACTAAAAAAAGAAAATCTATCAATTATTATCTTTAAACATCCAACTAAGTTTCATGGAAATACAAATGTAAGTTTACCATTATTATGGGAGTATATAAGATGCTAGATTTTTGGCTAAACTTGCATTTTTGTCTGTCTCATTTTCTTTTTCATTTTCCAGGTTTGCTTTTTTTCACACACATTTCAAAGAGAACAAATGAATGGATACTTATGTAGGTTGCATTTTCTGATCTGACCAGGTTGGCAGGATATTTCTGGGATATAAATAGCTTTCAAAATATAGTAGAGGTAGCTGAGCAAAACCAAATTGATAAGAATAGTTCAAGTGTTAGTATCAGTTGATGAGAGATTAGCACAAAAACTCAAATTCACTTGTAAATAAAAAGATATGAAATTTGAACCTTAGATTTCAGACTTTGGATATCTTTTCTTATTTAAATACTAGTCTTGTGAAGGGACCTAAAGTATTGTCAGGTATTCTGAAGACTTCATATGTTGTTTTCAGGATAGTGTTGCTTGATTATTAGATTAGTTAAAATCACTTGCCCACTCAGTTAAATACACATTTTGACATAAGTTAAGCATCATCAAATTTTCCGTGAACAAATTTTCAGCTAATTACTATCTAACCTAAAATGAATTCCTAAATAAAGTGATCTAATACAACTAAGTACCAATATTTTGAAAATGGATGAGAGATTAGCTGATGACAGTTTATTTACTGGTATTACACAGTACTTTGTAATAATGGCATGGAAAAAATAGACACTGACTATAGAAAAAAGTATTCTTAAATAGTGTATAATGTTAGCTTCATCATTATTATTTAAAATGCAATGTCCTGAAAGTTTGATCATGATGATTGATGTTAATATTGAGTATAACTTCCCCTTGTATGAATATTTCCTCATGTTTCTATCAGATACTGCTTGCAAATTGTCAAATGTGTATCTGTGGTATTCTATTGGGTTATAATTTGGGTTCATAGCAGGTTGAGCAAATGGGACTCATTCACACTTCCTAGTAGTAACATGTATTGGTTTGGTAATGTAGTCATTTGATGATCAAATTGGGGATTGACAACAGTCTCAAGAATATTTTTATGGTTGGCATTTAGAATTTCATACACACTAACAAGATCAAGCTTAGAGTCATAGAATGCGTAGCCAAGCAGCAATAGTCTTTTTTTTTTTTTTTTTTTGTGTCGTGCATAATGTTGGGGTGTGTGTGTGAAGTTGCATTTGTGTGTTTGGGAGCTGTGTCGGTTCCACGACCGGCCGCCACAGCTGTTTACAAGTGAGGCTTTATTTCGACCTGTGTTTTTTTGTGTTCATGTACCTCATCCTAGTGAGAGCAACGGGCTACCCAACTCCTTCGTATTGCACGGCAGGAGGGGTAGGTTTCTCCAGGCTGAACTCTCTAGAACAGAGTTGTCTCTCTGTATGTCCTTATACTTTTGGGGGGAAGTGTGGGCCACTTTTTATTTTTGATAAGTCCAACAGGAGTGAGGGAAAGGGTGGGTTCTGTTTTTATTTATTGTTTGCATGAATGGATGGAGTCACGTTCTCCCTCTGTTTCCTATTTTGTGGTATTTTTAGTCTTCCCTCGCTGGGGAGCCGGAGGCTCCCTGATTTGTTTATTTAGGTTGACCTAAAGGGTCAACCGTCCTGCTAGGGGGACCAGAGTTTCCCATAAGGTGGTGCTTTTTGTATTAAGGTTATGTGGTAGTCTGTTAGAAGTTTTCTTTGTGCTCCATATAGTTTTAGTTTTTGAGTGAGGACATGCATACCGTCTGGGATATTATATGCCTCTGCTAAACGTTGGAGGAATAGGGTTTGCCATCTTGGTTTGTTATCTACAGTTCTTATGATATCAACTACGTTTAGTATTTGTTGAGCACCTATTTTGCTCTCTAAGTTTATGAGGTTTAACCCTCCTTTGTTTCGGGAGAGTCTTGTTACTTTTTTATTAGCCAGGTGTTTGCGCCCCTGCCAAAGAAACCGATCAAGCTCGGCATCTATGGAGGAGCGCGCCCACGCTGGTAACCCTATTATTTTGGATTTGTAGTATATTTTTGGGGCTATGTAAGTGTTAACTAATTCGGTTTTGGTAAAAAATGAGAGGGTAAGAGACGACCATGCGGTTAGTTTAGCTTTAATTTTGTTAATTGCTGGGGTCCAGTTATCTTTATGGGTATTAGTGCTATTGTTAGTTGGGAAATAGATGCCTAGTAATTTGATTTTGTCCTCCATCCAATCTATTTTAAACTGGCGAAAAGGTTTTCGTTTACCCCCCAGCCATGCTGCTTTTGTTTTTTGGCAGTTGATTCTCACCCCGGAAGCCTTTTCATAGGTTTCCAGGGCCATGAAAGCCGCTTCCAAACTGGCCGCATCCTGTAACAAGAGGGTAGTATCATCTGCATATTGTTGTATTTTGATATTTTTAATCCCTCTGCTGGGGTTTGTCGTATCAGGGCGGCCAGTGGTTCCGTGGAGATCACGTACAGCATGGCATTCAGGGGGAAACCCTGCCTGATACCTCTTGTTGGGTGGATGGACGCAGAAGAGTATCCATTATGGTAAATTTGGGTAATTAAGTTGCTTTGAAATAATCTGATGAAGTTGATAAAATACTCCCTGAAACCGAGGGCTTTAAGTGTCTTAATGAGAAAATTCCAATCTACCCTGTCAAAGGCTTTCTTTTGATCTAAGGCTAGCATAATTCCTAAGGAATTTTCTGTGTCTAGCCTAGTTGTGATTTCTCTGAACAGTTGAAGTGTATTAGTAATACTTCTTCCTGGAACTGAACAGGTCTGATCTGCACTGAACACTTTATTCATAACTTTGGCTAGTCGATTTGCTAACACCTTAGCTATGAATTTATAATCATTATTTAGGAGACTGATGGGCCTCCAGTTTTCCAAGTACTCCCCGTCGCCTCCTTTCGGAAGTAAAACAATGGTGGCAGTACGTTGGCTTTCTGAGAGAACCCCTCTGCTATATGCGATATTCGCGATCGTTGCCAGGTCTCCTGCTAGAAGATATTTGAATCTCTTATAGAATTCGGGCGTAAGGCCGTCATTCCCTGGGGATTTGTCTTTATTTAAAGCCCTAATGGCTTGTTTTATTTTGATAAGAGTTAAAGGCCCTTCGCAAGACTTGGCATCTAGGGGGTCTAGTTTATCCTCCAGACATGCCAAGTTGCTGTCCTGAGCTTTGGGACAAGTGTCTTCTCTAGTGTAAAGTTCACTATAAAACCGAGTCTCTTCCTGAATAATTTCTTCTGTCAGTTAAGACACGTCCTTCTTTAGTTTTAAGTTTATTGATTGTTTTTCTTTCTGCCTTAGATTTCTCTAAACCACAGAAAGACATTCTATTTCCTTCGCCATTCATGGCCGGTACTCTGGCCCTAATCCTAGCGCCTTCTGTTTTGTTGAGTTGTAGTTTAGCTAGCTGAGATTGGATGTCTTTAATTCTATTGGAGCAATCTATATCTGAGGTGGCCTTTTTTATTTCTAAGTTTAACTCAAGCTTTAACTGATTTTCTAGGATGTCCTTATAAGATTTTCTTGCCTGACAATATCTAATACTTAATTCCTTAAGCTTGACTTTATCTGTGTCCCACCACTCCAGGGGGTCTTCAAACTCGCCTTTGCAGAACGTCCATTGTTCCCAGAAACTCTGTACGCTCTCACAACGTATTCTGACTCCATCAGAACAGTAGTATTGAGTTTCCAGAGCCCAGGTCCTCTGGTGTCCTCGCCGGCAAGAAAGGTAGCTTGGAGCTGTCTAGCTATATGTTTAGAAACATACACTCTGTCTATTCTAGTTGCTACTTTGTATTTATCACTATAGTGAGTGTATGATTTAGCATCTGGGTATTTATACCTAAACGCATTGATCAGGCCAAACTGCCAACACATGGTTTGCAATTGCGGCCCTCCGATCAGGTGCGTCCTACTTTTAATGTCCGGCCCCTGCCTATCTAGGTCATTGGATGAGACGCAGTTGAAATCTCCTAATATGTATATATCATCTGCAGGGTGGGACCTAAGTTCTTTTTCTAAAGTGTCATTGAAGTTCTGAAAGAAAGCTGTACGTTCCTTTGCCACGGTGGGCGTGTACACCGATGCAATCGTCACTTTTCTTTGGAGCTGATTTTGGTAACTGGCTATTATAATGCATCTGTTGTTATCACCATAAGAGTGTTCTATTTGAATATTTAGACTACGATGAAAAAGAAGGGCAATGCCTTTTTTCTTCCTACGGGATCTAAACTAGTAAGGATTTGACCTGACCAGTTAGTAAAATACCTATTTATCTCTGTGCTATTTTGCAGGTGTAATTCTTGCATGCTGATAATTGAGTTAGGTGTGGAATGTTCTAGAAGATCTAGGAAATCATTCCAATGTTTTTTGAATTTTATCCCTCTTAAATTCAGGGATAAGAATTCCAAGCGTCTAGACATTAGCACTAAATATAGCTCAAAGTCCTTGGGATGTTATACAGGTTGAGTCTGAAAGCGGCCGTCCAAATGAAAGTGTCACCTAATTTAGGTGGGCACTTCCATGCCCTCAGTCCCCTGAGTCAGTTCTGGGGAGCGAGTGACAGTGGAAACTGTTTCGAGTAGTTTCCGGTATGGTGCCTCCAAGGAGCTGTCTCTGTGCACCTCTGCTGTCGTTTTTCTCTCTTTGGATTTGGGCGGTATAGTAGGGGTGGTTTCCCTGATGGTTCTCTTGGAACCTTTCCCCTCTGATTTTTTGGATTTAGGAGGGTGCACTGTTGTTTCCTGGGCCTCCTACGGTGAAGCAGATCTCTCCCTAAATTTAGGGCTAGGTGATCGAGATCTGGCTTTGGGTTGACTTTCCGCATCGTTGCGGCCTTCGGGTGGAGGTAGAGTTTCAGGGGATGTTGGTAGTTCCCCTGATGGTGATGTTTTGGGAGATTCATTATCTTCGTTGATATTTACTCTGCAGCTGTGCATAATATGCCCAGTTTCCTTGCAGAGTGGACAGTAGGGCAGCTCGGTCGGTTGGTCTGTTTCTCTTATCCTCCGCAGGATGGGTTCGTGAAGGATCATTTTGCCGCTCCTCTGTCCGGAGAGGAACAGCAGGTTTGGCAAAGTATCGTACGTGAAAGGCACGATAATTTTGCCATATTTTTCCAGTATTTTTTCGGGCACCGCGCAGCCTGTAGCTAAGGGAAGGCCACGAACCTTGACCCAGGCTATCGGGCTGGCACCGCGTAGTGGGTAATTAATACCCTTTATTGTCAAGCTCTTGGTGGAGATTTTTCTGCGTTCGCGGCGGAGCTGCATATGATCTCCACAGCACCTCTGCTGCTATTAATCATGGCGCGCACTTTCTCATTTAGGTTGGCGTTTAGTAGTGCATTCCCCACCTCGGAACAGATGACTTCCCTGTTCGCATGGAGGAAAAGGGAGCTTTTTTTTTCAAAGGCCAGGTTGCGGGGATGTGCCAGGTCAAGATCCAACTCCCGCAGGAATTCCCTAAAGGACGGTATTCCTTCGTTGCCCCCAAGATCCTTTAGAGATGATAAATCCTCACTTACCTTCTTTGTTGCTGCAAGTTGTACGTAGGTATGAGGTTGTGAGGCCTCAGTCGAGGTTGATGGCTGGGGTTCCATCTTCTTTGTTTTTTTTATTTATGCAAATTTTTTTATTCAATAAAGCAAAATAAACAATTCACGTTGAACGAAAAAGCAAATAAGTAGAAGCTATGGAAAAATCTGGTATAGAAAGGGGGGGGTTGATAAGATAATTTACTAAAAACTAAAGACAGAGAGATTTAATGAAGGAAGAAACCTATGAAATGTTTGATTACAAGAAGGGTGGGGTTAATTAAGTAGGGGGAAAAGGAGGGATAGAGGGTCAAGGGGCAAGCAGATAAGGTAAAAGAAAAGTTGAAGTGCTCAAGGGTTAAACCAGAGAGGAACAAAAGTAAAAAAAAAAAAAATAAACTAAGTCCAAAACCCAAGAAAATTTCTAAGTTCTAAATCTATCAAAAATAATCTAAGTCCTAAACTGACAAAAATTTTCTAAGTGCTAATCCAACGCAGAACCGAAAAAAAACAAAAAAAAAAAACAGAGTCCTGAGCAGTGACAATAACCTAGTGCTAAATAAAGAAATACAGGCCTATCCTACCATTAAATATTCATATGCTGACAAAGCAGCCGAGAACCTAACGCTAAAGTAAACATAGCTGTCTAACTAAACAAACAGGCCAATAATTTTTTCCCTAATTCTACCATGTCTCCTCCCCAAGTTCTTATTTAACCGTCATCGCAGTGCAAGGAAAAAATGACTTCTTCGACCATTCATGTCTTCAAATTTTACTGGAAATGATTGGCTCAATTAATTCTATTTTGGGTGGCCAGTGGTAAGGCTACTGTACTGCCAAGGTTGAGCACCTGTATTTGATTCCTGGTTAGGTGTTTGGCTCATTTTGGTATATTTCCCTGAGATGGTCTCTTCCCGACCAGCCAGCCATGTGGGTTTCCTCCATCTAAAAATGAAGATTTCCATTAAAGATTTTCCTGCTAAAGTCAGCAGTGCCAAGTTCTCATTTCACAGGACAGTGCTCTTGTGGAGACTGGTGATTGAAGAAAAAATGAAGAAAATTTTTAGTTTGCTTACATTAATCTGATGAGACTGGAAGTTCTGGCAGCTGATAGGTGTGGTAGACACTATCGCTTTCCAGTGGTTCTTTGGTGATCATATTTCACAAAGGGATTTTGAGGCCCATGTTATGAATAGCTGCCCTCTATGATTTGTTTTATATGAACTTTAAATAGATGCTCTATCAGCATCATTGCTGAGCAGCAAGATGATCGATGTGAGTGGTGCATGCCTAGTTGCCTCTCCTTTTGTCTCTGTAGTAATCTCCAACTTTTTTTTTTCCATTTTATTTATCTGCCATCTCTTGTCTTTTGTATAGCATTTCCATTGTCATACTTGTATACAGACAGACTTAGACATGCAACAGTTATCATACTTTATTTTCCAAAGTCAGTCCCACATGCATGTACCATCAAAACATGCCAACTCCACAGGGCTTGTGTATGAGTGCAAGCAACATGATTAAAGCTTAGATTTGATATCACTCATTTGTGAAAATGCTTTATTGCTACAGCATTTGGTATATATAAAAAACCATGCGATGTTTAATTTAGCTCAAGATGTATATATGTAACCTGCACAACCAAAATATGTACATGCACAAACAAATCAACTTTTGAATATATTAGTTGGGAATGAAGCAGGCGAGGATACACCTTATTTACTTCTAGTTATAGCAATATCTTATCAAAAGTTTTCAGCATGGTTACTGAAAAATAAACTGCTTAGAGATGCAAATATTGTCATTGTGATCTTATTGAAGTGATAGCTTTGAATGGCACATGCCTTTTCCCAAAACACTGGCCTGTTTAATTAATGTTGGAACTAATTAAAATACCAGGTTGGTATTTAGTTGGAAGACTGCCTTTTTGATCCTAGATTCTAAGCTTTTATTTGTTTGTTTCTTAATTCCTGGTAATATTCTCTTTTAGTTCAACATTGTAAGATAAATCATGTTAAAGCTAGTTATCTGTTTTAGTCTCTCAATTTCATTACTGTTTTTTTTAAAATCAAGCTGGTGATACTTTTAGCCAGTCTGTAGTTAGCAGATGCAACCTGCAGAATATTTGCAACCACAAGATTATTTACCAAGTCTTGATCAGATTGTGGTTTCTCATGCTAAGAAATGATTGTGCAATCCATTGGATCTCTAATCTTGTGGCCAAGATGTGTATCTGCAACTGCCTTATCTGGGGATGTGTACGACGACAATAATGTTATATTATTTGCAGACTGTTCATTAATTATTGGGGGTTGGTTCATTGTTTGGTTTATAATATTATCAAAATTTGTGGATTTTTTTCTAAAAACTAACTTTGTGTAGTTGTATAAATAGTCTATAGACCCAGTAGTCTTTGAGCTGCTGCAATGTGAGAATCTGGAAAATGCAATTTGTCTTTTGAAGCTATGGGGAAACTGTATGATTACACTACATAAAATACAGCACAATGTTTCTAATTTGTCTTCCTTTTTTCTGTATGACGTAAAAGAAACAAAGTTTTATCATATTAGTCCTGAAGGGAATTCCTATGCCATGTATCTGGCATTAACGGTTTACCGATGACATGTGATCTTGTTTTGATTGTTTTATATGAAGCTGAACTGCAGCGCTGACGTTGTTTTTCAGGTTGTCTGAAGATACTCTAACCTGATTTATGAACTTCCTGCAGGAACTGAGTTCACCATTTAAGCAATGATGGAGGAGGAAATTCCATTTAAACATGTCTCCATAGAAACCAAGTACAATTTGGCCAATAAGCTTGATCCTCCAAGTAATGTTAGAGGAAATGATTGGAGAATGTTGGCTGAGAAACTTGGCTTTACTTTTGATGAGATTATGGTAAGTCCGTAAAGGTTGTAGAGGTAAGTCTTATGAAGGAGGGGTTTGTCTGTCGGTTTGCTTCTGTACCCTGACAGTGATAGTTTGCTCAAAAGTGAAACTACAGTTTTCATTGATGACAAGGCAGCAGAGATCCAACTTGTTTAGAGAATTGAGTATTTTTGTCCAATAGTGATTACAGTTTAGTAGTAAATGTCCAAAGTATTATATTAAAAAAAAAATGTTTAACATTTAGTATTTTTTTTTCACTATATTTTCAGGTGGAATTACCTCCCCCTCTTTTTTTAAGAAAGATTTCGATATGCTAAAAGTGAAGGTCACTTTTACAGTGACTATTAATAATGAGATGCATCATTAAAATTTTTAATTTGTGGAATAACAAATGTGCATTATCATTTTTTTAAAGATAATTTCTTGCAGTCCTTCAAGAAAAGGCAGGTATCAACCAGTGCATGAAATCTTCACTGTCAACAATGAAATTGTAGCTTCACTATTTTTTTTATTTATCCAAAGCCAGTTTTAAGATAAAGCATATTCTGTACTATATACGTTCATCTCGACAGCAAGAAATATTGCATTGTAAATTAGAAAAGAAATTTATTATTATGTCAGGGAGAAGGCTTTAAAGTGGCTTATGCAAGAAGTTCAGTATTAAAGGAAAGAAAGCAGGAGTTGTTGTAAATGTATTTGTGTGATTGTGGGGGTGGAGGGTTATCTTTTGACAATATTAATTCATTTGTTTTGCTTGCTGTTCACTGCTCACTATCAGTCACCTGCAATTCTCATGCAGGCATACCGAAAGGAGAAAATATCACATTTGTATTTAACTAACGTAAAAGAAATGTTGCATTTTTAAATTTTCCATTCACTTGCTATTTGTGTTTTCCTAAATCATTTGCTTGGATTAGTGTTGAGTGTATTTTGTAAGGGTAGAACCAAGGTTTCATGTGCTGAGCTGCTTTGAAGAAAAAAATAAGCGAAGTGTCTTGATTGAGAACATTATACATTTTAACCAAAGCCCAACAGGTTTTCCATCTATAGGTGTGTGGGTATATGTCTCCTCACTTTATTTTCAGTGCGTTGAAGTAAACAAGCCAAGTCATGGGCGTAACACACTCAGCATTTTTGAAGAATATATAAGAAAGAATGGTACAGTGCAGAAAATCAGAAAAGCATTAGAAGAAATGGAGCGACGTGATGCCTTGGAAATTCTGTTGGAAGCCATTCCAGGTATGGTGAGCAAAACAACAGCAAAAATTGTTAATTTAGGAATAATGTAGAAATGAAAAGGAACTTGCTCTTTAACTTTCAATAATTCTTGTATTCAAGCACAGTCACCAAGCAGCAGAACATTTCATTGGCCATATATATTGACATTGGGTTTGGCCACATCAGTTTTCCAGCTATTGCACTGATGAGTATCCAAAAGACTTATGGCCACACCTGGGTGCACACGTGTGTGTGTGTGTGTGTGTGTGTGTATGGTATTTCATAATTGAACAGACTCATGATCATTTACATGACAATGCATCATGTAGTAATAATTTAACATACCAGTACATGTCTTAAAAATCTAGCACTATGCAACATTATTATAGAGACTAAGGAAAAAAGCCAAAGAAACTTGAGAGTTTGAAGTTATGTAGAGAATTCTGTAGTAAGAGAGGGGAAGTGTTGCTGGTTTGCTTTATTTGAGTAGAAAAAAGATTAATTTGTATGAAGGTAACTGTATCAGCTGTTTTTGTGCATAACCCTAACAAGCCAATCAGACAGGCCAATTGACTCTGCCATCTGTTTTTGTTTTTCTTTTTTGCATGTTTGATGTTAAAGCATTTTCATCTGACTCATCTGCACTGCCTCTTTGAAGTTGATTACAAGGGTTCTGTGTAATTCAGCAAGATTTAGCTTGCTGAAATGGCTATGGAAGCCACATTGCAGATCAACATTTTGTGCAGTGATAAAACTTTCAAGTTAAATAGTCACATCAGAAGATATAATTGGATCATATGGAGTTATGATAATCCTCATTGTCATGGCTTGGGCAGGAATCTGGAATGGTGCCATGGTTGGTCCAGTTTTCCTTGAGGACAGGGTCGCCTATATGTCGTACATGCAGATATTGCAGGACGCTGTACCTTGCTATTTAGCGCTTGCGCACTTGGACAATTTATGCCTTGTGTAAGATGGGGCACCTGACTATTATCGCCATACTTTCCAGAAACGGGTAGATGAAGAGTTTCTTGAGTGATGGATAGTCAAACATGGTATTGTTTGTTGGCTTCTGAAGTCTTGTGACCTAACAGCTCTAGACTTTTTCTTATGGGGAGTGCCATGGAGGAAAGGCTGGTTGTATGCTGAGAAACCTCCTGAACTCAAAGAAAAAATAACATACTATGCATGGAATCAATCCTAAACTGTGCAGAAGTGTCATTCTGAAAGTAGTCACTGGCAGGGCAGGGTTGTTTGGACATAAATAATGGACATAGTTTGATAATGTGTGTGTGTGTGTGTGTTATACCTCTCTTCTTGTTGTGGCAAGTTCTTCATTTTGTGCTATGATGCTGCTGAATAAAGTAATATAACCAACTTTCTGTGTTATTTTGTTCATGAGTCTGTTTGGTTTTGTTATGAGCATCCTTTGTTTTTGTGAGTGAGTATTTGGTATGATTTAGCTGAGTTTTAAAAATTATTTACTACTACACTGAACTGTCTAAATTTTTGGCCATGAAAAATAAATTTCTCTTGTACAATACTTTTGGAAGGAAAGATCAGAAGGTGAGCACCAAAGAAATATTATAAAAAAGTAAATTAAATGAAAAAAAAACAACAACTAACTAAAAGTTGAACATTTGAACTTTTTATTAAAAAGAAACTACAAACAACTTCAAACCTGTTCTTCTAAAGTATTTCATCTCCCTTGAAATTATAGTTGTCATTAATTTTGATAAGATAGTATTACAGTAAATAAGAAATGAACAAAACAATATTGGGATATTTTAAGGTGATTCTTCAAATTTTTGTTAACCCGAAGCTTGAGTCATGGGACATTTCGGTTACTTCAAGTGTTAGCTATTTGTCTCTGGATGGTGGTGTGCACACAAGTCACACCATTGTCAAGTGATTCCAAATTTGCATTGAAATGGTCAGATTTGGTATAAAGTCTCACCGGTTGTGGAGGTTACACTACTTGCACCTTGTGACTTAATACCGTTTCCTGGTATGAAGTGCCATCTGAAAGGCTGCTATTTTGCAGACACAGATACCCAGTGACACATTAATGGGGATTTCCAAGAATGGACTACACAGAGTGTTCCCTGTTCTTTATAAACGTTGGGAGAAATGTGTCAAAAGTTAAGAAGACTAACCTCTGTATATAGACTGCTTGTATGAGGGGCAGTATCAAAACCTTTTGGTAGGTTCTTGTGTAATTATAAATTGGAAATTATTTTCAGAGAAGAAATTAGTGGCTATTACTGATGAAATTATTTATTGTGAGGGACAATGTGTTTAGATTGCTAAGAATAAAACACAAAACAAGGAAATTTTAGTTTATTATGTTGTTTGTTTGGTGTGTTGTACACACAAGTTCGTACTGAGGAAGGTTTCAGTATAGATTATCTGGAATGTTTATGGTTTTAAATCATTTACTATACAGAACAGTTAGAAATGGTGGATTTTAGATATCTACAGGAGATAGGAGTGTTTTGGTTTTTTTTTTTTCAGATTAATGAAGGTTTTTGAGTATGTGTACAACACAATCTTTTATTATCTAAATTACCAGAGCTGCAATTCATTATTAGTATAGTCATGTGTTAATCCCCTGCTGGTTGATGGCCTCAGTATGATTCACCAGTCTTCCCAATTCACTGTGATCCTCATCCAGCAATTTCTCCAGAATCAGTATTTAGCTCATCTCTCCAATGTCCTTTGCTTCAATGATCTTGTAATCTTCACTTTGATGGCAACTTCATTCATCAGTTATAATTTCTTCTCATTGTATGTCCCACTCAACATCGTTTTTTTCCTTCAAATTTCATCGCATCCTTGACTTTAGTTGTCTACCATATTTACTTAATAATTTTTATTATGCTGCTTTTCTCTGTATATTGGGCTATTTTTAGTTTGCGTTCTGTGTCCTCATTGTTATCTATGCATTCAGTTCATGTAGTATTTATTCTGAGTAGAGCACATTGGTCAAAGACAGTCATAAATTATCTAGAATTTCAGGACAGTTTAATATTAGATAAAATTATTTAATTGAATTGTAAATTAATAAATTGTTGGTGATGATGGTTAATATAGTTTGAACGATTCAGAAATCAAATAATTCATTCTTTCAGGGTTTCTTGCCTTATAAGAAACCAAACTAAAATGTAATTCCAAAAAGTTTGTGGAGTTGTGTATTTTAAATGATTTTTTTCTTTTAAAACGTTAAACTCAGGCCACAGTCAACTGAATAATCGTACTGAATTTATTTTGTTCTTTGTTTCAGATATTAAGAAACGTTATGAACATGAATTATCCAAGAAAAGAAGCAAGGCTACTGAGCATGAAGATGGTTCTGCACCTTCTCTCTCTCGTCGCACTGCGCCTGACAGATATCTGATGGACCACAACTGCTGTAGATTCCCAAACAGATCCCTAAACTTCAGGGATAATTCTACCTCCTATGGTTGGCTAAAGAATTCAAACACACACAAAAATAACCCCACAGCACAAATGCAGTACCCTTATTATGCAACACCTCAGTCATTGAATATATCATCGCGTCCTATTTCTTCAACAAACAGTATGCTAGTAAATGTTGATGAGGATGGCTGCTTAGATTGTAACAACAGTAATATAGAAATGCTAGAGGAACGATCAGTTCGTGAAATTCCTGCTTCATTACCACGTGCAATCTATTTAGGAGAAATGATTCATAATGTTCCAGCATTGGTTGATCCAGCAGATATGGCTGTTGGTGCTGAGGAAGAAGTAACCACATCAGAAGAGACCTTGGCAATGTTTGTTGAAAAGTCCCCAGATCTTATTCATAAAGGATGTGCACCGTTTGGAGACTTCATCAGGAAGAACAAATTGGGTAGCCCATCAAATCCATTGGACAATCTGAAAATGCTCGCAACATTACCTGATAAATACAAACCAGATGAACACTATCAAAATTTTGTATTGGATCCACAAGCTGGTGCAAGCATGAGAGGTACCGAGAATTATGGGTCAGTTAAGGCTGAGGTTAAGGACTATTCTTGTATGTTGAGAAGAGATGAAGAACAAACAGGTGAACCAAATTTGAATTCATTTTGTACACCTACCAAGAAATGCATGCATAAATGCGCCAATAATTCAACATATAATAATCAGAATTCAATGGGATTAAAGCATTCTGTTTCTGTTACTGAATGTATTCAGCAAGATGATTTTTCTCGACATCTCAAAAAGTCAAATTTCATGCCAAATAAGAAACCAGCAGAGAGCAGAAAAGGTAATAAACTTTTAAAAAATTTTTTATCCAATATTTAATGTAAATAAGGTTCAGGTGCTTTAAAATAACATCTTTATAGTAATACACACACAATTGGAAAAAATATTTTCTGATTATTAATGGCAAAAAGAAATACATTTCTGAACATATATAGACTACTACAGAGATTTTTAAAACTATGCCCCCCCCTATGTATTGCATTTATGGAAAAGCATTCAGAAAAACAAAGTGATCAATCAAAATCAATTGGGGGAATTCACCCTCTTAGTTATGATCTTGACACTTTTATGTGGAAAATCTACAAACTGCCTTATAATTCTTGAGAAACAGTAGTAGGCTGATTGATATAAGCTGTCGCAAGGAAACTTGGCCGGCACATTATGCAGAACAGTCTATCTGTTGTTTGCCTGGCTGTGAGGTGTATGTCAGTCAAACATGTCAGAGACTTTGTAGCTGTTTGTTTGTTTTTCCTCTAACTAACATAATGGAAATTCCAAATTAAATCTTTGCTGCAAAATAATAAATTTCAATTCTACTGGGGCTGTCACTGGTAAGCTACGGGAGATTGGTGTGGTTATTACTAACTGGACATCTCTCCCCCGAGCAACCTGTAACTGATATACAGCACTCATGTTGTTGTGCAGGAAATATGTCACAAGGAAAGGCTATAGTGTGTGAGAGCTTGAGGAAATCCATGTGAACAGTTGGTGGAGAACGAGAAGAAACTATGCCAAGGAAGGTAACTAAGCTGGTTCTTGCTAAGAATTGAGCTTTGGACCTTCAACCATGGTAATCCAGTAGCCTACACACCAGGGTAACTATTGATCTCCTGCTTCAATTTTAAATTTTAGTTTTTTTCAACAGCACAATATTTTAAATTGCTTGAACTTTACAGAAAATCTTAGAATTTCCTTGTTGAAATCTTAAATGATTATACAAAACCCGAACGAGCAGGACATTGGTCCATTGGTAGACTTCTAAGTTGAGGGCCCAAGTTTGGTCTCTGGTCAGGAATAGCCTGGCACACCTCCCTGGAATGGTTTCCTCTCATTCTTCTTTGTCAGCCTGCGAATTGGGCTTCCTCCCACTTCTAAGAAATGAAGAATTTTAGTACTTTTTTTCAGGTGAAGTTGGAGGTGCTGGGCTCTTGTGCTGCAGGGTTGGCAGTGCTTCCTAGCAGATTTCTGTGGCATTACAGTCTTTTGCTAGGGTTGTCAACCACGTCATAACCCTGAATAATATTTAAGATACATGTTGAGACTGGGTAAAATCCATCTACAAAGTAAATGAGTACTTCTCCAAAGCTCAGTCATCTGTTCGTATTTAGGATTGCCAGAATTTTTTTGAAGTCAGGCTTTTAAGCTAAATATGACAACAGGGAAACACTGCTGCTATCTAATGTGTCATTATTTGTGCTATAATCTTCATAGTTTATTTATCTGTATGGATATCCTGGGAAAAGTTTAATGGGTACGTCATTAATGTTTGCTAACATTATGTTTATTAACTAATTATATAATAGCTTTAAATGACATAAAAAGAAAATAAACTGCGAAATGGTTAATCTTTAGATTTCTTGAAAATTAAATCTCATTTTCTACTATGTTTTCTGTTGTTTTTGAATTATCAAAACTGCTTCCAGTTATGGAGTTTTCTTTTAAGTTGTTAGGGTTAAGCAGATTTTGTCCTCGCAAATGCTGGAAGTTGTAGATCCCAGATTAGGCTTTATGTGTACATGGTTCTTTCAGAATCAATGACATTTTGCCAAAACTAATTCCACTTCTTTGGACCTGATTCTGTTCTATGTACAATCCTGGAAAAGATTTTAGCTATGATGAGAATGCCAGGGATTCATTTGAGAAACTACCAATGTCAGCAGTCTCTAAAGCCCAACTCTGGTGGCAGATACATTTCTGAGTCAGGCATACTGTTAGTGAAAGAAGCATATGGGAAACATGATGACAGTGATGATAATGAAGATATCCTCATTATGGTATCACATATAATGTGGTTTCACACATCTTATTGATACAGTGTTAGAAGTAATCTCAGTTCTTGTATTAGATTATGAAATCTTACCTACTACTTATGCCTATGCATTTGTTAATGCTAAAGACATGACACAAGAATCAAAAGTACTGTGGATCTGGTAACATGAAGAAAATGGAGGCTGAAGCTACAATTAGAATATAGGAACAATCAGTTAAGAAGCACAATTTGTTGCTACATTAGTCTGTTGTCAAATGGTGGGCTGATGCTGACTCTTGTTAAGATGTAAAAATGGAATAACTTAAATGTGTGAGCCACTGTGATAAAAGAGTGAGAATAGCATTAAGAAAGAGAGCAAAAGATGACAAACTTGGAATTAAGGGGTTATGGATCTTGACAGTCATTATTGGTAATCTTAGGTGCTGAAATAGTGATGATAGAAGTATGGGCCACATTACTTTATTGTATGAATACAAAGAAGAGATATCCAGGACTAAATTCCTTGTGTTTTTATAATTTCTTATACCAGCCATGAGGAAAATGTCTAAACACCAGTATCGCCTAACATGGGCAAACCCAAATACCTATCTACCCGAGGATGTCACAAATGATCTTTTGAAGAAAGTACAGTATTGAAAACTCTAAATTGAAATGAATGTTTAACTCTCCTATTATGTTCAGTGTCTATTTGACTCAACACCATGCTTAGAAGTTGCAAGGTTTTAAAAAGATTCTATGATGTATGTGACTCTACCTAGTTACGGGTTATGAATACATAACAAGAAATAAATGAAATTTGCTATGCTTCCACTGCTGATCTTGTTCAGTCCAGGAGCCTCACTCACTTATGTCAAAAGTAATGAAACACGTGGCACTGGAACTTACAGAAATTTGTTTGGCAGTCTAAGAGACATAAGACAGAAAAAGATAAGTCAGGGACAGGATCTGTATCTTGTAGCAAGATATAACCTTTTGGAGTAGTAGAAACTAGCCAAGAAAGAAAAGGAAGGAAGGAGCGAAGATTTTTATATACTTGGAGAAATTTAGATGGTTGTATCTACATGAACAATTATCAGAAAAACTCTTTTTTTTAAAATAAAACAATTTGTTTATTTTTAAATGTATCATAACTAAAAGTGCATTCATTTCTTCAAAAGTTAATTTAACATGCCCCCAATGAACAGTAAAATAATTAAGATTTACTGAACTTGCTGCTATAACATTTTGCATTGGTCTTTGTGTCAGTAAAAAAAAATGGTACATTAGAAAGTACTTTTTAAAGTTTTACTTTGCTAAACCTATTTACAATTTCTTTTAATGCATGCCCTTTTTTCACTTGCTAAATTTACATTATAATTATTTCAAATCTCCAACTAGTAGGTAAAAACTGTTCTGACAAGATAATGATAACATATTTGATGAGTATGTGGCACTGTACAGAATCAGTTTTGAGACTTGTTACCCTCTTCACTAGTATAATATTGCAGATAAGTTCCACGTTCAACCATCAGCTGTTTATGAGAATTTCATGTTTGTTATAAGGTACCCATTAATCGAACTATTACTGGTGGACAGAAGAGGTGATTTATCTTATTGCTTTAGAGACCCAGGAGCTGAAAACGAGAAATACAGTTTTACCTCCTGGCTATTTACTTTGCTTCTGTAATCAGATCCATAAGGGCCTTAATATTTCTTTTACAGTCTCTTGTTCTCTGAAAAATGACCCCTGCTATCTTTTACAATTATGTGGTTTATTCCTACTGGTCCATAGTCTGAAAGAGAAAAGCAAAATGATAAAAACGGTTAGGTTAAATGAGATTTGTCTCCTCTCCAAGGCCAGCAGGGAAGCTTGATCAGCTTTTTATTTTCTTTTGCCATTGGTTATTAGTCGTTCATCCTCATGTTATGGCCAAAGTTTGAAATCACGCCATTATTAGTATCGGTCATATGATTTGGCCAGTGTCCAAAATATTTAGAAAAACCACAAATTACTGGCTTTGGCTGGGCAATATTGACATAGACCAGACTTTGCTGGCCAAAGTTTGAAATCCAAATTGATTTGAGTCATTAGGTCAATTGTTACCTGGACAATGTTGAGATAAACTGAGGAAATAACTGAGTACTGTTTAAGTTCATGAAGCTATATATAACACTCAGTATAAAATTATCAAAGGCATTATATTCACTTATAAAACTGAACTTGATTGATAAAACTAGAAAAATGTTTTAAAAATTAGATGTTTATCTTAAAAAACCTAGACATTTGTATTATAGAAAATAGTAGTATCATATATTTTTTTTTAAAAAAAATAATTTGAAGAATTACTTGTGGAAAGAAGGTACCTGAGAATTATTTGTTACAACAGACTAAACTGTTGTAGCACTTCAAGTTACACAAAAGTCCCTTAACTTTGCACTTGTATCTCTCTCTCTCTCATATATTGCATTTGAGTGTATCCTTGTCCTTTATTTAGTGATTGACTAGATGCCACTTCTCAATGATTTTTCCTTGGTTTTTCGGTACAAATCATGTATTCATTTTGGGCTTAAAGTTGTTTCAGTAATCCATGTTCTTTGCCAAGCTTGTAAAAATCATTGTTATCATTTTCTATGATCACATCCAGTATGTCTCTTGGATCTCCCTAGCCTATATGTACATCAGGTAATTAATTGTATTCTAACATAATCCTCTACTTTCTTTGGTGGAAACTTTGATTGTTTTGGCATTTTGGAAGCCTGGGTATGCTAACTGGCATGAGCTTCAATGCATTAAAAAAATATTTTTTCTTGTCAAAGGGTGGAAACAGATCTATATCCCTCAGTCTCCTTGCCAGATGATCAAGTCCCATGTTTCACAATACACAACTTTTTTATTTTTTTCACAAACCAAGCAGTAAGAAATAATTTTGTTGTTGTGTGGCATGGCTTACGTGCCCATTTTAGGAGAAAGTTTGTCTTTGTCGAGTTGATGGTCTGTGTACTATTGCTAGCTCCATTTTGGCAGTTCTGAGGCAATTTCGTATCTCTCTTTCAGCTCTTAAAATTCTCCTGTTTTTAGGTAGGTGGTAACTTCTCTAGGTAAACTAGAAGTGGACAGGTAAACATTTGCTTTGGAGACAAACATGGTCTCAGACAGATTTTCTTGCTTTCCTTAGTTATAGCTTGATCTTTTTTTTTTTTTTTTTAGTATCATCCAGAACAATTGAAGGTCTTTACCCAGCATGGCATGTTTATTTGCAGTCACGTTACCATCATACTTTGGACGTTGGTTGGCTCGCTCTATAGAACCTTGACTTTGACTGTGTCAAGGCTTTCCGTGAACAATTTTCAGTTCTGGTCACATTTCAAGAGAGCTCACTGACAATGTGATTTGCAAATTGTGCCATTGTTGGATTGTAATACACTTGGTGTGCCGATAATAATAAAAATATCCAACAAATTATGCCCAAATTCCTTGGCCATTTTAGATTTCAGTGGTCACAAAAAAAGATGAATAATGAGGGGGGTCTTGATAATTCTGTCTTTGAATAGTTTTTCTTTTTTCTATGTAGTCCCTGTGAGTTGACTGCTATTCCCTATGTTAGCTAGAATGTTTGTTTTTTTTTTATTTGCTGAGCACCCATTTTACTCACTATATTTATGGTATTTGACTCTTCTAGATCCTGGGAGTGGCAGGTCATTTGATTATGCCCTTGCCACACAGAGTTATTTTGGCTTTTGACTGCAGTGAGTACCTAGTCTGGCATCCCTGTGATTTCACTCCTATACTGTAGTTGGGAAGAATGGCTAGGCTATTACCCTTTCCTTACCTGTGAAGCCAAGGTTACGATTATGTGTCGGTCTTTTAACTATCTTTCTTCAACTGGTGTTGCTAATCATCCCTGTTTCATTTATATGACTAACTAAGGTAAAGGTTATTACTCAGAATCTGTATTCTATTCTTAGCCCATCTAATTCCAAAACTGTCAGGGTTGTGTTGTTTTCTCCTGAGAAGCATAGCTATTGCTATATTGCTCTTTCTGTTTCACTTTTGTTGTGCTGCTGCTTATAGCTTATCAAAGATAACTAGTACACACTTCTTATTTATGAGGATCATGGTGTTATCAGTGTACAGTATTATTTTTTGGCTCTATTTCTCCTCTGCTTGGACCATGCAACGTAGCATCTCTTGAAATATGCGTGTAAAGTATGGCACTGAGAGGGCAGCCCTGTTGTATTTTGTGAGGATTGCGAGTATGCTGACATATAGCTGTTTTGACTAATTCTTGTCTGGATATCTGAGTAGCATAATTTTATCCATGTCATAAAATATTCCTAAAATCTAGACTTCAAGTGTCTTGAAGAGAAAGTTACAATCTACTCTTTCAAATGCTTTCATCTGATCAATGGCCAGCATGACTGCTATGGAATACTTTGTATTTATTTTATGTAATATTTTTCTGATCAGTTGAATAGAATTCATGATGGATCTTTCTTGAATGGAGCAGGTTTGGTCAGAACTAATTATTTTATGGATAATTTTTGCTAGCCTGTTTGCTAACACTTCAACTATAATCTTATAATCATAATTTAGGAGCCCAGTTATCCAGGGAGGTTCTATCACTTATACAGTAGGGTGATGGTGTCACTGCACTGGCTGACTGTAAGACTGCTAACTATTAGTTATTTGAACCTTTTTATAGAACTTTGGCATAAAGCCATTGATTCCTGAAGCTTTATTATTTTCTAATACTTTAATTTCAAGTCTTATCTTGTTTTCATTTATTTGTCCTCTCATAGCTTAGCTTCTAGGGATTCTGTTTTGAGCATGAGGACATGTTTGTTTGTTATGAAATAACTGTTCATAATACTGAGCTGCTTTTCTTAGCATATCTCTAGTGCCTGTTGGAATGTGACTAGTGTTGGATTTTAGGCTAGTTGTCTATTTATTTCTGCCTAACCTTTTCTAATCCACAGATGCTTTACTACATTCTCCTCCTCCTGATGGTTTGTGTTCTAGCCCTTGTTCTAATGCCTCCATCTTTTGAACTATTTAGTTTTGCTAGCAGATTTTTGATGGTGTAAATTGTATCTGTATCTGGGAAATATAGTGCTGCCTTATTTAATTCCACATTAAAGTCATGCTTAAAGTTAGTCGCTTTGTACTGCTTACACACTACAAATTTTACAGTATTCCATGCTGATTTTCCTCATCGTTGATTTCAGCATATTCCATCATTCAAGGATGTTAGGGAAGCTATTTATTAGCATTCTCCAGTCTTTGCAGAATGATTGGATGGTCTCAACATGTTCTGGCTTAAAAACAGTATTGTTGAGCTTCCAGGTTACAGGTGTCCTCTGGTCACTATTTTTGTAATGAAGGTAACTCTGACTTTGGAATTTGGAGAGTTATGGAGATTTCAGTGCTAATATTCGCTTTGCCTATTTTGGTTGCTACACTGTACCTCTTTCAGTAATGAATGTATGACCTGGTTTCTTGGAATTTACATCTAAAGGCATCTACAAACCTGAGCTGTGAATGCAAGGTTCACAGCTGTGTTGCTCCACATGGATGCCCCCAAACTATCCACTTCATAGTAAGATATTGAAATTACCCATTACAATGATTGCTTCTGCAGGTCTACAGGCTAGGATTTCATTTTCTTTTCCAAGTGTTATTTTGAGGATTATGATTAAGTTGATAAGCTCTCTTGGAATGTTGGGAGTGTATAATGACTCCATGGTACCTTTCTTAGATCATCTAGGTTAATACTACAGTAGCTATCTTTAGTCTCCTTGTTGAACTTAGGGTGAAATAACAAAGCTACTACATGTTTACATTCAGTAATATCTAGACTACAGAGCTTTTCTCTTTTCCATCAGTTGAATTTAGGAGACTATCTCCTGCTTTGTTTTGAGATGGCATTTTTGTAAACATAGAAATCAGTTTTTTTTTTCTAAATCACAGACTGAGTCATCAAAAAGTGATTTGAATTTGGTTACTTGGACATTGAGGGAAGTAATTAGCATGTGTCTGAAACGTTTAAAGTTGTAGCCTAAAAGTCAGTCAAATTGAGAAGGGTAAGCATTTATGTACCTGCCTTCATGGCTCTATCAGCTTCCATTTTGTATATATTCTGAGGTAATCTGGCGACTACATCTTAGGCAGGTTTTTTCTTCTTGTTCCCCTCAGTGATAGCTATCTGCTATGCCTGTGGTGTAGCAGTTGTTTTTTTTTTTTTTGCTTCTGTGGGCAGGGGGATCAGTTTCTTCCACTTGCTCTTTTGCTTGCTTTTTGTGTGTTGCTAGGATCATTGATCATCAGCATAGTTTCCAAGCTGCACCAAACTGTGATCTTCAACTCTGTAGTTTTAGGCCTTTCCTCTGCTCTCTTGGCCTTTCTTCCTACCTCTTGGTGCCTTCTCAATGTTGTTCAGTGGAGTTGGACTCTGCAGCTTTAGAATTGGAATAGGTTGTTTCCTCTTGTTGTCTGTTTGCCATCCCAGGTTATTCCTTGCAATGGCTCGGCAAATTATTTTGTCTTTTGTTCTCAAATTTTTGCATTGTAGGTTTTCTTATTATCTCACTGAACCACCTAGAAAAGAATAAAAGCCCTGGAATTGTGTCATGCTTATACAAGACTAAAACCCTTTTGTATTGAAAGCCTACGTATCTTCATCCGTGTTGTTAGGTTGGCTTGCCTTCAGAATCAGTAGATGACAGGTCAGGTTTATGTATGTATATAGCTTGCCTCTACAAGTCATCTCATTCTCCAGCTGCTGTTTCTTTGCCCAGATGGGAGTCTTTTGTTCTACAAGCTTGGCAGAGTGCCAGTCTTGCTCTTGGGGATAGGTCTTGGACCATCAGATGGGTGTAACATGCTCATCGCACTTTCTGGCCCAAAGTTTCATGCAAAAGTTTCCAAAATTTTTCACCAAGTTTTTTATGCCATTAACTTTGTATCTCTTGTTGACTGTTAGTGGCTAGTTAACTCTCTTATCCTGGACAAGAGAAGAGTTGCCAACTTGATGGACATTAGTTGGCACTTTCACCCACAAGGAGTTACAGTAAAAACCAGCAACTACTGCATTACTAGGAAGAAGGATGAGAAACAGAGGTGCTATTCACTCCAAGCAGTACCCAGATGTACTCAAAAGCTCTGCTGTTGCTGCTACAGCCTTAAAACTATAAAAGTTCACTGAAGCTAATTTTCACAAGTTTTTACTTACCTTGAGATATGGTAATCCAAATATACTAGTTGGAGCTCGAATCCTTGCCTATGTGTCAGTCAGGCAGCAATAATTCATTTTGATCTTTTTATGATGGTGCATGAGTGAAAATGTTGTTAGGGGTATGTGTATTGCCATTTTTGGAGTGGGAGTGGAGATTGAACTTGTAGCTTCAGTTTGGGGCAAAGCCCCTGGATTTGCTGTAGCTACAGCCTTTTGAAACTCAAATGTAGTCGTGGAGAATTATGGTGGCTGCTGCTTCAGCTTTGGAATCTGCAATACAGGTCCTTGTACCTTGGGCCATCTAGAGTGAGACACTTTGATTTGTGTGTGTGTGTTTATGTGTATGTATGTGTAACTTCTTTTGGAGGGGGGTCTCTCAGTATGTCCTTATGAGCTGTAAAATAATAATCTGTTGACAAAGAGAAGGCAGGCTTTCATGACTCAGTGACTTCACCAGATATCGTTTAATGTCTGGTTGATTAACCATGTTTTCAAAAATTGTTGCATCTCTTGTACACTTTGGTGCACATGACTCTGTTTTCTTTGCATAAGAAACTTCTTACATCTTCTGAAAATTAATTCCGTTGGAATGAATTTGCCATTTTCTGAAGTCCTGTAGTTACTCCAAACAATCTGCTGAGCAGAGAAGACCAGGAGGTATCCTTTTTATTATGAAGGGTGATCCCAAAGACCCTCAATGCAGATGAAGTTTGTGCTGATGGCTTTTAATTCCTTGGATCAAAATTTGGACTGGGTCCAATAAGTCTATGCTGCGGATAGGTAAAGTGCTGTGGATGACCATGTCACCCAGCCCCCCTCATATGAGGTATCTGGGGGAACCTATCAATTTATATTTCTGTTTATTTTTCCTTGTAGGGAGTACCAAGTGAACAATTTCCCAGTGGATGTCAGAGGTGTACCAATCTGATATACAGTTTTTTTTAGTTTTCCAAAGTTCCTTCAATTGAAGTGGTACTGAGTTAAAACAATCTTTTAGTACTCTCTCTATAATCAGGCTCAGTTATTGGGACTGACGCTAGATGCAGGCATTAGTCATACTGTGATACTGAGTGTATAGGTTTATTTATTCCACTTATTTTAACTAGTTTCCGTAGGGTCATTTTGCTCTTGCTCCAACTTTCCAAGCTACTTTTGTGGAATCTGCTGAGGTTATTGCTATGGTTTTGATGGATTCTAGGTTTGCTGCATAGGGTGGCTATCCCCCTTTTCTGTATTACAGGCTTTAGCTGACTGATAGGAGAAACATATTTCCCATTTTTCGCACCAGTGCTATCTCCTGTGATGTCTAGTAAATTTTTAATCTGCTGATCACTGATTTTGCTTGTTATGTTTACATTTTTTAGACCTGGGAAAAGGCAGATCATCTGTTTGTTCACCAGATGTCTGCCTCTTTGTCATAAGAACTCCACTAGTTAATGACGGTGTGTGCCCTTTGTGGCATTCTTATTATTTTACCCTTATGCCATAAGGGAGTGAGAAGTTACTGTGCTATTTATTATTGTTTCCTTACCTACAAAGCTAAGGTTATAGGCTTGCCAGCCCTTCAAGTTACTTGCTGCCAATTGCTCTCATCTATGTTAATATATCTAGCTGAGGGAAACAAGACACCCAGAATTTTTATCCAGCCCACATAACCCATCTGATACCAAGATGGTTGGGGTTGTGTTGTGTTTTCCTGAGAGAGAACCCTAACCCTGCTGCTCCTGTTTTGGCTTTGGTTATGTGGGCACTTGATGCGTGTTCATAAAGCTTCAGCTTGTCAAAGGCTGCTAGCAAACGTCTTGCATCACGAAGAATGGTCATGGTGTCCTCAGCACACTGTATCATTTTAGCTTTTGTTTCATCCATTATCTCCATTCCTTTGGTTTTCTTCTCAGTATGGACTGTACAAACCGGTGTCTGATTACGCACAGCAATGTACTGAGGGGGCAGCCCTGCTGGATTTCACAAAGAGGGTTTCAAAAGTGCCAGTGCTGGTTAATTCTTATCTGGATATCGGTATAACATAACTTTATCCAGCTAATAAAGTCTTCCCCAAGTCCTAACTGTTTAAGTATCTTAAACTGAAAGCACCCCCCCAATCCCCACCCAGGTCTACCCTGTCAAATGCTTTCATCTGATTGACAGCTAGCATAACAACTGGAGAGCCCTTCTGTGTCTACTCTGATCAGTTGTAGGGAGTCCGTTATTGTCCTTCCTCTAAATGAACAGGTTTGATTCTCAGCAATAATTTTGCGCATAACTTTGGCTAGCCTGCACTTTAGCTTTGATTTTATAATCATAATTTTGGAGACAAATAGGCCACCAGACAGTGGCACTGTGTTGGCTCACTGAGAGAACACCCTGTTTGAACGCATTATTGGTCACAACCATCAGATTGGCAAACCTTTTATAGAACTCCAGGGTAAGACCATTACCCAGGGGATCGGTGGTTATTTAATGCCCAGATGGCATCTCTCATTTCAGACTCTGTTATGGGCCTTCACAAAGCTTGGCTTCTACAGGGTCTAGTTTATTCTCTAACTTGCCTAAAAGTTTGTCCTGAGCTTGCAGACAAGACCTTTCCTTGGTATACAATTTTTTAAAAAACCAAGCTGCTTCTCTAATAACATCATCAATCTCAGTAACAAGCGCGACCATCTTTAGTTTTTATTCTAGTCATTAGTTTAGCCCCTTCTCTAACTTTCTCTAAGCTGCAAAAAGCTTAACTACAACCTTCATCACTAACAGCCTGTACTCTAGCTCTTACCCTTACATCTTCTGCTTTGCTGCTAGTTAGTTTTGTTAACTGTTTTCTAATGGGATGAATCCTATCTATGTTAAGGGATCCTAGTGCCACATTGTTTAATTCTACCATTAGCTCACATTAATACCCTGCTCTCTATTCTGCCTATATGCGTTTCTGTTTCACAATATTCTATGCGGAGATTCTTCAGTGTTATTTTCCCTATGTCCCACCATTCCATAAGCATTGGGAATTATTTGTGTTTTCCAGTCTTCCCAGAACCCTTGTATGCTTCCTATATACTCTGATTCCATCAGGACAGGTATTGAGTTTCCAAGTGCCAGGTCCTCTGGTTGCTAACCTGACTGTGAAGCTAGTCTTAACCTGGGAATGATCACTCCAGGAAATCATGCGCATAATATCTTGCAGGATCAGTGTTAGTTTAGAGCTAATGTGCACCCTGTCTAGTCTAGTCACTACACTATATCTACTGTTAGAGCTAATGTGCACCCTGTCTAGTCTAGTCGCTACACTATATATACTGCTATAGTGAGTGTACATCTTAGTTTCTGGATGTTTATTCTATACGAATCAACCAGTCAGGTTGCAAACTGCAGAACTCCAGCTAAATGCATCCTATGATTAGTGTCTTGACCCTGCCTATCTTATCTAATTCATGGTCTGGGACATAATTAAAGTCACCTATCACATAAATCATGTCTGCAGGGAAAGATTTAAGCTCCTCTCCTCTAACATATCTTTCAGACTCTAAAAGAATGCTATATGCTCATATACTCCCTCGCAATGTTGGGCACATATACTGATGCTATCATCACCTTTTTTTGAGCTTGTTTAATATTAGCTATGATTATTCGTCCAGTATTATCACTATAAGAGTGCTCTAAGTTAAGTCTACTTCTGCCTGACTATTGATATGTAGTTCCTACAGGCAGGATACATCTATTTTGGCTCTAACTAAGGTACCTAAAAAGGCATCATGATTCCAAATCTGCAGAAAACCAAATTGTCCAGGGAAGTTAAAACCTAGTTGTTAACCTGAAATGAAATTAAAATGAAGGGACTCACCTTAAGTGGCCACATCCATAGATAAACTGGACTCTTCAGTCATAGGAGCTTCACTCTACTACCGTTTCAGTTTCATGAAGTGTCCTGCACTACAATATGGGGTTGCTTTTCGGCACTGCCCTTGGTGACAATCTGATAGTGAGGACTGAAGGGCTATGAAGACTCAAATGGCTTCTCGTTCGGTTCTGCTGTTATTCTACCTTGATACGACTTGCCACGTTAGGCTTGACTGCTTGGGAATCGAGCTCTCCTGAGAGTCCCGCCTTTGCAACTTTGTTTTGGGGGAGCTGAAGCCTCTATTGGCTGTTGAGCTTACACCTCAGGTATTCCTGTGCACTCAACTCGAAGGTTTGCCCTTGCATCCTGCACACCAAGCAAAAAGGTGATTGGCCAGGTTGATCTTTATACAGGATGGTCACCTTGTATGTTCGACCACTGAATGTACTGGACAGTCTCCTTTGGATTGGCTTGGTTATAAGCATTTTCCCACTTCTCTGCTTTTGCTAAGAAGGGTAATCTGGGCAGGGTGTCATACTTGAAGTTGACCAAAACCCTGTCATACCCCTTTAGGAGCAGAGCCAGAGTCTCTTTCTTACCCAACCAATGGGTTCATTCTTCACAGCTCAAACCTTATGCCCCCCTACCTCTGGTGGAGCCCTAGAGGTAAAATTGGCATCAAGACTATTTCTACCATTTCATTGGGCTTAGATAGGACAGTGCCTACCATTGATTTCACCTCGGCCACTACCAATGCTTATACCACTGTGATCATGGTGATACCATAGGTCCATCTGTAATGGAGAAAGAGTGATCTTTTTCTCCCCTGTTTCCAAGCAGGAGCAGTAACACCTGTTTCCACCTGTGAGGAGTGTCCCTTGCTGTGGTGTTCCTTTGGCTGATTTTGCCAGCCAGAAAACGAGATCGTCATCTTACTATCTGAGGAGGTAAATAACCACCTCTTGTATCCTTGTGAAATGGCTAAAAACCCAGCTTCACCTGCCTTGCCTTCTGAATCAAAGGAAGACTCTTCCCACTTGCACATACTCCATGTGCCTATGGCACTAACATATATTTGACCAGTCATTGTCCCTGCCCTTACCTCCAGTTCAGTCTTTGTGAGGATAGGAGTCTTTCATCCCACAACCACCACCAAGTGCCCAATTCCCCCTGTAGGTCCATGATCCATACCTCTGAATGGGTGTTCTGTGCCTGCTACATTTCCCTCCAGACCAGAGCTTGCCAAAGTATCTGATTCCATACCAACTGACATTAAAAATCTCCCTCCATTCAATAGCAACTGGCTGGCTTCTATCTCATTCACACCTGGGCAAACAAAGTTCCAATTTGATCGGCGTTAACCAGCTCTTTCACCTCTGAAGAAGCTACAGCAACTAGGACGGACTCTGACAAACACGACGTTGTCAGGAAAGCACGCCAAAACGAGAGGATCTTGTTATCCTGAACGGTACCCAGAGAGTCTGCAAGTTCTGAAGCTAGGGTGTGGTTCCCACAGCTTTTACAATAACAAGTATTATTCACTGATCTGATTTTAATTTGCAACAAGAAACTTACCTCAAAAGAATTGAATAAGAACCTTCAAGATCCAAGCTTGTCTCAATCAACACAGTGATACTAAGCTTTGATCTTTGCCTCAGAAGGCTGAGAAATGAAAGCAGTGAAATCTACTTTTGCATATATGTTCAGCTTAATAATAGAATAAACCTGCTGTCATTTATCCTCGATGTTTTGTGAAAGAGAAACTTTAACCACAGAGCATATTATATTTGTTACAAGCAATTTCTATAAATTAGAAAATATTTATTGAATGGTTTTTCAACTGGTAAATGTTTTAAAATAGCAGTATGGGATGTTTGTGAATGGGAACATAAAAAGTGAAACAACTTGCATGGAAATTTACATTAATTGCATAGACCTTTTTCAGTTCTGGGTCTTTGTTGTCATCAGTTGTTTTAGACATTTTCAGATTTTGAATTCTTTTTACGCTACTTTTACAGCATTTCGGCACATCAAAGTCTTTGTTACCTATGCTAATGGTAATAAGAAGCATATCCAGAAGGTGCTGAGTTTATGTAACTGCCTAGAAAGGAATGGATTCACTTGCTGCATGGATATCTACCACGACAAATTGACAGTGGATGAAAAGAATAAACTTGGCTGGTATGATAAAAAATTCAAAGAGGTCAGTTGATGTTTCCCAAAATAGAATCTTGCATATACTATCCAACTAAATGTGTATTTAAACATATGATACATGTGCTGTGCAACTAAAAGGTTTTCTATGATTTTAAAAAGAAAAAGAAATAGGTGTGCCTAAGTGGATTAGTAAATTTTCATTCATTTCATAAGTTAGCAGCTGGAAATATTTAAATTTCAGTTGTAACTTTGCAAAGTATTTTACTCTGTGCATTTATCTATAAAACCAACCTGCTTTCTTTAAGTTTTGTAGAAAATCAATTTTAAAACACTAAATCTAATAACTTTGAAAGTAATCAGTATTTTAGGCAAATGCTCTGTACAACCACAGCATATGAATTTTGTAATTGTGCAAATTGAATACCCTGACTAAAATTAAGCTCATCTCACAGAAGGGAAGTAATTCAGTGCCTGCTATATGTAGTAAGAATAGTGTCTCATTAATATAAAATTTCCAAAGGTGAAGAACATTTCAAGAGTGACTGGCAATAGTAGTGAAGTTGATGCCTCTGTGTCTTTGTGTGATTGATTGATTCTGTTTTTCGTCTCCAGTTGATATTAATCTTAATTTTTATTCTTTCTTTCTTTTCAAAAAAAAAAGAAAGAAAAGGTTCAGATATCTTCCGCGTGTTAGCTCCTTGGTAACAAACAGCAGTTTCTTCTGATTAAAGCAGTAAAATGTGCTTTTAACATTCTGACAGAACAGTGCTACTGTCAAATCATAATGAGAGAATTTCAGCCCCATGTTTCTCCAGATAATGGCTACATTCTTCATATTTGAATTATTATAAAATAGTTTTCTCTTCTCCTAAATTATGCACAGATTATTTTTTAAAAAATGCAGCTTGCACTCATATACCAGCCACTGCCTCTTGGTAAAAAATAAAGAGAGAGAGAATTTACGAAAGCAGAGGCGTAGTATGATATTTTATTTACATATTTATTTTTTAATTGGCAATCTAAAACAAATTGATTCACAGGGTGTCGTCTTTTTTCTTCTCTCCTAAGCTTACTGCAGCTTTTAACTATTCTGTTTCAGGCTGATTTTATTGTCATCTGTGTGTCTCCCCAGTACAAGAAGGAAGTGGATTCAGATAATAACCTAGAAGAGGGTGTTTATGCGCATCATGATCTCCACACCAAATACATATACAATCTGATGAAAGTCGAGCATCTGTGCCGGAACTCGCCGTGCACGCGATTTATACCTTTGCTGTTTGAAGGATGTACCAGGGATTTGATACCTTTGTGGCTTGCAAACTCTTACGTTTTCATATGGCCTCAGCAGTACAAAGATCTTCTATGGATGTTAACCAAGCCAGAAGAGCGTATCAAACCTCAAACACATTCCCTTTCCAACCATTTGCCTGATAGAAGATGATTACTTCTTTTTGCGCCTCAAAACGTCTCTTTCTCAATGTCACGGTGTACTTTTTATTTTCTTCAATGGTAGCTATGACTCAGTTTTAAATTTTCTTAAAAAAATAATAATAATAATTTGGAAAATACAAAACGTGAATATTCATTTTTGAGAAGAGAATAACGACCTCTCCTCCCCTCCACGTGCTGTTCAGAACGACAAGGCGAGAAAAACGCAGAGAATTCTGAAGAAAATGTCCAAAAAAAAAAAAAATAGTAGTAATTGGGTTTTAAAAGAGAATTTTTGGTTGCATCAGCACTTGAAAGTTATTCATTTCTGAAACCAAAAAATATAATTTCACTAAATGCTAATTATTTTTTTTTTCCAAAAGGTAGGATATCTTTTGAATTAGATCTCGTAGTGCAAGGAATTTATTTGAGCTTTTCTCGCCCTTATTTTAATACATTAGAGTAATAACTTTCCGTTACCACAATCAGTAAGAGCAGTCAGTCCTCAGGTGTGTACAAATAGAGGTGGTGTTAATTAGTTGTACAATAGTGATTTGTGACACCTGGACAGGGAGAGAGATATTTATGTGGGATTTTATCTCATTTTTAATACCAAATGCCTGGCAAAAAAAAATTTTTTTTTTTTTAAAAAACAGTTTTAAGAATAAAATAGAGACTTGAGAAAGTTTGAGCTTATTATATACAAAGCCTGATTTTTCCTTAAAAGGGAAATACCTTCTGTCAGTTTTTCTGTTATAGATGCACTAGTAAAAAAGGATGATATGGTATGGATATTACACTAATTGGTCAGCTTAAAACACTTGCTTTTTGTTGTTTTTTTAAGCATTGCCTGTTTTTTGATATACTGGTTTGAAGCTATATTTAGAGAGATGCTTCAGCCTAATACATTTCTTTACAGTGGTGGCTAATAAGTTATTGTCACTTTTCAGACTTATCCATTCAAAAGCGAAAGTAAGAAACCGTTTTGGCAAAACGGCAATTTCTTCAAAATTATCAAATCCACATGATACTCAGATGAATGTAGAAATATTTGTTGGAAGGCAATTACTATAACCATACTGAAAGTAAGGAGCTACAATTAATTGCTGGATGTCCGCTATTCTTAACCACCTGGAATATCCACATTTCTGGCAGGACATTTTTTTAAATTGGATTTTTGAGTTGGCAAAACATCTCATCTGACCATAGTCTGGAAGAGGAATTGAGGCCTTGAAACCATTTCCATGGGTACCTCAAAGCCATCATAAGAATCCATTTGAGAACCTGTAGTTACATGTGTGTGTGTTTGAACATATTACATCTTTAAAAGTACATAGTAAATATGTTTTTTTTCAAACAGATTGATCAGAAATGGAATTTAAAATGCTTCTCAACACCTGATGGTGTCTGATCATTCTACATTTGAAAGCTTATCTTAAAAAAATATTGTGTAATATTTTTTTCCGTTTTTGTTATTAAATAAATAAAAAAAGTGTTAAATTTTCCATTCTCAAAGGTTGGATATCTATCTAAATTGAAGTTGAAATGCACTTATTTAAAAGGATGGAATAATTTAAAGGGATACCAGGAACAAGCTACACACGCTTGATATCTCCAACAACTGTATGATCAGATTGAGCCCATCTTGTCAATGCAAGTATTGAGCATCTATTCCAGAATTAACATTATTTAGCCTTACAAAAAAAATTTATGCTAAGGTTATTAAAATATCTTAGAACCAGCGTATTTTTGTAGCTAAGATGACATTTTCAGAAAGTTATCCACATGAAATGATTCAGTGGGGGAAAGAAAGGAAGTCTTTTACTCTTTTAACATATGCAGCAAAAAATATTTTAAAGTAATGTCCATCTCTTTTAAAACTAAATGTGGGAGAAAATGAAGATTATAAAATGTAACCTGAATGCTAATATGAGCCCTTTTACATTTTTAAACCAGCTCAAATTAATTTTCAAAATCTTAACTGATTAACTTTAAGTGAAAGTAGAAAGCAAGGTGCCACTAATGTCCTAGAAGCGAGATATCGAAGTTGGTACAAAAATAGATGTAAACTTGAGGATGAAAATCAGTTTATTGCTAGTGCTAGGAGTTTGGTTCTTAAATTAGATGATCTTTAGCTATTGTGTACTGGAAGTAGTCTGTACATATTAGATATACCAGAAACCTGGGCTAAAAGAATTGAGATTGATGGGTGTAAGTTGTTTAGGAAAGATGGAATTGGGGGAAATCGGTGTCAGTGTTGCATTATGTTTCCAACAAAAACCTGTTTAACGCTTTCCAGCTTCGAGGGCAAATTGAATGAATGTCTGGGTTAAAAAGAAAAATGATGGGTATAATGTAGAGAAAGCTACAAAATGCTGAACTACTGAGGGTGTTCAAATGAAATCTGGCTGAAATAATAGCATTGCCTTATTGGTATCTGATTGGGTTTTATCTGAACCGTAAATGGGAAAATTATCCGATTATAGGAAATTTTAACTATTCTAAAATAAAATGGAAAATTCTTTTTAAAAAATAAATGGGAACAGTTCCACAAGAAATAGTGGCTGCTGCTTTGACACTATCTGGAGTGAGTTGAATAAGTTTGATGTTTGCAAAAAAAAAAAAAAATAACATTTTTTCTGCTATCCACTTCAACTGTGTACCAGCTGTTATTTTGCTATGTAATAGTTGTTTGTGGGTGTGACCATCCATTAAACTATAAGATTTGAGTTTTCATTATAATGGATTTGATGCTTGGTATTTTTTTTCCTCTTTCCAATATTGTTCTGTTGGGAACAGACTCATACCCCTTGATTTAAGAAGCATCTGAACATGGTGGAACTGATCCAGCTTCTTCATTTGACATCTGTACCAAGTTTGTGTTTCATTGCCATAAAATAGAGTTGACCATAGCTTTATAAGGTTTCACTTTTAGTGCCACACTGATTCCTAAACTCGCATAGAGTTGACCAACCATCTCATTCTAGATGACATCTCATTAATGAGACACCCATTTGCTTAAACTTTATTAATCTTAATATATCAGATCGGTAAACAGGTGTGAAGAACCAGTGAACTAAAAAGGAAATTACACACAAGTTAAAAACAGAAATACACTAGTAAAAATATTTTAGTTTAAAAAAGTGCTAACAGCAATGAAAGCTGTCAATGAATCAAGTGCAAAAGGTCTTAAGCAAATGTAGTGTCATGCACCAGTCTCAACATTGGAGATGACCCCTCTGCATTGTGCTGTGGTTGGTTATTAGAGTTTATCCATTGCCTGTTGTACACCATGGAGGGAGGGCTCCTCCCCCCAACACTTCCAACTTCAGCCAGGATATCCTTAGCATGGCCCTTCATTTCTAATTATGGATAGAGACCTACGTGGCCAACTGGTGGATTAGTGTGTGTTCCCTGAAATACGCCAAACTGAGGACACTGACCGGAATGGATAACTAATGAAATTATGATTTAGAAAAAAATTTTTTTTTAAATGCAAAAGTAAATTTGAGAAAAAGTAATAGGCGATCTTAAAAAATCATCTTTTAACAGTACAATATTGCTGATAGTCTGGTAGTTTAAATCTGTATTACTTGGCACAGGTTGAGCTGTAGGGGTTGTGTGACAACACTTTTGTAATATAAGCTTTGTTATGACAAATCCACATGTTTAGCATTATGAATTTTGACTAGATATGTAGCTGGTTCACTTATATTAACAAGGGTTGCTATCACTAATGGTATCTGACAGTTTTCATTTAAACACTCTGGTTGCTTGCAAATGCCATTGACTGATAGTGTAAATCATTGTGAAAATTATTTTCTTATCACTGAGGTCTCGCCTAAAATCTGAGTCGTTCCAGTAGCTATTAAGTCAAGTCATCATGTGACCCTTCAATCAGAATGTCCAGATGATGCAACTTTGCTAGGTTCTATTTGAGAAAATCGGTGCATTACTGTATAACTTAAGGATCTGTAGTCCCATCTGCCACCTTCTGATCACTAATGGATCATGTGTTAAATGGTTATTATTTTTGTTTTAAAATGTACGAACTTGTTCTTAAATTATTAAAGGACATGAATGAATCATTTAAAACGTTCAAAAGTGGTTTATTGCTAAAATCTAATATTTAAAAAAATGAAAATATGGCAAGCAATCCTGATACACAGCTTGTTTGAGTTGCTGCTTGGTCTCTAATGGGTTAACAGCTGGTGTCTGTCTAGGCCATGGCTTAGTGGCGTTCCTCAGTTGTCTGTACCAGTGCATCCACACGCCCCCTTTTTTTTCCAGACTCTCTCTGTTTTACTGAACATATCACTCCATCCAAGATGAGCCAATGACGTCTCAGGCAGCTGCATATTCTGTGAATGCCTCCAGGTAAATGTCAGAAATTAAGATAGCTTTTTCAAAAACTTTATGTCAATCGTTAAAAAAAAAAAATTGTGCTTCCTGCTCCTAGCATCTGTTTGTCATCCTATACACAATCAGACTGGCAAAGTTACCTGTAGTTGTTTGCAAATACAGCACCAAGGTGCTTGAGAATTCGTTACTTTCTAGCAGAAAAAAAAAGTAGTGTAATGGCTTCTGACCATTCAGTAACTTCATTGATCACTGCATGCACTTTTGTAATTATGTTGTGCTTATAAAATTGTTATTAAAATTATTTTTCATACCTACAAGCTTATATTAGGAAAAAAGTGTAAATGTTGCGCAGCCTACATGCCAATATCGGCGCATAAGGCATCATCTACCAGTTGATGATGACCACAAGTCAGCTTCCTAAAGAATGAATAAACACGTGGAATGCGAAAAAGCAAATTCTTGACACAAATATCTACCTACATTTCTTTATCCTACGTGGAATAAAACTGAGATTTGACAGTTGTTTTAGTGACACTTGTGTATTTACTTTAGGGACACTTTAAGTCCTTGCCAGGCTATTTCATATTTATGGGGACTCTTTGGCCATAAGCAGCAGTTTATATTGTGGGGACTTTTGAAAGCAGCTTAATTATGTTTGGGCTATCATCTGGAAAGGATTTTTCGATCTCTTTTAGGAAGTGTTTGCCATTTCTTAGTTTCTACACCATCATTGGTTCCTGAAATGGTTTGTATGAATTGAGCGCTTGTTTTGCTATCTTAGTTTACTGTAGTATTCTCCAGCCCTGCCAGAGAAAGTCAGTTATTCCTCCTCTAACCATCCCAGAGATCTACTGCTCTGGCATCCCTACAATTCTATGTCATAGTGACTAAATCATTTTTTGTAATTTTCCTACCCACGAAGCTAGAGTTGCTGCTTTCCACTCCTTTCAGTTTAAATCCTACGTTCATACCTTCATTGGTATTTTTAATTAAGGGAAATCAACTCCATTTGATACAGCTTCTGAGATAAGCTGGCATATGTTAAGAGGGGACCAAAGACTCAAAATCATAATAGAACTCAAGGTTTTAAGGCTCTCTCATATTTCTTCGATCTTTTGGCGAGGTCCATTATGGACCAGCCTTGAACTGGCGTTTCATTTTGTCCAGGACTGATTCCCGCTAGGTCTTTGATTGTCCCGAGTAGACTCTCTTAACCCGAGGGGTGTTCGTGAGGAAGTATTCGATTGCTGACCCTGCTTTCAGGTTTAGGACTGTGTTCCAGCTAAGGATGTATCTATCTTTTTGCTCAGTATAGAAGACATGGGGAAGATGTCAACACAGGTGGTTTCTGCTACTGCCCCATCTTTTTTTTTTCTTCTCCAAAGTGGTTTGGCTGCAGGACAGATGTGACTCTGTACCCTGCAGCTCAGGCAGATGGAAGCTTGGTTGCGCTGATTCAAGCCTAGAATTTGTATCGCCCATAACATTTTCACTGTTGATTCATTGGCTTGGTAATGGAACGGTAGATCTAGCAGTGCATTAAATTCCACCAGCAAATCCCTGCATTGAGAGATAAAAGTCTTGGCTGCATCCAATGACAACTAGAGCAGCAGATCAACCACATTTGTGAGCCAGGAACTATGCATAACCCCAGTAACCTTCAGGGGGGACTCTAGAACATGGTCTGGCATGGCGATTATGTTCACCCTCTCCACACACAGCTTAGCTGATATTACACCTACTATATCTATTGGTGTGGCTAGCATAACAGACTTGGCTGAGCTATAGTGCATGAGAGACGCTGCTTTTCCTCCCCCTGGTCTAACTGGATGCATTGGTTTCGACCAGGTTTGCTATTTTGCCCAAAGAATTAAGGTTCTGTTGAGACGGCATTGCTGTTTCTATGTGGCTGACTGTCCGGGGGGGGGGGGCTAGTAATTTGCCATGTGTCAGGGATCATAAGACCACCGAAGGACATCTGAAACTGCATGTGGATTCAGTAACCCACCATCCTCCAATAGGAGAAAAATACACACAGAGAGAAAACAGTAACAAGTACTGCATTGTGTCCAGCCTCCTGACCCAAGCGGTTTCAATAGTTCCCAACACCAGTCCTACTGGAATGACTGTAGTAAAAGGGGCACTCCCTCAGTTTTTCATTCCACTCCCATTACTTGAGCCTCATCCATTGCTTTCCTCTTTAGTGATAATATCATCTTTGGTGGGTTGGTTTCCTGTTAGTTCTACTCCCTAATTCAGGGATACAGCTGTGTTGAATTTTCACATCTTCCCTAGATAGGTGAGGGCTTCTTTCATCCAACAACATCATCCCTGAGGAATCCATCTTTTCAGGCAGAACCACCATCTACACAGACTCAAGACTGAACATGTAGTTTCTACAGCAACAACTGCATCTTCTCCGGTCACCAAACTAAATGCTGTTCAAAATTTAATCCTGCTACATTCATTTCCATAAGTCTGGCACTGGTACAGTTTCCACCCCCCCCCCCGAGTCTGCCCTTTCAGACACTGTGCTACAAGTAGTTTATAAAAAAACACCCCATTTTTTATGACCCCTAGGAAAAGGCTTGAGTAATCAAAGAACTCCACATTTCTGAGATGCCCACAGCAAGAGGATTAGTGTTTCATGTACAAGTATCTTTTGTGTATATTATAACTATCATTACCATTATCATCGTTGTCGTTGTCATATTTCCAGGTCACCAGATGACTAGTAGGTGTATGCGTTTGTTTGATTTATGGGAGGCCCATATACGCGAGCGGAATATATTGTAATCACCACCTGGTCAGGTGTCTGATACTGAAGATTGAGAAAGAAGCCTTGACAGCGCTATCTACACTTGGCTGACCTGAATGGTACATTTGGCCTCTAGGATTTCAGTTGGGCTATCAGGGGAGGGAACTTTGAGATAACTCCCATCTGTAATTCGGCGGGGCTCGAAGGAGAAGGCGAGACTTAGATCCAGACTTATGAAGAAACGAGTTGCCATCATCGGGTCCGGCGCCAGCGGTCTGACCGCCATCAAATGCTGCCTGGACGAGGGGCTGGATCCCGTCTGTTTCGAGAGGAGCGGGCACCTGGGCGGCCTCTGGTACTTCACGGACGAAGTGCGAGAGGGGCAGGGCTGCGTCATGCGCTCGACCGTCATCAACACGAGCAAGGAGATGATGAGCTACAGCGACTTCCCCGCCCCTAGGGAGTTCGCGCCCTACATGCACAACTCGTGCGTCCTCAGGTACCTGCAGATGTACGCGGAGGAGTTCGGGCTGCAGCGGCACATCAGGTTCGGCACGGAGGTTGTCGGGGCCGAGAGGGCGTGGCACTTCCCGGACACCGGTCAGTGGAAGGTGTCGACGAGGAGCCGACCGCCGCTGTCCCCCGGCTTGACGGAAGAACAGCTGTTCGACGGGCTTCTGGTCTGCACGGGACACCACGCCGTCCCCTACACGCCCGAGCTCCCCGGCCTGGGGACCTTCACCGGGAGCGTACTTCACGCGCACAGCCTGAGGGACTGCGACGGCTACCGGGGGAAGCGGGTCCTCGTCGTTGGCATTGGCAATTCTGGTGGCGATGCTGCGGTCGGACTCGGCCACACCGCTTCAAAGGTACCGCCATTACACCGTCTTTACTCGCACATTAAAGCTCGGGGTCTAGTGCTGGGTTTACTTCCCCGTGCCGGCCGTCACGTCACGTCGCGGAGGTGGGGGCGGCGTATTAATATCCAAGGGGAAACCACTCTGTAACTATTCAAAATATTCCCTCATGCTGATTCAGGATTAGTATACAGCGGGGAAAGGGAAACTACTCTGCAAGGCCGAAATATTTTCAGAATTCGCCTACGTTTGTCTCTCAATCTCATTAATAATAATTACACGAATTAGCAACGAGGCTTGAATTGATACAGCGAGAGTTCTCACTTTACCTGCAATAGGACTCTGTTTTAAGAAATGTTACAGGTCCAACACTGTTCATAATTCTTTTGGTTTATCTCTCCTTCCCCCCCCCCCAACATCTCAAACTAAAGGGTACCTGCTCTTAATGTTGTTCCTTAATGAAGATTATCCTTTACCATTAATAGCAGATATTGCCAGGTAACCGTACAGAACTTATACAAACGGCTGAATAAGAATAGGTGTGGTGAACAGTATACACGGTGTTTCAAAAGTCTATGTAACATTCTAAGAACTCTCATATCCTGAACTACAAAATGGTAGCATGATTGAACTGGTACCATTTAAAAGCTAAAAGTTTCAAGTTTTCTTCTGTTAATTTAATTTTAATTCAATTAAATTTAATTTAATGTTGTTCCATTTTGAATTGGCATGCAAAATTTAAGGAGGAGGGGGTGTTTGTGCCCGGCAAAGAGAACAGGACGCCCCCTCAACTTCAGGTGATGCGGTTGAACAAGCTCGGCAAGCCTTCCAGTGCAGCCCCCAGAAATCAGTCAGCCAGTCGAGAACTTCAGCTCCCATCAACAACTGTTTGGCGCGTCTTAAGGAGACGCAAGAATTGGATTATCGTTTGGATGTGTGTCGTGTAACCCGCGGCGCTCACATTGAACACCTGTAAAAACCTGTATAGAAACTTGGAAATATTAGCTTTCAGGTAATATAAATTGTGTTTTGATATCCTCAATAGTTATTAAGATATACAGTGTTGTAATGTGACATAGACTTTTGAAACACCCTGTATTGTGCCTGTAGAGCACAATAATAATAATAATACACAGATCCCTCACAATACCATTTACCTGGGGGTACATTTTTCATATTTCATAATAACCAGGTAGAATCAAATAAGGAAACTGCCCTTAAAAGGACTTATCTACTGTAATAGACTAAAGTCGGTTTGCAGCAAATAATAATCTAGCATTTTCTCGTGTGTTGTGACAATGTGATTATCTATTTAAGATTTTTCTGTCCCTATTTAAATTGAAATGATAGAAGTGACTAATATAAATCATTCAACTTTGAACCCTGATTGTTGTTCAGGTGGTGCTCGAATAAAGTCACGTGATGTTGTATTCCAGAACAACGATGGTTCAGCCATACTGATAAATCTTAAGGTAGTGCTGGGAGGACTGAGTTATGTGGAGTAGAATGCCATCTTATGTACATTTATATACAGCATGCTTTTCATACAGTGGTGATTGGGTTAATCAGAGCAGTGGTACTATTCAGTCTGTTAGCTGGCTGTTTATATCATCTAAATTAATCCTGTCAGAAGTTACCTGCACTAAATATGGGAGACCGAGGACAATTGTAACAAAATTTATAAGTTGTTTCCTAACTCAAAATTGAATGTGACTGGTGTAAACAAATGTTTGTTAAAAGATGAAACAATATCTCGTTTACATATTCCCAAAACAATTTAAACCCATATAGTTTATACTTTATGTATAATTGTCATCTCAACACACTATGTCCCATGTTACATTTGACCCCATATAGTGGGTCAATTGTAACACAATTGTCAATGGAGATATATGATTGGAAATCAATGGATTTTAGTACAAATCATTGTCAGAGTCACAGTTCTGACAAATAAACATCCTCTCCAGTTATACAGACTTCATGTGCCCAGTGCCTGTATGTCATGCACTGAACCCAATCATCACCACGCTGACTGTCATTGAAATGTTCATAGCATACTAGGCATATATTAAATTCCTCGTCAGATTCTTCCTCTTGTACTTTTCTTGTATCCTTTCCTGGTTTTTTCCCCTTCCTTACAGATTTTGCTATCAATTTCTTTCATACTTTTGTAGCCTTTCTTTTCTTTGCACGATTTGCTGCTCCTTCCAATGCCACCTTCACTGGTGTATCAGTTAGGATAGCAGTCTTTCTCCTTTTCCTTCCAGCTCTCTGTGTTTTTCTTGGCTGTGCCTTAGGGAATGGCCTTAGCTCTGCAGGTGAAAATGACTCAGGTGTAGTTATGACTGCTGCAATTGATGGGGTTGATGGTAGTGCTTTGGATGAAGTTCCTGATGTTGATGGGATGGGGCTGGCTCTCCTTTTGAGGAATTTCCTGGTTTCCTCCATTTGGAACATCAGTGTTATTGATGCCAGGTGCTTCAGGCAAGGTAGGAACATCTGCACCACTGCTGTTTTCATTATGATTGGCATTTCCAGGCATTTCACGATCTGTTACCTGTGAAGGGGCAAAGTCAGAATCATCAAAGATGTTTCGGTTGAATGGCACAATGCCTGTACAGGAGAAGCCAGACAAGATATTTGCTGGTGTGACAGCTATTGGCCAGGCCTGCCTGACTATGCCTGGTATGACATAGATGGTCATAGTCTTACCAGGATTGCTCATCATCCAGGAATCACAAACACTGTTGATCGCTTTCTTAAATGGCCCAGACTCCCCTATCCAGTGGCTGAAGTCTGTGCGATGTATGCGGTGGAAAGGACAGCAATGTGATTCCATTTGCCTTACAGAAATCAAGGACCTCTATAGAGAGGTGAGATCCGTGGTTGTCAAGTGTAAGAAGAATAGGGTGGTCTAAACTTGATCTAACATGCTTGGCAAAGTGTTTCATATACATGAGGACATCTTTCCCCTGCATCCAACCAGATCCATTGGCAGTTCCATCACATCCTGTAGGCCCATCTCGCACAAAGTGATCCTGGAACTTTTTCCTTGGAAAGATGAAGAAAGGTGGTGCACTATTGCCAGTTGCATTTACTGAAACAGTGCAGGTAACTAGAACACCCCTCTCTTGTGATGTCATTGCACCAATCTGTTTCTTTCCTTTTCTCCCAACTATATGGTCGGGTGTTTGAACAGTTGTGGCACCAGTCTCATCCATATTATAGATATCACTCTTTCCAAACTTATGCCTTCTCATCACAGTTTCAAGGTTATCATAGAACTCATTGACTGTTGTTTTGTTGAAACTTGTTGCTCGAACCAGGCTTGTAGCTTGTGGCTTTCTGGTTGCCAGTTCTGGATGTCTCTTTAAAAAGTCAGAAAACCAATCAGTACCAGCCATCCCTTTATCAGACCAGGATTCTGGACACTTCAGATCCAACGAAGAGGCACAATTGTAAGAAAAACATCTAACTTCTTTTGGAGAAAGCTCGTGGTAGAGATCAGCTGCTTGAAGAAGATCAGCAACAATTTTCTTTTCTATTTGCTCATTGAATACTCTTGTGTGAGGGTTGTAGCCTACCCTTGGTGGGATATCTGTCTTGGATTGCTCATAATCTGTGAGTTTCTTCAGATATCGATGAAGACTTACGTGACAGATGTCAAACTCTCTTGCCACTTCTCTTACAGCTCTGCCCTCAGATTTTACAATATGGGCAGCCCTGTCCATAGACTCAAAATTTTTTCCTCTGTCAGTCTTACGTTGTCTGTTGCGTGGCATCCTAAAAGAAAATATTTTATTTTAATATTGCATGTTTCTCTTAGAATATCAAAGAAAGGTAATCATCTTTTTTGTATAACAAGGCCTATCTGAAATTAACTTAAATTTCCTTTTCTAGGGTAGACCATCATTTAATTATGAAGGCCTAATTAAATTAACAATTAGTTAAGACTTTAATTGATAGCTACTGATATACCAATGGAAAATTCTGACTAAACATCACTTAAACCCTACATATTCCAGTGTAAAATTCATACTCAGCTACTTAGTATATGCTGGGGTCAATTGTAGCAGCCGTTACAATTGATCCTGACATAGTCGTCCATCTTGTGACCCAGTTTTTTCATCTTTCCACTAACCACTCACTCCAAAAGAAACTGATGGAACGTAGCCCAAAACCCATATTTCCTCCTCATAACAACAGTGAGATTCAAATATTCCTGTAGTATGATGCATACCAAATTATTCTATGATAAGTAAAAGTTACTTACTTGGGTTGGAATGAGATATTTGGAGATATTTTCCTCCTGGCTTGAACTACCATTTTGTTCATTTGTCTGGTACATCCCACGTGTGGATCAGATGTATAGTCTATTTTTAGACTTCCTGTGATGTAGGGGAGGGTGGGGAATCTGAGCTGTTACAATTGACCCTTGTTACAATTGTCCCTGGTCTCCTCTACCTAATGCATACTACTGGATTTACCACATTGTCAATTATCCTAATACCATGTTGACATCATCACGACCATGTGCCATCCCAATCGACTATCCTGGATCAAGATAAACTGAAGAGGGAGACAGAATGCCCGTGTGGTGAGTCCTCACAATCCTTCTACCTGTCCAAGAATTCCTAATCCCTACAATAACTCTTCATTTTCAGGTGTCAAACCCTCTTAAGAAGTGGGGAATGATGGATTCAGCAATACAGGAAGCAAAATGCTTCATGAAGGAATAATTTAAATATAAATAACCGAGCTGACAACAATGTTTGTTGGTATTAAAGTGCATCCACACAGCGCACAACCTCTGATATCCCACATTCAGCCATATCTTGATGCATCAGGACATTTTGTTATTTTTTACTGATGTACTACAAGATTCGACATTTAAACACACGGCATGGTTTAACACACCCAGCCAAAAATAAATGCATATCATTGTTCACTTGCTGGTTGTTTTGGAATTTAAATTTGTTAAAATATAAGCACCTTTTAAACAGGTAATTAGGGGAACGGTCTGACACACAGAAAGGGAATTCTAGGTGTTCAAACGAAACCTTGTTAGATAGGATTATGGCAATTCTACTTTCAGCTGGACTTCATCTGATCACCCCTACTATGTGGATATTTTTCTTGTGCTTGCTGTTCTTTTATTATCCGTAACCCTTTCAATAGCAAATGCATGTCTCTACTTTCAGATTTCTGCCCCCCCTTCATTAAACGCAAAAATGCAGTACTTGAATTCCACATTTTGCTTGGCTTCTGTCGCTTAAGATCTTCATTTTCTAAATCATTCACTGAAGTTATAAACGCAGCATCTGTCGTTTTTTCATCAGTAGTTCAGAGTAACTTATTTTTCCTCCTCAGATTTAGCATCCATCCTTTTATCTCTCCCAAGGAATCCATAAATACCAGGGCACATTTAGCATCTAAATGAATTTTTTCTCCTTTTATTTGCTGATAATGATGAACTTTCATGGTTCAGAAAAGAACTGAGTGCATGGTTATTTCTACTTTCAGGTTTTCCTTAGTACAAGACGTGGAACCTGGGTCTTAAACAGAGTTGCAGACCATGGCTTACCTTTGGATATGGTCTATAGCAAAAGATACCTGAATGCTGCAGCAGAACACTTCTCGTCCCTCCTCAACCCATTGATAGAGAGCAGGCTGAACAAACGATTTGACCACAGCATGTACTCACTGAAGCCAGAGCACAAATTTACTGCACAGCACCCAATGGTCAACGACGACTTGCCCAATAGAATCATATCCGGCACTGTTGTCATTAAGCCGGACGTCAAACATTTCACCGAAAATGGGGTAGAATTTGTGGATGGCACGTGTGAAGACGACATCGATGTCGTCCTTCTGGCCACTGGCTATACAATTGGATTCCCATTTCTGGATAAAGCTGTGATTGACGTACAGGAGAACAAGATCGAGTTATACAAGTACATGTTTCCACCTGATCTGGAAAAGCACACCCTCGCTGTCATCGGTTGCATTCAGCCTCTGGGAGCAATAAATCCAATATCTGAGATGCAATGCAGACTTGCCACAAAAGTATTTAAAGTAAATTGAAAAACTATTTGTTTTCTCTCCCCCTGATTAGATCAATAAATACTCCAACAGTTATTTCATTATGGGATTTAATCTTCTTTTATCAGTTTGTAAATCTTGATCTGATTTCAGGGTGAGCTCAGTCTTCCTGCTTGCCAGTCCATGTGGGAAGACATAGGCAAAAAGGCAGATGAGATGAAGCTTCAGTATGTAGGTACTAGGCGTCACACTATTCAGGTTAGCTTTATTTCATACATGGACGAACTCGCTGCAATGGTTGGATGCAAGCCAGATATATGTAAGTTCCTTATTTGTTTCTCATAAAAGGTGAAAATGGTTATTGTCTGGTACTGCGTAAAATGTTCAAGAATCGAATATAAGTTTATATTAAGGGGTGGGTCAGCTCAGATAAAGGGAGATAAGTAGATTCCAGATATTCCTTGTTGAGAAGGATTCTTAAAGGATCTGGATATAGTAACTCAGCTTACAACTTTTCACTCTAATTCCAAAAGTAATCCATGGAAGGGATTTAATATTTTAGTATCCTTCATATTTTTTTCCCTTGTCAGTTTCTCATCATTCTGGGCTTTCCTCTGGGCATTCCATTTTCATCCAAAATCTTAAACATGACAACTTCTAGTGGAATTGTCCAGAGAATGTAGTGAAGGTTTTGTGGGTGACTCTTGACTGACTTGCACTTTGACCGAACTTCCAACCATACCTAAGTAACTTGCTTGGCCACCAGGGGCAGATTCCTTTTCCTTTTCGCCTTATAGCTCACTGCTATGAGATGTCAGGCTCTGAAAGTCAGCACAGGGGTTCAACAAGAAGAAAAGCATTAATACTAACGAAAATTTTTTTCTTCTATTTGCAGTAAAGCTGTTTTGTAGTGACCCTAAGTTGGCCCTGAACTGCCTTTTTGGTCCCTGTACTCCATATCAATACCGGTTGATGGGACCAGGGAAATGGGAGGGAGCGAAAGGTGCTATTGAACAGCAGTGGGAGAGAACACTTTATCCCCTGAAAGCAAAGACCAGTGACCAACCAGAAAGAGTTTCCCTCTTCAAATGGCAATATTTGGTGTGGGTTTTCTTCTGGATTGCTTTGGCTGTCGCTGTTTGGAAATATTGGTAAAAATGGATTTAGTACAGTTGGGCAATCAGATTTATTCCAGAAGGGGACATAACCCTCCTCAAATAAACAAACAAAAAGAAAATAAAGCAGAAGATGAAAGGATATGGTGGAACATTCATATGAAACCAAGCAATGGCATTTCAGCAGGGTTTTGTTTGAACGTCTTTAATAAAAGCTTGATTAGAGGAGGAGATAGTGATTTTATTCTATTCCAAAAATTGCTTAATTTAGTACCATTTGTTTAACTTTATTTGCATTTTGCTTTCATGATAATCTTTTCAAACTAAATGACCATCGTTGTCATAGTTTAATGGAAAGCTGGCTCTAGAGTAGTGTAGTTGGCTCGGTTACAGTTTGACTTCTTGTCATGCTGTGGGATAGATTCCTCATGGTGGATGCCACCTGTGCTGAGTAATACACATTTGAGGGATAGTGGGGGGGGGGGTTGGGTATAGAGGTAATGTGCCCCAGCTGGTATGCAGAGAGTTAAAGGAAAATAGGTTGTAAATAGTTGCAGTTGATGAGACATAAGAAGCTGATTGCATGATACTGTATGCAAGCTGTGTGAGACTCTATGGCCAATTTGGATAATAAAAAATAATTGTTACATTAATAATAAGTGGAGTTATATTTTTTTCTCTAATGATCAAAAAAAAATTAATTGGTAAATTCGTGATACAACGCATTTGTGATTTCATCCAGGTTGACTTGTCTAAATGAAATTATGGCAACATGAGAGCAAAAGGAAATGAACCCTGACCCACAGAACTGTTGCCTGCATCACAACACATCACAAAAACAAAACATAAAAACAGATCTTTTTAGCATAAAAGGTCCTTGCGACTTGGTATCGGTACAAATATCATGTGCAAAGGAACTACTTTACTCATCGGTGGTAAAACTAATATATTAATATCTGATGTGAGTTTTCCAGAACAATCAATGATTGCTCCAAATTCATTGCTGTCTCTGCACTAGAAATAGCCAGCTTCTGGCTTTTACTACAGAAAACAAAATCTGAACAAGGAACTGTCCGGAAACTTGACTAGTAAAATTTAAGTTCCGTGATTATTTTGCAAAACACACGTGAATTTTGTTTTTGCTTTAATTCTATTAAGTGCATCCCAGATTTGAATCAAAATTTTAATGTGTATCAAGTGAAAAACCTGGAAATATTTTCTACATCATCTTTTATTAATAAAACAGCCAGTCCCTCTCTTGTATAAGGGCTTTGAGCCTGAAAAATATGCTGTGCCAACTTCAAAAATTAAAAGTATATATATAACTCAAACTAATTGAGATATCAGCTTTAGATTTGGTTTCTTTGGTTAACTTTTCTTAAGTCCAGTTTAGCATCTTTAACAAAAGAATATAGGCTATGGTAATATAAAGCACACTTGGTATATTTAAAAAATGTCAAGACTGTCTGAATCTGTGAATAAACAACGACAACAACAACAGTGTTTTGCCTAAGTTCATAGCTGATGCATGTTTTTTCCTGAATCTTCGAAATTTCTTCTGTAAACAAAGAGAATGAATTTGACATTCACTTTACATTTTAAGAAAGCAAAACCAACTAAATCCATCCCAAGTTATTCTGTACACTGTATTTTGTTCTAGAACCAGGCTTATCCTATGATTTTCAGTCTACCAGACCCTGAATGATAATAGTCCCCTGGGATAGCATTATGAGAGGGATTATGAATCTAAGGACAGAACAAAAATATGATGTATTAAAACAAACTTCAGAAGATTTAATCCTAGAGTAACCAGCTTTTCTCAACAAAGCTGTATCGTAAATAAGCTTGTCAAGGATGTGAGACAAGTATGTTGAACAGAATAAGTTTATGAAAGCTCGTTTAAAATCTAATTCATCATTACTGATGTAAGACACCGCCGACAATGGTTACATCAGTCAATCATTAATTACCTCTACCTTTATTCATATACTGTTGCAGAGAAATCAAAGTTCCATCTATTTAACATTTGTCTTTTGTTTGTCATGTAATTAAAGATATTTGGCTTAGTGTTGTTTATAAGAAGAGGCGAAGTTGGTAAAATAAATAGAAAAGAAAGAAGGAAAAAATGGAAAGAATTTAAAATTAGGAAATACATTAATACTTATACTGGTCAGTGCAATGGTTAAGAGTTACTGTGATTATAAATACTGCAGGCTTATCAAATCAAATACAGTATTATATATATATATATATTTTTTTTTTTAAATGTGAATAATTTTTGTCTTCTTTTTTTAAAACTTCAAACAAATTAGCAGAACGGTGAGTAGATCTTTTGAGTATATATATATATATATACTCCAACAGCACCACCCAATCCTCAACCGGCTTCGATTCTCTCCCCTTGAAGAAACTCTTCTTCGAAAAGGTAGCTTGGTCAAAATGGCCGAGAGTCAATCGTTCACTGTCCCTGTAGCGTCTGAAACCGCAAACCAAGAAGAAGATGCTCCGGTAGGTGTTTTGGGATGGTCTCATGGTTGGATGGGGTGGGGGGGGGTTTAGGCTTTATACATATTGCCGCGGTAGGTGTTTTGGGAGAACAGTCCGATGGCTAAGGTTCGGTCAATGCGTTGTTGGTATCGCAGCGCTGCCTCTCTCTCTCTCTCTCTGTGGGTGGACCAGTGATGGTCTCACGACGTTCCTGCTATTACTACCGGTAACAGCCACAAATACCCGCAAAAAGGTGAAAGAAGCGGGTGGTTGGGAGACGCAGGACGGTCTGACCCCCCCCCTTATTCCAAGAAGTCTCCAGATTCCTATGCTCCCTCCGGGGCTGCTTATGCCCTCCTGTAGTCGTAAACAGTGACTCATTTGGATGACAGATGTCCCATTATATCCTCTGCGTTAGTAGCTGTGTATATACAGTCTGTACAAATCTCGGAAAATAAGATACTATCCCGATCTCATACTTAGAAAATAATTCCATGGTTTACATTTACATTGGATACTGAACTAGGCGACGTCTATACACACAATGCCCCCATCTAAGTTCTCCCGTTGGTGGTCTGTTCTCCTTTTGGAAGTGTGTACGGTTTGTGCACTAACTAACACCACAACCCACCCCACCCCTTCCCATCCCCCTCCACCCACCCCCCGGGGAAGGTCGTTCCGATGACTGACGACTCGGGTATTGAAAAAAAAAAAATTTCTCAATAAAAGTTTGTTTTTTTTGTTTTGAAGATTTGGTTTGTAAGGAATTTTCCAGAGTCGTCACTACTACATTTTTCTGTCGTGATTTTATATGTTTCAATCATTTCACCTCTAAGTCTTTTTTTTTCTTCTTCTTCTTTGGACTGCACAGATCTGATTTATTCAAATGGTCTTCGTAAGATAGATTTCAAATTCTGGAAGTAATTTTGTTGCATATTCCTGTACTTGTTCTAAAAACATCGTATTTTGCGAAAGACAGAGACTCAAAAATGTGTACATAATGCTCCATAGCAGGTCTTACATGGGTGGTATAAACAACTCTAAAATTGGTAATGCCTCTGTGTTTTAAAATAAGCCTGAACAGTCCTAAATGATGCATGGCTTTCTTTGCCACTTATCCTCAATTATAACTTGTCATAATGTAATACTTCTTTTTTTTTTACGACTTCAAGTGTGAAAGAGAATCTACTTGCATAATGTGTTTGTTCAGACATTGTCTCCATCAAATAGGTTCCCTAGGGATGTTTTTTGGCACCTAAATAGCCAGCCAATATTGGATTTTGCTGTTCCCATCTTGCTTGCAACTAATCACTGACACACAAACAATGTATGTCACAGTGTGATTTAAATGAAATTGCAGAAAAATGCCAATGGCAAATACTCAGATAAAATAACAGGTGATATCCTTTAATCTTGTTTTCTTAATTGTTTAAGTATTTTTAACTAGAAAAGCAACACTTGTAAAAGAAAAAAAGAAAGGTTATTAGTCTTTCATTATAGTGATTACTTTGAAGCAGCATGCATTTATAGCAGACTGCAAAATAATGTTTTCATATGCCATTATAACTACTAACCTTACAGTTTGTAGTATATATCAGGAAATAATTTGTTCACCATTGCATTACAGTTTGTGATCTACATCAGCCTCATTTTGATTCAATTTTGTCCTTGCATAACATAAAACTGTGATGTTCACACCCCATCATTTGAATTAATAAGCTGATCATATTTAAGAAATCATAACTGGGTTTGGATGTATTTTGTTTTCCTATGCTAAAATCATAACTGCACATTTATCTCTCAGTCAAGTAATTTGATGTCATACTATTTATGAACCTTTGATAGAAACAAATAATAAAAATGTGTATGCCATTAGTTAATATGCTAGAAAAAATGGATAGCAGAACACAAATGTAGGAAGTGGCTTTGCTTTGAAGCTGAAGGAAATGAAATTGAGGTTTATTGTGAACTGTGTATTACTAAAGAAAATGATTAAATAATTGGGTTATCTGTTTCTACCTTTAAAAAGGACCATGTTGACAAACATGCTGGAAGTGAACTGCATACTAAAGCAGAGTGTATTGCTAATGGGATTTTAACAGCTGTTGAACTTTACTTTGAGATCCCACTGGACCATGCTGTTGGTCATTCTAGTATGAAAGAAAAAACTAGTTTTTCATAAATGATTGTCATTACTGTTTCTCACTATTAAGTATCTTTAATAAAAGGGTGTTGATATTTGTTAATTTATTATATATATATATGTATATTTATTTATTGGTGGCTTGGCACTTGTTTTGAATTATTGCTATGCTCAGTTTTTGCAACAAGCTATTCCTTGCATATATTTAAACTACCATGGAAATTTCAAAAGTATTATAGGTCTAGGGGATGGGTATCTGTTATTGGCAGAGCAGTAGTGAAATGGTTTATTTTAAAAACAAACCAACAAAAACCAATCTACAGATTATCAGATGTATTCTAACTAAATCTATCTAGATTATGCAGATACAAAGATTGAATGGAATATTTATTTTGTGAAACTAATGAATTTGTTTGCAAGATATTCTTAATTAAGGAATAAAGCATGAGAAGAGTGTAGATTTTGTTGCCATTTCTATTATTTGAGAAATGAAGCTGTGATTATTCTTAAATTACTGTTAACAAAAGTGCCCTCCAAATTGTATATTTGCACCCATGGATTATAGAATAACTTTTAATGTGCATATGTATATTTGGGGGATAAAAGACACTAAATATTAAAATATTTCTGCTGGAAAAGAGTGATTGATTATAATTCTTACAACATGGCTGAGCTTCCTTCATTTTAAATAAATCAAATGTATTCGCAGTAGGTGAGGAGTGAAAACAAGCATTTATTTATTGTGAGGAAAATAACAACTTCCAACAGTTGGCCTTGTGAGGAATGATGTTCTGTTTAATTCTGCATTTATAGTCAAAATTGTAATTTACACACGTGCGTGCATGCGTGTGTGTGTGTGTGTGAGAGAAAGAGAGAGAGAGACCTTATTTTGTTTGCTTTTTATTTCTGAAATTATAACTCATCATTAATAATAATATTATACATGGACCTAAATGATTTGCAGTTTAAATTTTATCACTTATAAGCTATTTTATATTATACAAAATGAAATATGATATTCATTATGGTTGTTTTCAGTTTCTCTCTCTCTCTCACACACACTCACACTCACACACACACACACTCACTCACACACACTCACACCACACACACACTCACACACACTCACACACACACTCACACTCACACACACTCACACACACACTCACACTCACACACACTCACACTCACACACTCACTCACACACTCACTCACTCACACACACACTCACACACACACACCACACACACACACACAGAGAGACAGACAGAGAGAGAGAGAGACATTTAAAATTCTGAGCCCAACATATAAAAGTGCAGCTTCATCACTTTGCCGTTAATGAAAATGCGTTATTCTACCAAACACAAAAACAAAAAAACATGAAAAATCAGATGAATCATGTATCAGAGCATGTAAACCATTACGTTATAATTTAAGCTTTTTGTACCAAAATAGCTGCATTTCATCTGAATAAGTGCTGCATTCTGTCCAGTAACGTTTCGAAACATTGCTTTGTTGTGTACCCCCCCCATCTTTTTTCTTGCAAGTAATTCCATAGTTGATTGGCCTTTCTTCTTTGATTTAGTTCATCCCATATGTTCAGTGGGGTTTTAGACCTCTGGATATTGAGTTTTGGGCCCCAACTGATGTTTTAAGAAGTCCTGCCAATTCTTTTTTTTTGTTTGTTTTTTTTTAGCAGGGTATATTGTGAGTTCAGCTTTGTAGTATGCTTTAGATCATCATCTCGTTACAACACAAACCCATCACCTATGAAATAATGCCCTATTGCAGGGGTCACCAAACTACGGCCCGCGGGCCTGATAAGGCCCGCGACGTCAGTTCATCAGGCCCGCCGACAGTACTTGCATTTGCGTGATAAAACGGATGGAACACGAGATGTTGTGAAATAAATTTTTTTTAAATTTTTCATGGATTATTGACACATCATGGGCAAGAAGGCTCAGAAAAATTCCCCGGTCAAGGTGTTAATCGAGCTGGTCTCTAGGCTGTTTTCTTCACCCTTTATTATGGCTACTAAGAAAAGAAAAGTGGACGCCGAGTGTCGCGTTTTCAATGAAGAATGGGGAGTAAAGTACTTCTTTGTGGAAACAAAGGACCAGAAAGCTAGTTGCGTGGTATGCAGCGAAAGTGTTGCCGTTTTGAAAGAGTACAATCTTCGGCGTCACTATGAAACAAAACATCTATCAACATATTCAAAGTTTTCTGGAAAGTTACGCTCTGAGAAATATGAGTCCATGAAACGTAGTTTAGAAACTCAAAGAAATCTCTTCACGAGAAAGTTTGCTGAAAATGAATCTGTCACTTGTACAAGTTACAAAATAGTGCATAAGTTGGCAGAGCGAGGAAAACCGTTTACTGATGGCAACTTCATCAAAGAGTGTATGATGGAAGCAGCAAATGACTTGTGTCCTGAGAAAGCCGATTTGTTTGGAAGTATCAGCCTTTCAGCAAGTTCAGTTGTGCGGAGAACAGAAGAACTTGGAGAGAACATAGTGCTACAGATACGCGAGAAAGCTAGGAACTTGTTGTGGTATTCTCTGGCGCTGGATGAGTCTACTGATCTCTCGAGTACGTCACAACTTCTTGTGTTCATCCGTGGTGTCAATTTGGACTTTCAGATAACGGAAGAGTTGGCATCCGTTTGCTGCACGCATGGAACAACAACTGGAAAAGACATTTTCATGGAAGTGCAGAAAACTTTGCAAGACTATAACCTTCAGTGGAATCAGCTTCGAGGTGTTACAGTTGATGGAGGAAAAAACATGGCTGGAGTGAGGAAGGGTCTGGTCGGGCAGATCAGGATTCAGTTGGAAGATTTGCAAATTCCGGGCGCTCTGTTCATACACTGCATCATACATCAGCAAGCACTCTGTGGGAAAGACTTGGATATTTCTTGTGTATTGAAACCAGTCGTTTCTGCTGTGAACTTCATTCAGGAACATGCACTCAATCACCGTCAGTTCCAGGCTTTTCTTGAAGAAATTGATTCTGATTTCTGTGACCTGCCTTATCACACAGCAGTGAGGTGGCTCAGCTGCGGTAAAGTCCTGTTTCGTTTTTACAAGCTCCAAAACGAAATAGATGTTTTTCTCACTGAAAAAGATAGAGCTGATCCACAGCTGTCAGATCCTACCTGGCTGTCAAAGTTGTCATTTTTGGTCGACATTACATCCCACATGAATGAACTGAACTTGAAACTTCAGGGAAAGGATAACCTCGTCTGTGATCTCTACAGAATCATCAAAGGATTTCGGAGAAGCTGTCATTGTTTGAAGCACAACTGGAAGGAGAAAACTTCTTTCATTTTCACTGTTTCAAAGAGTTTTGTGCTACAATTGCTGAAGATGTCAACCTCGATTTTCCTAAAAAGATTATTCGTGACTTGAAGAAGCATTTTTTGGAGAGATTTTCAGATCTGGACAGAATTGAGAGTGACATTCTTCTGTTCCAGAATCCGTTTGATTGTAACCTTGATGATGTGCCAGTTGAACTACAGTTGGAGCTCATTGATTTGCAAGCAAATGACATGTTGAAAGAGAAGCACAGAGAAGGAAAACTTGTTGAATTTTACCGCTTCTTACCTGACGTTGAGTTTCCGAAATTGAAGAAATTTGCCGCTGGTATGGCATCATTGTTTGGAACAACTTATGTCTGTGAGCAAACATTTTCAAAAATGAAGTATGTGAAGTCAACACATCGAACGAGATTGACTGATGAACATTTGAAAGCAATTCTCTTGATTGGATGCAGCAATTCCAAACCAAACATTGATGATATCTTGAAAGCCAAACGTCAGTTTCACAAATCTCACTAACCTTTTCTGCTGCTTAGTTTGTAAGATTCGGATATGTGCACACTAGGTCTGATGTAACTATATTTTTGCTAACGTCGCCTTCTTTGATAACTTTTTAGTAAATGTTGGTTGTCTTTGTTTTTTGTGCATTGCACGCCACTCACCCATGATTAACATGGAATGCTAAACTTAGTGTTTCGTCTTTTTTCCCAGAGCTTTCGTTCTGGCTTGCAAGTATTGAACAGAATGATTGTGTCCCGCGCTCGTCATTCTTTCAGTTATCCGGCCCACTGTGAAAAATGTTTGGTGAACCCTGGACTATTGGAATTGCCGGCATTGCAGAATGTTGTGATATCTCTCTCTCTCTTGTGTGACCACACAATTTATATCAAGTATCCTGATCACTGACTAGCAAGATAACCCTGTACTTTCAATTTCTACTGCCATGCTTAATTGTAAGGCAAATCTCCTCAGCCTTTTTGTTTAACGTACTGTTGTTGTTTCAGACAAAATATTTCAAACACTTTCTCCCCTGACTGCAGTGCACTTCTTTGTTGCTTTGAGTTATAGTTCTGATACTGCTTAGCCCAGTCAAGTTGCCTCTTCTCGATGTCACATCTGAGTGAAGGCCTAGCTGCTACTTGGACAATCAGTCCGATGTTTCTTAACTGTCTTTTGATAGTAAAGATTTGGTTGAGATGCTGACTGTGACAGAAGAATTGTGCTCAGTAGTTAGTTGACTACGTGCCAAGAAAGGGTTTGCTCTAAACTTTGGAACCAGCAAGCTGTCTTCTCTCTCATGGCTGAGCCTGTTAACTTCATTCATTAAATGGTTGTTTGCACCAACCGCCGTAACTCCATCTGCAGTTCTGCAGTGAGATGATTAAAGATGAAGATATTTTGTTTTCACCAACTTTACAAAGAGCAATAATTGTAACGGTGATAATGAGGTGTGTTAACATTTCTACAAAAGCAAAGTATGAGCTAAAAATTATTTAAAAGAAATAACATCAGACAAATGCAATAGCATCATGCTTTTGGTATGGATTAAATTTATCTTAGAAATAGTTTGGTCTGTAATTGTGCACAAAAATTTCGGTGACTGTGTCACAGTTACTGGTTTGTATGTTCTGATATGTTGTTCATTGGATTTCTTTCTTTGCTGAGATGAAAAGACAAATAATAGAAACATAATATGATGGGCTGATAAATTTTGAATGCATTCATTTTAATGAATGGAATTATTATCATTTATTCGATTTATTTTGTTGCTGTTTTAGAAAAGTCCCTTAAAACTAACGCTGAAAAAGCCCACAAAGGACAAAAGGGTTCAGTGGGCGTCGGAAACAATTGATAACGAACACATGAACAAGAAAAAGTCAAAGTGTAAGTGTATTTTTGTTGTTGCTTCATGCTTTTCATTTTTAGAAAAGTTCCTTATGATCTCTCTCTCTCTCCCCCCTCATATTTATAACCATTAAGATTTAGTTAAATTTGTTTGCTGCAGATATATAGGAAACCTCTGATAAAGTTATGCTTAGATGTCAACAGGATTTAATGGAGATTAGTTGGAGAAATGTTCATGCTCTATTTGATTTTATGCCTTATTGTGATATCTGAAAACTCAGCTGGTTTTTTTTATAATCCATGAGAACAATAACTGATTTTACTATAAGCCAGGGTTGTAAAGGCTACTTCATCTCACCAAAATCTCTGTATCTACCAGAGACATTTAAATGAACTCCAGTTAAAAATAGCCTTGCCATAATGGCATTCAGCTACTGGGTTTCATTTGAATGCCCCAAATATAAATAAATACATAGATTAATTTGAACTGGAAAATTGAAAATGTTGACAAGCTATAAACAGTAAATCATGGCAGCTGTACAATAATGATTGGAGCAGTTGTCTGTGTACTGTCTGTCTTGAAAGCCTCATGCAATTTTAATTTAATAAGTTTCTTGCTTTATACCAGTTAGATACTGAAGTCAGATTGACCATGACTTGAGTTACAGTCTGTTGAAAGAAATGTTGATCAGAAAGTAGAAAATCAACCAATTATGAGAATGGATTGCAGAGCATTCAGTTTACTAGCTACAAGGGTGCACAGGAGCTATCTTGGCTTAGGCAGGTGAAGGGAAATGGTCATCAACATGATTTTTAAATTGATTAATAGAATCAATACTAATTATACTAACCCAATCACTAAAAAGATATTTTCTAATATCTAATCATGCTGGACTTTTAGCTGATTTGCACATCATCAGTGAAGGATGTATCTCTCTCTCACTTTTCTCATGGCAACTCAGTCACCTGTTGCCATCTCCCTCTAGTAAGTTCTCATGGGTCTAAAAGCTTAATTTTACCACATATAGCATCCTCAACCTCAGCTGACAACTGTGACATGTTGACCGTGCTTAAGGCAGGTGCTTTTTTGAAGGATTATGTCTAACTTTCTCCCAGACAAATAAGTAACATATTCAGTGTACAAAAATGGGCTAACCTGGTCCATGGCTTGTTGAAAGTGAAATGTCTAACTCCAATTTCAGTGTGATATTTGGCTGGCATAAAGACTACTGAGGTGGCTCTAGTGACCCTTTTGAAACTCCTGCAGTTCCTACTCTGTGCCATAGTATGATAATTGGCTTGATGTCATGCATGTTCATCCAAAGGCCGCCATTAGTTTGGTGATACTGCGATATAGCCAGTACTTTCTTACTATTTCGACTTGCATAAGCATTGTCTTGGTGTTTGATCTGCTTTGACTCGTTTGCCGTGATCTTTTGCCAGAATTGCAGTGCAAAATGTTTGTCACAGAAGTCTTAACTGCAAATTTAGATTGTAAAGACAGGAAAGGGAAATACCGCATACATGCAAGCATTTGGTAACTTCAACTCTTGGTATACATTCATTGACTGCTCCAGTAATCGTGTTATGGTTACTCTTATATGGTTGAGCATATGTCAGCAGACTACGAAACATTAACTACATTATAGGAAATATTTCAACTTTCTAAAACAATTTTGCCTTTCACGAGTTCAGCTACCCCAAAAATTATTTTTAAAATTTTATTATTGTTTTCTTTTTTTTAATGTTACATCTGCATCCACCTTTTAATTTAGGTTGCTGTATTTATGAGAAGCCAAAGTTGTTTGGTGAATCGTCTTCTGAAGACGACGACGGCGAATGCTCTGGGCATTGTCGTGGCCACAGGAAAAAGTGTTTTCGGAATATTAACGAGCAGCCAGGTAGGGTTATAAGTTTTGAATTTTTGTAAGAAATGGCTACATAGAAGGATAATAAGAAGAAAAATCATCACTTGTTTCATTGGATTGTAAAGGCATGTGACCTCAGTAACTTTTGGTCTGCAATGTATTTTTTTTTTTTTTGTATTAAATGTCAAATCTATTTTCACACTACATAACATACCAGCTGGATTATTTAAGGAAGTAAATATGTAAAGAAGAAAACGAAAACAACTATTCTGCTGATTTGATTTGATTTGATATTTTTTCGATAATGTGTGTTAACAAAGTTTCTTTAAAAAAAGAAGAAATGTAGGATTATTAAACTTAATGACAGGCTTATAAAATTTTGAGTTAGGCACTTTTGTTAGTTAAAAAATGTTTTGATATTTGTGTAAGTTTTAAAGATGAAAATATTTTGTTTTCACCAGGTGACAATGGCAAAGACTTTGAAGAACATGATAATAACTCTCACTACCAAAGTGCATGAACTATGAACTAACTTCCTGATTGACTGGTTCAACATGAATCGAAAGATCCATATGTATGTGTGTGCACATGCGTGAATGCATAAATACTGAATTATATTAATTTTGTAGATATACTGTAAAATACTTAATAACTTTTAAAAAGTACAAGTAAACAAAGCTTATTAATTAGCACGATCACATCCACAACATGCAATGACATTTCTCAATATCTCGCCACTATCTCGGTTCTGGATTCAACCATGGGATGCAAAGTTGAAAACCACATTCCTTTCTGCATTTGTCTACTGGCTATTTATGGTTTCCTGGCAACTTCCTATGTTTGTTGGATTGAAATGGCATTCGATACTTCTAGGCACCTCCGGATTTCGGATTTTGATTCATTTTTAGTCTGGAAAGGATGGGATGGGATGACATCCTATAAAGTAGTGATTCCTTGTGCTTCTAGAAGAAGGGCATTAAAGGGATTTCACACACACACACACACCTGTAGTGCATTTTTGTTACATCGTTTTTGTTTTTATTCATCCAGTCCAAACAAAGGCATGGAGATGATTCACCTGGATCTGCTACCTTTGCCTGGAACTGTTACGCACTCACAATGTAGTTTTAGTCTTCCTTATATACACTAAGGACAAAGAAGCAGACTTCATTCAGAAAACCAGCCTTCCAAATGCCTACTCTTGTAATGGGTACAACATTTGGACAATTAAAAAAAAACAAGTTTGTCTGATGAATTATTATTGAACTGCTGGGTACAAAAGCATCTTAAAGCTTGAGTCATTCATCTGTAATCTGAATGGTGTACTGGTGGAAACATTTTCGCTGGCTGGTGTTGCCTTTTAGTGTCTACCAGTGGGAGATGAAATGAATGAACTGTTTGTAAATATTGATCAGGTGATGGGTGTATATTCTGTTACAAATTTTTGGTATGAACCTGAGAGTCTATTAAATTTTATTGACTTAATTTGCATTTTTATATCTTGTCATTTAGTCCTGCTTTACTAAATTTAACTTGAAATCGCCAATATTTCTAAACCTTTGAAGTTGGTCAGGGTTTGATTACTTTTTAGTCTTAATTATATGTCAGTAATCATTCAGCAGATCTCCACTGTTGTTTGTTTTTTTGGGGGGGAGTTGCCTCCCTTCTAATGCAAAATTAGAAAGGGATATGTTCAACTTTTCCATGGGGATCCAATCTGGATTGGAAGGTGGTAAACCCCTATTGGTACCCGAGATGTGGAAGAAAATACACATGGCTGACTGGCTGGAAGAACAGTGAGAATAAACCGCCAAGCAGGGGTATGTTGATACCAAACTGAATCAGTCTAGTAATTTGACTACAGAAATAATAACCCAAGGGAGATAATAATATAACAGCAATGAAGCCCCAGTGGCCAAAATCGGAATTGAAACTATTTTTTTTGGAACATTCTGAAATTTCACGTGTCCCATAGATGTGTAAGCATAGAAATAACTGAATTACTTGCTTATATTGAAGACAAAATCTGTAATTGTATATGCTACGCAGAAAGCTTTTGTTTAAACGGGTTTTGGCAAACTTCCCTCAACTGTTGTAATGAAGGCTAAACAAGAAACAAATTTTTATTAAAGCAAGAAAGTTGGAAAGCTTTTCTGTTCTTACAGTTTCTGTATGTTGACGGTATGTTAAAAGATAAAATGTTTATTCTTAAAACAAATTATTACTGACATGCAGAAAAATGTGTACAGTAAAATCTCTACTTGGTATTTGCTTATCGTCTGGATGCTAGTTTTAGTTTGTTTTTGAATTATTTTTAAAAGTAAATTTCTACATTTCTAATCTTGAATCTCTCTCTGAAAAAAAAAAAAGCTATTATCATTATCCTAAAACCAAATGCAGATTGAATGCTGTAATATATTTTGAAGTGAAACTTGTTTTGCATGGCATCATCAGTAGCATACTTCACAAAACGAACACCACGTATACTGATGATGCTTTTAATAACTAACAAGTACCAAACAGTTCTGTTGTTGGATGGATGCAAGTCTAAATTTGGAAGTTACCTTGAAAAAGTAATGTGACCATATTATTATTCATAAATGTCAATATGCAATAACAATGCTTAAAGATATCAACATCCACAAGCCTCAGTAAAATTGAGATTCCCCTTTATTTTTTTAGGTTCAAGATTTTCTGTTCTCGCATGACTGATTATACAAAGATGTGCAATTTCCATCAAATCAACACTGCTCATGTTTATAGAAATAATAGCAAAATTTTTAATATTTAAAACAAAATTTATGGTAACAGACTAACCTACTTTTCCCTGAAGCCTACACTCTGCTATAAATGAAATATAATTGCAGAAAACCGGTTAACGCTTCAAACAGCTAACATTCTAAGAGGAGCATTTTTTTTGTCTGCAAGGGAGGCAACCCTGAGCCAAAAATGGGACCAGGTGCTTTTGGATGCGAATGGAAAAAGATTAAAACAGCAGGGTGAATTCCCATTTGCCCACCAGGTAGATTTTCATTTTTATCCCCTTTCTTAATTGTTCTCAAAGATGAAAAAATATTTCTTTCAAAACTAAAGTGTTTGTACGTTTCCTTGTTTTATTCTATCCCAAGGGAGAGAATTCTCTGTAGGTTCTGTCTCCGTGACCATTTCTTTCGCATTTTAGTTCTTTGGTTACTTCCTGAAGAATGAGTCAGTCAGCAGAAATCTTTGCTTTCAAAATGGCATGGAATAAAAAAAAGGAAGAAAGAATACCAGCTTTGCTGAATTATTCTGATGAACTTAAGTGCTTGTGTGTTTCCAAGTCATGGTTGGCTGGTTTGTTTTTTATATTGTTGTAGCAAAGTACTCTTCTGGTCAGTACAATGGACCTATTTTGGGCAGTGTTCCAAAATTTTAGTTCCCTTTCAACAACCAGTCTCTGTGACCAAGCATATGTGTGTATATATATGTGTGGTGTTTTTGTCTCTCTCAGCCGGGTGTTCTGTTCTACCTGTAACTGGGCTCGCCATACAAAACCGAGACAAATTAAAGATGATGATAACATTCGTGTAGCAGACGTGCATGTGATGCATAAACCAAGGAAAGTCCTAAATCAAAGTTAAAAGTCAGCAATTAGGGTTAAAACAGTTGAACAAAAGAAAAATCCTAATAAAGCCGAGTACACTCTTTGAGCGATAATAAAACCACACGCTGCCATTTCGGTGATGCGTTTAGAATCGTCGGGGTTGCCCTGCCACATCTAAACTTTGTTAAGCGTCTCGGATCTCATTAGAGACGACGACGACAAAAAAAGCAGCAGAATTATTAATAGTCTGATCGCAACGCTCACAGCTCGTATGATTAGAAAATATCAAAATAGAAAGAAATTAATACTAACTTCTAAATAATTTTTCTTTGCTGAAAATTCATCAGTGATTTTGTAGCGGATTTGTAATTTTTCAATACACGGCTGCACCAAACACTTTTGCTGCTGCGAGAGACTCCACGCACAATTCTTGAGTACAGAAAATCTCTGTTCTGCTGATCAGTACCATTAATTATATTTTGGCTCTGTTGAAGGTTGGTGTTGTGTTAGATTCATAAATATAATTTAACATCTCTTGCAGCATCTTGATATTTATTTTTTGCTAAAATTAAAAACCAATACGGTTCGTAGTCGAAGTATCCAGGTGTCTGAATCGTTGTTGTACAGTTTTTAATTCATTTGTTTGTGATGAGATTTTCTCTCTGCTTCCATTGTTATTACCACCACCATCATGAACGTCACCGATCAAAGCACTGAATTTGTCGATGATGTCGAGGAGTTCAATCTTGCTGATAATTCTAATATTAATCTCTCTCATACCGTGTAGAAAGAATTCCTGAGAAAGACCTCTCTTGCCCATTTCCTTCATCAGTATCATTAAAAAAAAAAACTCTTCCTTGTATGGGAATATTTCTGGTATTTGAAATTATACCTTTTTCAAAATCATCATTTATTTCTTATGTATTTAACACTATGCAAGACCCTGGCACATATCTGCCATTTAAACAGTTGGCTGGGTTCCGAAGACTTGTTTGTTGCATCTAAACAACTGAGAACCGTATGCCATAAATTTGTCATGCCAGATTCCAAGTTTCTTGTTCTTTTTGCTCAAACTGGACCGATCGTTTCTGTGATCAGCCTGGACATAATTCATTATTTCATGGTAGGCTAATTTCAATAGCCCTTATGGTGGCATCTGCTTTAGCAGACCTACTGCCACAAAACAAGTTTGTTAGGTGATGATTGACCATAGAATTATTGGTCCCACCGACTGATGGGGTTGAAGCAGATAAATACATGTAATATATACAGCAGTCCGCTGAAGCATTTCCAGCTAAGTTTGGTGAATGGTTTGAACACGGGACGCAGAGTCCAGGACTTTTGGCATTTAAGCCTAGATATTTGTCTGACATATTAGCAGGGTTGCCATAGCTCTGCTCCCTGTATAGTATGTTAATTTGCATGCCATTGTAATGCTGTTAATTCCAAATTCTCTCCAAACAAACCATTCTACAGCTTTTGCACATGAGAATGATAATCAACTGATCAATGTGACTAATATCTGGAGGGGTATCTGTAATTAATGAATAATACTTGACATTCTTCATTAATTAATTTAACTTTTACAGTATGATTCGTAATACTTATAACAAAACTACCTCCCCCCCCTTTTGTTTTGCATATTTTGTCAATATGTTCTGCCAGGAATGAATCGAGCTCACTAAGATATTCTATACCTCTGACATAATCTCCACCATTAGAAGAAAATGTTCTGCATGTTCATCTAAGTGCCACTGAAAACTTTGGTAAATATCTTATTGTTGCAACAACATGTTTCGGGACTCCCTTCCAGCATCAGCTTCAAACTCTCTCTAAGTCTGTATCTAAGAGACCTACAGATGGGCATCTTGTTATTCACGGATATTCATTGTTGCCATTTGTGTCTTCTGAAGCCAAGGCTAATGATTTACACCTGATTCGCTCATCTTCGTTATCTGTACGTACAGATTATGAAATAAAAATTTTAAAAAATAAGCATAAAGTGCACTACTTAAAAATTAACAATTAGATTTTTCTTTTTAAAAAAAAGTTAACCTTTTCCTAATTGCAATACAGTATTTGACCAGCCCTTTATTTTTATATATATATATAAGTAACAACAACTCAAAAATGTCACCGAATCTGAAACAGAGAACTTTTCAAATACCAAAAATGATTATCCGATCTTTTAAAATGCGTAATAAGTTAACCCCCTAAAAAATCTGATGTTTATAGTACAGTATAAACTGCTACTAACCTTATGCCAGTACACTGCCTACTAATGAGTACACGATAGTCGCAGTTTGCAGGCGCGTGGCAAATAGTAGGGCCTAACTGCTGTAAACTAGGCCTACTATTTGCCGACAGGTAAGGCACAGTAACAGTAACTTTCTAAGGTGTGTTAAAACACCAATGAACAGACAGAGTATTTGCTTCACTTTTATTGTGTACGTATGTTACCATAAGTATGCTGTGATTAGAAATTAAAGCTCAGCAAAGAAACACGTTAAGGTTAATTCACCAACTCCCACCCTGTGCGTTATAAACGACGTCATTAATCAAAAATTTCCGTTAACCCTTCCTTGGCGAAGACCACCCCCCCCCTGAAAGAAGAACGCCAGTTTCCTTTTGCCTCGCCACACACGAGACGAACAACTCAGCCCAACAGGGGGGTACTATGGTTTTCAGATGTTAATGAGACTTACATCAAAAGAAAACTTAAAAAATCTCGACACTTTAATTCTGGGAGGAACTTGCTGAAAAGGTTTGGTGCCTGTCATTTTCTCCGAAGGGGGTTAATGTCGGCCTCCATGTGTGAAACTTGATAATTAACAACACAAGACATCCACCATTGGGAACTTAGTTTTATAAGCCGTCTACCGACATGAAGTTAATTCATGTTTTTCTATATTTAAGTAGCATTAATTTTTGAAACCCAGAATTTCGGGGGCGGTGCCCTAGCACTTGCCTAGTCTGCCTGCCTGCCTGCCTGCCTTATGGTAAGCATGGCCCAGCTGTTATTCACAGTGAATGGAATGGAGAGATAACCAGTCATCACCCTGAGTTCAGATGAACTTATGAACAGGAGGACAAAATGCAGTGTTTCAGATATCCAAACAACAGAAAATGTAAGTATAAAAATTTCTTTGTCACCGTTAGCCATTTTAAGCTGTCTATGCATGCACCCAGCTCTTCCTCGACCCAAACCTGGTAAAGCGTGGCAACGTGTGAGGTGGCATTGACTCTCATGGGACTACAGACCATCTGACTCTCCCTCCCTCCATTCCTCCCACTAACCTGATGCCGAACTGTTGAATGGCCTTGTTTATAATTTACCTGATCAAACCTCATTATGGTTTAACTGAATTTGCTGGCCCGCATCAATCAAAGCAGGTGTGGTTAACCAAGCCAAACTACACTCAATTATCCCCTCCCTGGAATAGCAACTTTAAAAGAACACCGCAAACATAGCACGTTATGGGCGCGGATTGGATTCTGCAATACAGCCAGCCGCACCACGACGACACCAATGTGTGAAACGATTTCAAGGAAGTGCAGGAAATAAAGCATTCAAGAAGTGACACAAACTGAACATTGACCCCGCTGTGAAAATCCTGATCTGATATTACTGTCAGGGGGGAAAATATAGCTCCCAGAGTGAAAAGCAAATGAGTGGGGATCCAAAAATCACTGAATCCATCTAATGGACTGACTTCATTTTGTTAGGTATGGGGGAAACAAATTGGAAAGGATGACCGTCCATCATCAACTTCTCACAAGCTGAGGTCGGAAGGTGATGGCACTGAGGAGGAAAGAAAGAGACGAGGCAAAACGAAGACTTGGTAATAAAAGTCCAAAGATTAGCTCAAAAATGTAGCCCATTTTGCAAAGCTATACTCCCTGTTCTGCCAATCACACAGCTACTACTACGAACAGTGAAAGGTAAAACTCAGAATGTACTCAAAGCACAGAAACATGGACACCTCTCAAATAGCGAGTGCAGATATCTAAAATGGGGGTCAGTTATGGGGAATGCTATTGCTGATAATTCTGCATGACTAGCATGGATAATTACATCTTTAAATTTGTAATTTCTCAAGATTAAATGGTGAGTACTAAGGCTTACAAACTTGCTCCACAACTTACAAGGTGTACAGGTAACAACCAGAGTTAGTTCATTTGTATTGATTACTACTATAATTTTTATTTAAATAGAGAAGAAAAACGGACCAGACTGTGGCTAGACCAGCAGCTCCACCAGATTGGTGAAAGAGGGTGGATAGTGGGAATAAAACATGCTGTCAAGGTAAGCATTTCACAATTAGAATGAATAGTTTTATATCTGAGGTATGTACATACCTTGTAGGTGAGGTGCCTGTAGCAGGACAGTCTAAGAACAGACCGACAGGAGCTGATATAAACTGTCAGCATCTTACACTAAAGACTGGGGATAATGGTGCAGTAGAGCATCAGGAGATGCTAATGTAGTGTGAGATCCTTAAAGAACTTTTGTACAGAAAAGAGTTTAAAAGGAGACTAGTTAGAGATACTACCCAGATCCTCGGTTTGCCAAAGGGCAAGGCTGCATGGATGGTTGAGAGATGGGATTAAGTAATCTAAAAGATGGAATAGGGGATGGATGGGTTTAAAAAAAGATGATGGGCTTGCATGAAACTTGTACACTGACTGGAAAATTTGGAACCTAAAGTGCACAGGTAGCATCAGTTAGTCTGAACAGTTTCCACTTACACTGTATGAGAGGGTCAGCTGACAAAGAGCCAAAGCCTGTAGGGGCCCAGTATGGTTGAGGCAGTCTTAACCAATGCTGGAAGTAGCTCAAAGATGCTATTCACCAGATTTCAGTAACTCGCTGAGAGGATCGGGAGGGTTAAAGGATAAGAGGCTAGTGACGAAAAGTTGCGGAGCCACAACATAGCGAAGTAACTAACTAGGTTCTCTCTCACTGTGGGGAAAAGCAGCTCAGCATGGCCATCCCATTGAGAATTGAAAAGTACGGTGGGTATGATCTGATGGACATTTCTTCCAACTTCCCGAAAAAAGGCCATTTAACGAGTTTTTTGATGATGATGTGGCTAGCAAAGATGATGAAACAAATGTTGAGTGTCTAAAAAGCAGCAGCTGCCAGACATAAAGGCGTTTTAGTCCAGTGAAGAGTAAGAAACACAAAGCTGAATTTCATTATGCAAATGAGCAACTGGAACATCATGAGCAGGCTCAGTAGTCCGAACGCAATGGTGCCTTCTGCTGCCATGCAAAGAACTGAAGCCGGACATTGAAACACAAGAGACTTTATTATGAAGCACAAATAAAGACTGTCAGATCGGCCAGTCAGGGAACTGTCCAGGACGTCAGACACGGACACGCACGAAACTAATCTAAGCCTATAAGTGATGCTTTCCCTTGGCTATGTGGATGAATTTCCCAGAGCCAGAATCACCGAGCAGGTGAGAGGCAATGGCAGCAATAAAACAGGTTTGTGTATTCCAGACACAAAACCATACATGCCAATGTGCTGAGTGGCAGAATGAAATGTTGCATTTGTTGGATTTTTTCAATTTTCTTCATTGCTAAGGTTTGTCCAATCAATTATCAGTAACACTTTATCACTCTATTGAAATAACAAAAGAACTATCTCCCATCTCTCACCTGTGCATTCAGGTAGTATTGGATAACAGTGTCAAGGTAGGCTGAATAATTTACATTTTCAATGATTATAAAACACTTAAGTTTTTCAAAAGCCAAGCCCTTTTCTGTTTAAATAAACCTAGTGCTTTATTCCATTTTTCTCTTGGAAAACTCCCGTCCTGACTTTCTGGGTGCAAGGAGCTAGAAGGGACCAAGTGAGTAGTTACCAAAGTATGGTTGGGGGCTCTTGAGCCATCAGGAGTTACTTGCAGATTTCACCTACACACACCTAGACAACAACATTGGTTAGAACTTTTAATTTTTAGATGTGGGAGGAAACCACATGAAGCAGTGCCCTCTACCATGGCAGTCCAGTAGTCACCCCTACTTCATTAAAAATGTCAACTAGTGTCATGCAGTACAGAGAAAGTCTGAAAATTCTAATTTATAATACAGCAAAAATAATGATGATGGTACATCTGAAGAAGTGTGTTTTTGATAAAATATAGTTTCTTTTGCAAATGTTTCTGGTTCACTGGAAGCTGGAAAAGAATAGGATGGGACGATTCACTACTGAAAGGGTGGTTCTGTTTTTTGATGTGTGACTATTCAGGGCTGAAAATGTTGTCAGTACAGTAAATTCAAATATAGACTCAAGGGCAGCAATCAGTGATCCACCATTGTCAACCGTAACAATACATAATCGGGTGTTTCTTAGTTATACTAAAATCTAGGCTGGTTTTGAGTAAAACCGATATTAAGGTAGAAACATTACCTGGACTGTTTGCTCCGCTGTGTTAGAAAAGCCCACATCCCTAGCTATTACTGCTGGCAGGGTAAAGTGAATAAGTTAGATTTATACTTGATCTTTCACACAGCTAAATATGTTCTAAACTTAATAAGGTTTATTAATAACAGAAAGTAGCATATAATTTATTGCAACATTTCCTTTAAGAAGATGGAGAAGATGAGGAAAGCTTTATTAAAATGAGCATTTACAAGAATTAAAATCAGCTGACAGCTTCAGATCACAGGGTTATTGGAAAGAAGCTTTTTCAGCCTAGTTTTAAAACTTGACTGATACTTTCCGATCACACAGTATCCATAAAAATGTACCTCTATCAAGAAAAGTGATAAACAATAGGTTATATTTTAATTTTTCTTTATGTTAAGAACAATACTATACATTTGACCTGATAAAGTTTGTAGATTTCAAGCAGACATAAATGAATAGAATGCAAGCAACAGATCCATTGAAAAAGACAATGGCAACAGTAGTAAACTATTTTAAAAACACGGAAACACAGTATGTAAATATCCTTTTTCTCATGAGATGAATTAGCAGCTTTCAAACCTTGCTTGTAAATGCCATAAATAGAAATTACCCCTTTAATCAGTAAAATGGGTCTAGGTCAGAAGCAGATGTCTTTGAGCTTTTAGCCAAAGAGCTACTAGCTAATCCAGAGTCGGAATTTAGATCAACGATAATTGGTGATCGCTCTTCTGGTGAAGTTTGTAATCCCCGTGAGTTAACGATGCAAGGTGATGGCAGTTGTTTGTCATTGCTGGGAGAAGTGGTTTTGCCCAATGACTCCTTGACACAAGCATTTTCCCTGCTTGATTCCAGAAGTTGTTGTTGAGCTCGTTTCTGAAGTTTGTTACTCAGGTCCAGAAGGTTTTGTTCTTGCTGCAAGGTATCAATATAAAAACAAAAAAACAACAACAACAAAAGTTCCATGTTAAATTGATTATAAGTTTGTTAACAACAGGAATGGTTCAGTAAGTTAAAAAAAAAATATTTAATAGTGGTCACAGGTGGAAATATTCAGGGCAGGATTAAGGCATGGGCTATAGGGGCTGCAGCCAAGGGCCCTCCAGAGATAAAGTGAAAAGTTATTTCGTTTGTGAATTCAGAATCAAAGTATAAGTATTCTAAATTATCTCTTTAAAAAAGAGCTCATTTAATATACTGTATATATATGTAGTAAGCATAATATGGCAGAAATAAACACTGCAATAGTTCTCAAAGTGTGGGTCGAAATAAATTGTGGCCGTTGGCATGGACCCACGATTTTGAGGGGCCTACTCCCCTTGTTGGAGCCAAACAGGGAAACCTTTTGTAAAGAATTATAAATAAATTTTATGCTCCTCTCAATAATTCAAATTGCTGCCTTAAATATTTTGGTAATGGGGAAACAGGCCTTTTTTGTTGTTCTCCATTAATTGACATGAGCCAAGTACTTGAGAACAATGCGAAAACTAACTGGCATCAGAGAGAGGCGGTCTCAGCACAGGAAGTGAACCTTTTGCATTACGATATTTTTTCTTTTTCAGCTGATAAGGACAGATATTACGCATTGATCCTTTTCTTTTCTTCTATTGTCAGACATGTTTAAGTTGGGGCTGCTGTTACTGAATTGTGTTGTGATCTTTTTACCACTCCCACCACGTGGCTGCTGGTCGGCCGGTCATGTGACCGCGTTGCTTTCGTTGTGGCTGATAAAGGAAACAAAATTGAGTTACGAACTTTTTGAGAGTTGCGGAAAGTCAGACATCATTAGTCATAAAACGTTTAAAGGAGGAGAATGAACTTATGTCAATTATATTTGGTGTAAAGTATACGAAAGAAATAAGGAAATTATTCTCAATGATCCATCTATCAAGAAAAGAATGTAAAACCTCAGCAAGGGTACAAAATACGAGGTCTGTCGAAAAAGTATCCGACTTTATTTTTTCCCGTGGGAAGTAATGGGGTTAGGGAGGCAAAAGTGTGCATAGTGGAGCCGCATGCCTTCATGTGCATGCGTGGTTTTTGGCAGGCTTGCTAGATGCGTTAGTCGCTGTCAGGCAGCCAGCGTGTGAGGTGCTGTACCACTTACTCGTCGCATTTTTATTTCGCCCCTGATGACGGAACGTGTGGAGCAACGATCCTACATCAAGTTTTGCCAAAAGCTTGGAGATACCCAAGTGGAAACAATTCGCAAAATTCAACAGGCTTTTGGTGACAATGCCATGGGTGTTACCTAAATTAAAGAATGGTACAACAGGTTCAAAGATGGCCACTCATCTGTGGAGAGTGACCAGCGTTCCGGAAGGCTGTCAACAAGCTGCAATGCAGTTGTTATCGAGAAAGTGTGAACCTGGATAATGGAGGATCGCCGTTTGACGGTGCGGGAAATTGGTGACGAGGTTGGGATCAGTAAAGATTCTGCACATGCAATTTTAAAGGAGGATTTGGGTTTGCGGAGAGTGGCAGCAAAATTTGTGCCCAAGCTGCTTTCTCAGGAACAACAACTTCGTCTTGAGGTTGCGCAGGATCTGCTGGATACTGCCAACTGGGATCTTGAATTGCAGAATACTGTGATAACTGGAGATCAGATGTGGGTGTACAGGTATGACCCGGAAACCAAAGCTCAGTCATCACAGTGGAAGCAAAGCACCCAACATCGCCAAGGCCCAAAAAAGCACGTCAGATCCAGAGCAAAATCAAGGTGATGCTGACTGTTTTTCTTCGACTACCAAGGCGTTGTGCATCACGAATATGCACCAGAAGGACAAACAGTTACCAAGGAGTACTATCAGGAAGTCCTCCGACGTCTTCGTGATGCAGTTCGGCGCAAGAGACTGGATCTGTATCATGACAACGCCTCGGCTCATTCGTTGCAGTTGATCCAAGGTTTCTTGACAAAGAAAGGCATTTAGCTCATTTGCCAGGCTCCCTACTATCCACACATGGCTCCTCCTGACTTCTGGTTGTTCCCAAATATGAAAATGCCACTGAAAGGTTCCTGCTTTGAGAGCCGAGAGGACATCATGCAGAATGTGATGGCAGAGCTGAGAGCCATTCTGGAAGCATTCCACACGTGCTTCGAACAGTGGAAAGGATCGCTGGGCTAAGTGTGTGGAGACACAAGGGGCCTACTCAGAAGGGGATTAGCAAATGAACCCACCAAGTACGTAATTTTTTTTTCCCAGCCTAAGGTTGGATACTTTTTCAAAATTAGTATAAATTTTTATATTTTTGGGTTAGAATCTACTATACCTGTAGCTAATTTGTCATTCCCTTCACTATAATTGATATAGATTAAACCGATGCTATATCTTCTATTTTGATAGCATGAGAAATATTGTCTTCAAATAGTCAGCCACCCTGCAGGCGTGTCTCCTGGTTGTGTCACAGACCTCTGTGGTAACACAGTTGCATCACTGGTCCCAGCAACTTCTTGCAAATTCGCCACCCTGAGTGAAAGACAGACAGTACAGGCTGCTGACAGGGGCCGGTCCTCGAACTGTTACAGCAGTAGGACTGACGCAACAGGGAGTGCCTGCCTGCCTGCCACCAAACCCGAACTGTTACTGAAGTAGGGGGATGCAAATGAACCGCGCTCTCATTGGCTGGCACCATGACGCCTGGGGCAGAGATCACTACAAGGACTGGACAGCGACTTCGGCCCGACACTCACTCGCCAGCTTGGCTTTTTGCATCTGATTGGGTGAGTGAGCTGACACCTTTTGTTCTCTTGTCGGTTAATGGAAAACCTTAAAAACATTTACTTTGGTGAAACAGCGTAATTTCACTGTTAGGAGTGTGTGTGTATCAATATTTGTAGGGGTGCATCTCAAAAAAAATTAGAATATCATGGAAGAGTTCAATATTTTGTGTCAGTTATTTCAGAAAGTGAAAATTGTATGTATTCTAGATTCATTACATGTAAACTAAAATGTTTAAAGCATTTTTTATTTTTAATTTTAATTATTACGGCATACAGCTAAAAAAAATAGAAAAAATATCTCAAAATATTAGTGTATTCCATTTCGAGTAAATCCCTATTTATGCAGTATAAATACCATGAATCTCTCAGTCTGGTTCAGTACACAACCACAATCATGGGGAAGACTGCTGACTTGACAGTTGTCCAGAAGACACTCATTGACACCGTCCACAAGGAGGGTAAGCCACAGAAGGTCATTGCTGAAAGGGCTGACTGTTCGCAGAGTGCTGTATCAAAGCATATCCATGGAAAGTTGACTGGAAGGGAAAAGTGTGGTAGGAAAAGGTGCACAAGCAAGAAGGGTGACCACAGCCTTGAGAGGATTGCCAAGCAAAGCCGATTCAAGAACTTGTGGGAGCGTCACAAGGAGTGGACTGAGGCTGGAATCAGTGCATCAAGAGCCACCGCGCACAGATGTGTCCAGGAGATGGGCTACAAGTGTTGCATTCCCAGTGTCAAGCCACTCCTGAACCAGAGACAATGTCAGAAGTGTCTTACCTGGGGTAAGGAGAAAAAGAACTGGACCGTTGCTAAGTGGTCAAAAGTTCTCTTTTCAGATGAAAGTAAATTTTGCATTTCATTTGGAATTCAAGGTCCCACAGTCTGGAGGAAGAGTGGAGAGGCACAGAATCCAAGCTGCTTGAAGTCCAGTGTGAAGTTTCCACAGTCAGTGATGATTTGGGGTGCCATGTCATCTGCTGGTGTTGGTCCACTGTGTTTTATCAAGTCCAAACTCAACGCAGCCGTCTACCAGGAGATTTTAGAGCACTTCATGCTTCCGTCTGCTGACAAACTTTATGGAGATGCTGATTTCCTTTTCCAGTAAGACTTGGCACCTGCCCACAGTACCAAAACTACTAGTAACTGGTTTGCTGACTATGGTATTACTGCGCTTGATTGGCCAGCCAACTCGCCTGACCTGAAGCCATTAGAGAATCTATGGGGTATTGTTAAGAGGAAGATGAGAGACACCAGACCCAACAATACAGACGAGCTGAAGGCCGCTATCAAAGCAACCGGGCTTCCATAACACCTCAGCAGTACCACAGGCTGATCGCCTCCATGCCACGTCGCATTGATTCAGTGATTTGTGCAAAAGGAGCCCTGACCAAGTATTGAGTGGTTAAATGAACATACTTTTCAGAAGTTCAACATTTTTATATTATAAATCCTTTTTTTTTTATTGATCTTATAAAATATTCTAATGTTTTGAGATAGTGGATTTTTGATTTTCATGAGCTGTAAGCCGTAATCATCAAAATTAAAACCAAAAAAGGCTTGAAATATTTCACTTTGTGTGTAATGAATCTAGAAAATATGAAAGTTTCACTGTTTAAATTAAATTACGGAAAAAAATGAACTCTTCCACGATATTCTAATTTTTGAGATGCGCCTGTATATTGTAAGCAGTGAAGAATTGGATCAAACTGAGTGGCCACATTTCAGTGTTTCCTATTATTTGGTGTCTTGTGTAAATTAGTGTTTATCTTTATTTTTCTCAAGTTTATTGCAAGAATGGATGAGTGGTTAAAAACAAAAGGAAGGGTCTGCTGCAGTCGAATGAGAAATCCTTCAACAATTTCGCAATTAACAAAACAATGAAAAGTAGTGAGAAAATATGATTCCGACTGCTTACAGTTCGGATTTACGTGGAATGGTGACAAAGGAGATCCATGTCCTCAGTGCGTTATTTGCTGTGAAATTCAAGTGATTCATGCAAATAATTAAATTCTCCTTCATTAGACATTATGGCCAAAAGTATATATTATATGTTGCCTTTTCCACAATGAGACTCCCTTTAGCAATTTTTTCACCCTTTCAGATTAATCATGTTGGAGAAAAAGAGGTTTGAGAGTGGAGCAAGCAAAAGAACTGCTCAGTAAATCTCCAAACACAAGGCAGCAACAGAGCAGACAACAAATGCATATAAATCCAATGATTATGATGGCAACATGAAAGAGGCACTAGACGTTCAAGTTGTCTCTGATGATACCGATGTCACAGGAGTTGAATCTGAGCAGCCTGAGCTTGTCCATCAGAAGAAAGATGACCTTGGATTGTGGACAAACTCAAATACTAGGTTTGTTGAAAAACTATCCGACTTTATTTTTTCCTGTGGGAGGTAATGATGTTAGGGAGGCAAAAGTGCGCATGCATGGTTTTTGGGGGGTCAGGTGCTGTACTACTTGTCACATTTTCATTTTGCCCATGATGACTGAACGTGTGGAGCAACGATCTTGCATCAAGTTTTGCCAAAAGCTTGGAGATACCCAAGCGGAAACAATTCGCAAAATTCAACAGGCTTTTGGTGACAATGCCATGGGTGTTACCCAAATATAAGAATGGTACAACAGGTTCAAAGATGGCGGCCGCACTGGTGGAGAGTGACCAGCATTCTGGGAGGCCGGCAACAACCACAATGCAGTTGTTATCGAGAAAGTGCGGATCTTGATAATGGTGCGGGAAATTGGTGATGCGGTTGGGATCAGTAAAGATTCTGCACATGCAATTTTAAAGGAGGATTTGGGCTTGCGCAGTGTGGCAGCGAAATTTGTACCCAAGCTGCTTTCTCAGGAACGATGACAACTTCGTCTTGAGGTTGCGCAGGACCTGCCAGATACTGCCAACAGGGATTCTGAGTTCCAGAATACCGTGATAACTGGAGATGAGATGTGGGTGTAAGGGTACGACCCGGAAACCAAAGCTCAGTCATCACAGTGGAAGCACCCAACGTCGCCAAAGCCGAAAAAAGCGTGTCAGGTCCGGAGCAAAATCAAAGTGATGCTGATTGTTTTCTTCGACTACCGAGGCATTGTGTATCACAAACACGCATCAGAAGGACAAAGGAGTACTATCAGGAAGTCCTCCAACATCTTCATGATGCAGTTCGGTGCAAGAGACCGGATCTGTGGGCCTGCAAAACTGGCAGCTGCATCATGACAATGTTTGGCAAAGGCATTTTGCTCATTTGCCAGGCTCCCTACTCTCCAGACATGGCTCCTTCTGATTTTCGGTTGATCCCAAAAATGAAGATACCACTGAAAGGCTCCTGCTTTGAGAGCCAAGAGGACATCATGTGGAAGGATCGCTGGGCTAACCTACTTCGAAGGGGATTTGCAAATGAACCCACCAAGTACGTAATTTTTTTTTCCCAGCCTAAGTTTCGGAGACCTTTGGTGTGAACAAGGTCCTGTGGAATGCCAGCACCATGATGATGACTTTTCTTTATCTGAAAGACAATACCCTGATCAGAAAAGAAAATTTAAAACATAGAAGCAGTGAGAATATTAAAAGGGAATGGTTAATGTATTCTCCCTCAACAGGAAGCATATATTGTTTTGCCTGCATTCTCTTTGAAGGGATTTTCAGATTGGAAACATGCCTCTACACGAATATGATGATATGGATTTCTAAACAAAATGCACTTGGATAAATTGATTCAATGTTGGAAATCCAATTTACAAAGGATAAAGAATACTGGAAAGTAGTTTCCTCTTGTCTCGTGGATTAGGTTTACAGAAGTACTTAATTCTCAACAGAACGCCAACTACCTTGATCATACTCAGCAAGTAATTCAAGTATCCATCAAGGATGAGGAAAAGCTTCATCTCTATGACTTCCTTACATATTGTTGAAAATAGATATTATGAGAAACAAAGTACTGAAAACCATTGTAGAAGAAATCAAAGAAGCAAAATACTTTTCTCTAAGTGTTGATTCAACACCAGACAGATCTCACACTGATCAGCTGACTGTATCTTACTTTCATTCCCATCGCAAGTCACACAGGAGAAGCTCTTGGGAATTGATGCAGCTAATTTAGGAAGACAGTCTTATGACAACGCATCAAACATATCAAGATGCTACAAAGGGCTTCAAGCTTTTCTGGTTCAGCTCAATGTTGGTCAGTAATGCTTCAGTACCTTAAAGCTGAAAGTGAATTTACATTGGTAGTTAAAAGAGCATCAGATACTAGATGGTCTGCAAGGGCCGATGCCACAGAAGATGTAAATCAGAGGGCTGACACACGTTATGAACTAAACCCTATACTCAAGCAGCTATCAAAATTGGAAACAGTTGTCTTGGCAGTCATACTAGAGAGGTTCAATTAGCTATTAAACTTCTTAAATCTCTACCGGATTTTTTGATATCGCAGCAGGATCAGTTTGAAGTGCTTGAAAATATGGCAAACAAAAAAGAGAGCATAGGAAAAGAAAACCAATCAATGATGGTAATGCTGAAGATGTTGCTTTGCGAGGAAGACAGAAGTTCAAGGTGGGAACATACCTACCCATAACTCGTCTTTCTCATCACATTGAAGTATATAAAAATGTTCATTCATTGTTTGGCTTCCTGGTCAAATTTCCAACAATGAATGAAGAAGACATTTCAACAGCTGCAGCCAACTTTCAGAAAATTTACTCAGATGACATCGTGCCAGAAATTCTTCATTCCCTAATATTGAAATAGCACTATGGATTTACTTGTGTTTAATGATAACTAATGCGATTGGAGAGAGGAATTTCTTCAAGACAAAACAGACTATCTCTCATTTACTGTTGGAGAATTTGTTCCAAGAAATTATGCAAAGCAAATGTTTGAATTTTAATTGTGATTAATCTTGTATAAATAAATTTAATTTTTATTTACCTGTTTTTCTTTTTGAAAATATCACTGGGGGCCTACAAAATCTTAATCCCACTCTGGAAATATTTTGTCATACTTTTTTTTTTTTGTAAATGGTAAAAATCTACCTCAATATTACCTGGGCTATCTGCTTTTTGATCTCCTCATTCTCCATTAGAAGATGTTGGTACCTTTCTTCCTCTTCTCTGCTGGCTAATGAGTCTGTCAGGGCCCTGATCTCCATCCCTTCTTGGTGTGGATTACGAATGATCTCTACAATCTGAAATAAAATAGCCACCCAGTTTCAGGAATGAACGGTCTTGTAGTTATGCTGCCAGAATGGGCTACCTGCCGTTAATTTAAAAGTGGTCTAAGGAAAGGATTTACACTAATATCTAAAACGTTAATCAGAAGCTAATGTTAGGTAACTTACTTTGGGTCCGAAAATAAGCCCCATGGACAGGAAGCTACAGAGGATGATAGTAAAAGCCACGAAAGCAAAGGACGCGTCCTGCTGACTACTGATGATCAAAGTGATGGGAGCAGTAATGACACACAGCACCTGAAAAATAAAGAGAAGTAGTTCAGTTATGAAAGTATGGCCTGACAAGACACACACCAGTCAAGTGTCATTAGATTATTTTCCTCCAAGAGCATAAAAAAGATAAAATACACTAAATGAATCAAAGTGAGGCTGTGTATAACAATGGCCTAACAACAACAACAACAAAATCTATTCAAAATGTTTCTTCAGCAACACAGGTCCACAAAAATAACTTTCACATTTTTTCTTTTGTATTTTAAAGTCTTCCCACCTTTGGTAGCTTAAATGTTTTTTAACACCTGAATTCTGTACGACCAATTCACATTAAAAAAACGCACATTTTTAAAGTTGTATGCTGGTGTTCAAACACTGATATATTAACATCCTTATAATCAGATTTTATCTTCGATGATGCAAATATAATGCATACAGCAGCAGAATGGAAGTTCCAACAGACATTCACACTGACGGAAAACCAATTTCTAGTTCTTTTTCAATCGATATACCAGTAAGTATTTTGCACTCGCTCGATCTTCTTACATTATGACAGAATTTTGTGGCGACGAAAATTTAAGGGAGAAAAAAAAAAAAATTGAAATTACAAAATTCAATTTTGAGAGGTTAAATGCAACCAGCAGGTAAAAGAGTTAGCACCTAGTTGTATAGCCATAAACGCCAATTACACTCTGAAATCTCTCATGCATGGAGTCTAAATAACAAAGCTTATGAAACAATACATAAGAAAGAAAGAGACCAAACTTATTAAATAAATGTACACACAAAAAGCATTTCTTTCATCAAAATAGTCACCTTCCTTTTTTTTCCTTTATGGCTCCATAAAGCCTACCAAGGCATCTTCATAAACATGTTACGTTGTGTGGCCCCCGTTTGTTGTGCCAGCAGCAGGCATGCTCAGGATGTCAACTGCAACTTCCTTCATAATCTACCTAAATGCATAGCATCTTTATCCTGTTGTTGGAGAATGAACCCCTCACCAATAGATCAGATGCCAGAAGACACATTAACCTAACTGGTACTCGCTATACCGTTCCCTAGCAGCAATTGCTTAGCATGTCGGTTGCTGATAAAGTGATCCCCAAATACTCTGCTATTGTACTGCAGGAAGGACTAAGGTTAAGATTAGGTTTCCCAGATGGCATCCTTGTGTTAGCTAAACTGATTAAAACTAACTGCCAGAAATCAGTTTACAATAGGCGGGTCTAGGGTTAAGAGAATGATTTTGTGATAGGCTGGAAAATAGATAACCTAAAAAAAAAAAAAAAAAAGTTTAGCGCCTTCTAGACGACTTCAGGTAGAAGTCAGAGATTCTTTCCAAGACATGCCCAAGTTATAATTCAAAAACATTAGCAGTACTGTACTCGAAAAGACGCTGCAGCCATAGTTTCCTTAGCGCTAGCTCTTCTGATATTTCATCGAGCACCTGCACAGGACACCCCAGGTTTATACGATCAGAAAGAGAAAGAAACTTGATCCAATTGATTATGGTAAATCATTCTTCTTCTTTTTTTGGCCAAACCAAGAAATAAATACCCCCCCTTTTTTTTTTATCAGCTGTAAACAGCACAGGTGGATTAATTTTAGAACACCTGCATAGCCTCTGTCAGTCGCCGGTCTACACCCTAACCCCGACGGCACCTATTTGGAAGTTTCTGTCAGTCAGGTATTTCGGTGCTGTATTTGACTTTCTGTAATTCACTCACCACGACATTATAAATGCTCATTCCTACGAATCTGGAGTCGTTGACCTGCTTTAGTTTCACGCTTCTCGTCTCGTAAGCCAGGAAAAGTCCAAAAATTAGCAAAATCCCCTTGTATCCAAACACGACACCTGCAAGTTGAAGTAGACGCAAAGTTAGCATTCTCTTTACAGAAAAGAAAACCCACTATTTACATTTATTTTTTAAATATACCAATCATACTGAGAGACATTAAATATAAATAGAGAGATGCATCAACTGAGCTGCTGCTGGAATGACTGTTCGGTGTTGCTGCAACATTCTGTAGCAGGTGTGGCTGCTGTCATGCTCGGTGCTCTACGTTATCTCACACTTGATTGTTGGGATCCAGAGGGCATTTCACTACCCAGGTGCTGTGCCCATTCAGGAAAACCAGTGTCACTCTGGTTGTGTTCGCAGGGGAAGGCGTGCACATTGGCATGTGGGCAATCAGCCTCCATGGCTCTTCACTGATGGAGCAGCATGGGCTGCAAGGCAGTGTTGGTTTGGTCATCTTTAGTTGGAATCTGGAATTAAATGCATCCCATACATTGAATCAGTCTACCCCCCCCCCCACCCAGGAATGCAGTTCAGGGCAAACCTACTGGGTGTTTAACAATAAATTCTGGTGCATCCACCCACTAAACTCACATTAACTCCCAGATTCATCAGAAGAGATGGTGTCAACACCTCCCCTCTCCTCCTCCAAACCTGTGTGCACAAGGCATCCACCAGAGGAAAACAGGGTGCAGGGGTCAGTCACCTGCACACTTGCTTGCAGAAAGTCGCTACTAGAACTCTTCATTTGTTTAGATGTGGGTGTCCAGCAGAACAAACCGCGCTATGGCAGTATGCCAAATCACGCCAGTCTTGACCGGGATTCAAACACTTGTCTCCAACCAAATCAGTCTTGTGCTCTATCGATGGATTGCCATTTTGGCCCTCATTCTGTTCTCGATGACCCAGATTTCCCTGATTCAAAACCTGGTTGTGTTGCCAAGTGGCGGTGAGGATCTATGATGCTGATAGACAGTTTCTGGTACCAATGGGGTTGGAGGCAGTGGTTCTTGGAGTCTGGAAGCAGTAACACAGATATTTACGGCAGACACTTGTTGTGACCTTGTGTTCTGGTGATCACCCATGATGCACCTGGGCTGGGCGGAATGGGTGGGGGGGTCTAAAACCCTCCCTGTTGTTGTTGTTGTTCTTACATTCTGATGCAGATGGTACAGCTTTTGTCGGTCAGACGTTATATCACGAAATAACAAATTGCTATACTAATGCACGGTGTTCCCTAACCCTAATTCTTGTTGCTAGTTATCAGTCACATCAATCATTACTAAAATCATTTGTGCTGCTGCTTTTACAGCCCCCCCCCCTGCCCCGCCCAGTGCACACAAAGTGGTTTTCAGCAAAGGTTTTTGTCTTGAAAACATCATAAGTCAGGAGACGGAAAGTGATGGTAACCGATAACATTTTTTCCACGCCCCTAGTGACCATTTTTCTACTGGACAGAGCACACAATGTGCTCAATTTCTCCCCGTATTTTTTTTACTAGGTGTAATCTGGATTGATCGACTAAACTGAATATTCCTCCTTTAGTCCATGTCTTCTGGTTTTGAACTGAATTTCGAAATATCGCTGTCTATGGAACGAAGCTTGTCTTCTTTATTTATAATACATCTGATGGTCTTCATTACTTACCCGCTGAATCGTGGACACTTAGGGATACTTGTGGCAACACAGTGGAGACCCTACATGAAAGTCTGCTAAGACGACAGACATGCTTCTGGTCCATACAATTCTTCAGAAAGACTTAAAGATGCGGCACTGTGAACGTTGGAAACACTTGTACAAGCTCTCCAAAGTATTTTACAAATCTTCCATTGCTATCTGCTTGGGTTTCCCCCATCGATCAGTGTGTCATCAACACTGCATACGATTCCATCTAAGATTGTAGACACACGTTTAGAATCTGACTGCACACGATAGGCACTTTTCCCTCACGGTGTTGCAAATGTAGTAAGTGGCTTCCAGTCTTCTGAGTTAGCAGCTAATTTCCAAGGGAAAAACAAAACACCGTAGTGTCTTCTGGTAGAAGATAATTAACAGCAATAGGAATTCCTTCCCGGAGCCGTACTTATAATGATCATTCTTCAGCGTATCTACTCTTTCTGGGACTTTGTGCCTTTCTGCTCTACCTGGAAAGTGGTTCCAGTAAATAACTAAAGTATAAACATGAGCAGCCAGTGATCCAGTGGTGGACTGCTGTGGCTGAGGGGCATGAGTTTTGATCCTGCTCAAGATTGGCTGTGTTGGTTTATCATCACATCTAAAAAAATGAGGCATTTCCCAACTACACGTGGCAAGGTTCCGCAGGTGACTTTCAGCTGGCTTGCAGCATCTTAACATCTGCTCAAGAGCTCCAACCATGACCAGGTGACTCGATACTTCACACCCTGCCTCTTAAAACACACTGCTCTGAGATGTCCCTAGACCTTCACAGTTCAAGACTAGTGGTAGAAATACAGAAGAAACCTCCACTATGTAATTCTTTACTGTTTATACAACACCAGTTAATTACTCATTAACTTTAAGCAGAAGTTTTATTACTGCCATTCTGAAGCTGGTCTGGCCATTACCCTGTTATGCCATCACATGAATGACACTACAATGACGAGCTTTCAGGTAAAACATCACACGTGCTCGCCCGCAAACGGCCAATTTAGCTGGGAATGGGTGGAGATCTAAATCCCCCTTAACGACATTTTGAGGAGGTCTTACCTAACCAGACGTTAATATTATTAGAGCTGCAGTGCTCCAGAAAGGGATCCAGCATGATGTCATCTTTGGTATGTTTTGGTTCTTCAGGTGGAAACCTCTCCAGGTGGCGGTACAGCGGGTCCAGCACCTGCCAACTGACCATCACACTAACGTCCACAGCTAGGATCACGCAGAGCACAAGATAGAGCTGCCATTCTTTCACAACCTGCAAAACAGCCAGCTAAGATACAATGGCTTTATAACAAAGTTATCGCTTCTTTAATGATGGGAGGTGAATGACCAAACGGAACCAATCTGCGGTTTCTGGAAAAGATTGGAAATTTATTTTAGTTTTGTCCTAAAATGTTTCATTTTGTTAGTGCTGTTTACAGACATATGCCAAATATAAATGCTGTTATTTGTGGCTGACTGGCCAGAAGTTGTCTGGATTCATGGCAGGTAGTAAGCAAACAATCAGATAAACTGCTTGCTTGCTAATTGGTTCCTCCAACGCTTCTGAGTACTTACTACTCTTGCAGTTCTCCCAAGAGGTGCTGATTCAACTTCAGAAACTGCAGTGATGGTTAAATACTTTCACAGAGCAAAGCAGAGCAGAGCTGCCTCTACACTCTGAGGTAGTGGTCAACAAGTTCAGCCATGTTGCAAATGGCCCACTCTAACCTATGAGCATAGGCATTCAGGTGAGAATGACCTGTACGTAAGCTGCTAATCTGTACCTGTGGATCCCCGGGTAACTTGCTGAAAATCTCCTCATATATTCATTGACTCCAATTTCTTCAAATCAAATGTGTGTGTGTATTGTCTTCAGATCCAACTCCGCACAAGCTTCCTTAGCTTTTCGGATGACGTGCTTTCAAGCTTGAGAAGTCACTAGCATCTTGACTCCTGAGATAATTTAGCAATTTTGTCAAGAAAGTAGTTCCAAACGAACAGTTTGGCCTGATTTAAGCTGAAACAATGACTGCATAGGCAGGAGTTCAAGAATAATAAATTCGAAAGCTTAAGGCAAAAAGCAAGCGATATTTGTAATGATTATTTAATACGTGAGTAAATGGGATTTATTTAGTATATGATTATTGACAAAGCTTTCGATTTCCTATTTTTTTTTTTTCAATAAAGGAACTTCAGGCATTTTACTTGTCAGACCTTTTCTTCCCTCACGTGACCTGTCACATGACCACTGCTCCCATCAACCTTAAGTAGTGGCGTGCCAATTTATTATCCTTAGAAATTTGTTGCAACCGTGCTTTCGTTTGTCTTTCCTCTTCAATTGTACATTAGAAATCGCAACGAATGGTTGGAGAAGGGACTCCATTCTAATCCTACGTGAGAGATGGCATTTAGGTGCTCAAATGAGCAGCTATTGAAAAAAAAGAAGCTGAAGAAACATTAAGGAGCGAAGTTCTTCCTGCTGCTAGAATGGTCAGTGATGTCATTTGCCTGGCTTTTTAAGTGCGTGTAGAATTTTTGGCAAGTAGCAGCCAAGAGAGTCCACAACAAGTTCCAAGCATTAACCTTATTCATATTTTAAAGAGGTGAGTTGTGCGCACGAGTGAAATACGAAACTGAAGCGTTTCCGCTGGTGGTTGTTTTCAATGGAGGGTCTAAAAAGAAAAAAAAAATACAATCCATGCCTCGTTTATCCTGGAAGTAAAAGATCTCACTAAGTTCTTTAAATGGCTGCTAGGAATTAGGGAAGGAGTAGTTTCGACAGTGTGTGCAATAAGACAGCTGCTCTTCAGGGAATTTAGATATTTTAGAATGACGCAGAAGTTCTACATTTCAAATTGCTTCACATTTTAAGAAGGAAAAAAAAAAAAAATGCAGAGTTTTACCCGCTGCATACGAATGGCGGACAACACTTTCCCCTTCCTCGAGCTCTCTGTAACCAAGCAACCAAGTATTGTTTTTGTTTTTTTTTTTTAAATGAAAAAAAAAAAAAAATTTGTTACAAAGGCTCATATGAAAGACGAGAGAGGAAACTACAGCAGAAATGGACAAACTCTGGCTTAGATCTGAACCGGAATATACTTAGGATATTTAAATTGTGGCATCGGCATAAAGGCTGCGAACTAATTACAAGCAGCTTACCTTCCGTTCCTTTTTCCGGGTGGTCGTCAGGCGGTGAACAGTCCAGATTTTAGAAAACATTGACCCGTACCCAAGCGTGAAGCCGAATGTCAAGAACCAGGCTCGGATCTGCACGAGAGAGAACAAAGATAACCATGGTGGTTTGACCAAAACAGGTCCCCCCCCCCCAGGTACAGAATTATTAAATAAGGTGGGGAGAAAAACTATCCTTTTAAAAAAAAGGTTTTCCCCCTACTGGAAGATGTTCTACTGTCTGGACAGGGGGAAGCGCTTACCACAATGGATATAGGAATTAAAATATGCCAGGTTACATAAGAATTTACATTAAACTCTAGACTATTTAAAAAAAAAAAATAGAAAGTAAAGGAGTATGAAATAGTTTACTGAGGGTGTCTGGCCAGGTTTCATTCAAATGTCCCTGGTAGATGCATTTTCATTACTCGGTTCCACAAATATCATGCGTAATTAAGTCCAAGACGCAATTAATTTAACTAAGGGCATTTTTCATCCATGCTGAGAAGATGCTACCATCTCTAAAAGTGAGGGTTATCACTGAATTATAGTTATTATTTCATCACAGGGTAAGGGGCCCATGTTTGATCCCTGGTTGGTGGTGGTGGTGGCTTGGTTTAGCGTGTACCCTGTTCTCTGCTTGGTTTAGAAAACCGAGGCTAACACCAGGGAGTTTCCCCCTGATGGTTGAACGCCTTGTGTGCAAAAGTCGGCGTGCACAGGCTCAAAGATGATGATAACATTCCTCTTACTAACTTAATTTACAGGAATAACACCATGCAGAAGGCATCCATTTTTAAATGCTTCACCAGCCAAAATTAAGTATTAAAAGAAGAAAATGAAAAAAAACTTGGCATTTTATATATTCCTCAGCGGTGGTGCGACTGACCTGACATTACAGATTCTCCTTTCGGCCCTTACTTCAATATCACACAATAGCAAAGAACACGGAACTTTACGCATTCCCATAATTGTGTGGCACTGTACCCTGCCTCCACTGCCCGCCCTTTGCTGGGCTTCCTGAATGGAATAGAAAGACTCTAACCCCAGGCCCTCAGTGTGGGTGAACGCCGAGATGGTCAGTTGCAGTGTTATGCATCCCATCCAGCCGAACGCAAGAGGAGGAAGAACGCGATAACACACCTGACTTTGTCTAAATGCCACCTAGCTGCTAAAAAAGAGAGAGAGAGAGAGGAAGTTTGATGCTTTAAAAGAGAATCAATTATCATCCTGGTTTCACCTGAATGTCCTTTACCGTCTGTATGCACAAAACTTCCCTTGTTTTCTCCCAGGGATCAGTTTTTAAATGGCAGAACGTATTCCAGCAATTGTTTTCAGAGATGAGCCTTGAGACAGAACCTTACTTTGGGAGCTACTCTGCACACCACCTTATGGATCAGGCTAGTTTCTCACCTGGCATATAACGGGATACACATCTTTGGAAATAAACTGCCCATCCATGCCAATAAGAAAGATGCAAACCAAGCACAGCTGACAGCCCAGCACCATCACGTTATTGATTCCTGGATGCGAGAATATTATAGACCTGGAAGGTAAAATTCAAATTTTTTTTTTAAGACAATTGCAACGACTGTTTATAATCTGAATTTCCAGGTGTTCATAAAGATCTGTTAACTACACAGACCTTAGATATTCAATGCCTCTGTATTATTATGAGTTAACCAAGCATAACTTCAGCAAACAGCTTACATTAGAACACAGCTGAGGCGTCAGCTTCCAGCCTTAGACAACACCTGTGACGTAAAAATGTGGAATTGTGTGTGTGTGTGTGTGGTGTGTGTGTGTGTGTGTGTGTGTGTGTGTGGCAATGAGCCGATTTGTCGCTACAAAGGGATCTTCAGGGCATTAAAATACCATCATGGTGCAACCAATGCTGAGTATTACAGACTGGAAGGGCAGTGCAGACAGAGGGTTAACAATGATGGACATTCAAGACCTACTCTGTTACCCCAGGGTCGATAAATCTACTGCTGTAAAGATTGAGCATCACAAGGAAAGAGAATTTCATGGCACACACTATCGCAGAAAGGCATTTCTAGGGATGCTAATTAATGTTATTAAAGTTGTCTCGATTCAAAATAAAAGCTCCAACAGGCATTTAAACGCTAGGAAGAAAAAGATGGTGGTGGCACGAACCATCTTTCCCTGGCTGCTTTATTCTAATCGATACCTCGATGAACAGCTATGATTTCGGTTGTTTTAATTCCTCCTCCTGTTGATAAATCTATTTATTCTCTGTAAGGTAAATGTAGCACCGACATTAAACTGCAGCCTATCCATTTGCCCGTGAAGGGAATTAGATATTGCCGCCTTACAGCTATAAGCAGTTTTGAAACATGGGTAAAGGAATCATATTAAATTAATTATAGGTATTTGATAAGGTAAAACTGGACGTCGGCGCTGTCATGTATTTCACAGGACATCTAGGCATAGCATGGCATGTTAGGGAGAGTAGAAGAGACTACTTTAGTAAATTTCCAGAACTGCTTGGGAAGTTTGTCAAACTTTGTTACTTTTTATTGTTGTATAGTGTAGGGGGAGCCGTTGTCAACACCTCGTACAGGCAGAAACGAGACTCAACAGAATTTATTGTTGGAATATCGTAATTTGGCTGCGGTGGCGGTGGTTGTCCCTGGTGACCGGGCCGCCGAGATCAAAGGTCCCACGGCAGAGACACAGACTTGGCTCGGTGCACCTTCCCTTCTTCACACCAGCCAGCCAGCTGCGTCAGCCCTCTTCCCAAAATCTGAAAAAATGGATTCTAATAGAGGCATCCATTAAGTTCATTCCTGGATTTTACAGACGGCATCAAAGACTATGAAAAGATGATGTCCCTTAAATCAAATTAATCTACTAGCACAGCAGTTTCGGGGGGGGTCTACACCTGACACTAGCTTAAATGATGATGGTTACAGAGGAAGAATGTTGTTTTTTTTTTACCTTCGGTGCTTATTCGCCATGTTGAAGAAGATGCACACAACACCAGCCGTTATTCCAAGACCCGCCAGACTACACATGGTGAAGTACAGACCTTGGGACACAGCACGCATAAACGGGACAAACCTGGTATGGTCCGGAGGAGGATTCCCACCTTTGGAAATTTGAAAAAAGAAGAAAGAAAGAAAGATTTTGAGATCACTGGTGACTGAAGAGGTTATCAGGCTAAATGAAGCACGTGTGCATTCTCCTGTGTTGGAGTTATGTTTCTGTGTCCACCGCTTTTCCCCATTTATGCCCCCCCCTCCCACTACCGATGATGAGCACCCAAGTGAAAACCTGTGAAAGTACCAGGCGATCCAAGTGGATTCTGATTGCAGCCCTACCTGGGCAGAAGTAACAGCTTTCAAATTTGGTGTTGAACAAAAACGAAACCTAAATCGTGGGATAAGAGAGATTCCAGTTATCTGTATTTTAGCTGGGTCTATGAAATGGATGATTGGACGGATGGACGCGCGCACGCACACACACACACACACACACAAAACTAAACAGGGGAGAGACTTCAGAAAAATAAAAATTAAATGTCTAGAGAGGGAATAAGAATGAGAGATCAGAAAATAGAAGGTGAAGGGATTTGGCACAGAGGTGATTAAAGGGTAATGAGAGAATATATTCGCTGCAGTTTAAGTGGATACTGATGGATCAGCTCGTGGCCAAGGAAACTCTGGTGAGGTTTATGCCAAGATTTTAGCCAAATTCTCAGGGTCACGCTGTGATGACCGTGACAGAGGAGGAGGAGGGGGGGTTAATTCCCACCCCACCACCACCTTCCACAAAAGGAGCTGAAAGAAAGTCCACAAATTCTTTCCCAAGCTTATGCCAGGTGTACCAAATCATTTTAGGGGTAATCAGCGTCCAAAAGAAAAACCGAAAGAACAGAGATCGAGACGAGTCAGTTACCCAGAAAGCTTTGCGAAGCCGAGCACAAAGGTTATACAGATCTAACTGTGATTTGTCAGCTCGCCTGGTTTTGCCTTTCAGTCAGCCGTCACCAAGTGTAATGAATGCTGCCAGACATGAGAGGCTTGAGCAGAAACAGATGCTGCTGCTCCATCATAGAAGAAAGCTGCATGCGTGTGTGCGTGTGAGAACTGGAATAAGAACGAAGCTTATCCCAAGTTTTAACAACCAAACTTAATTTAATTATCACCACCCGCCAAGACCCTTCTTTTTTCAGTCTCCTCCTATGTTTGTGTGTAGCCATTACTCAAAGATTAAAACCACTTACCGATCCACTGCTCCTTGTTCAACCAGGTTAAATTTTCATTGATGTAGTCATAGTAACCCAAAAGATTGTAAGTGCCATCTATTGGTAAAAAAAAAAAAAAGACATTACATAAAAGACAAGACACTCCACTTCTTTAATTAACTTTTTTCTAAAGGGTTGATGGACTTGCAAGTGTTAATCCTTTATTAACAGTTCAGACTTATAAGCCAACCACTTAATCAGTAATTCAATGATTATAATCAGTTTTTAAATAACAACTTCCCAAAGAGTCACACTTGCCCAACTTTGGACGCTTTCCTATACTTGACTGCATTATAATATCACCCGCCGCCTTGCAAAGTTTTCCACAGCAGTAACTCGAGAAAACTTTGTTGGTTTCTTTCCTTTTTCAACGTCGCTAATAATGCAACAGGGTTGCAGTAAAACTTTCTTCTGTACATGTATAAAAGGAAAGTGAAAGTGAGCAGCTTATCGTTAAAGTGAGATGCATTAAGCATCTACCAACTTAGCTAGACGGCACCTACACTGTTACTTACTGATCATCTGTTCTATCTCTGTTAGCGCAATTCTGTCCCCTTCTGAAGAAAATGCTACGTTTCCCTGCAAAAACAAAGAGAAAGGATTTTTCTTTTTTTCTAAAAGCCTCTTGCAACCTTTTCCAATATTGGTGACTCTTTCAGTTTAACCATAAACATCCAAAATGCTTATCTCAACCCTTTGAGGAGTATGCCCCTATATTTACAAGGAGTGGGTATTGGTCCCAATCCATAACTGAATGCTTAGCCATGTACAAAAGCTTAGTAATTAACTCCGGCATACAATTTGAATATGACCTGGAAACTGTGTCTGCCACACTACCATTCAGGTATATTAAAAACAAGGGAGCTAAATCTGAACATTTTGGCACAGCACCAGTGACTCGTCCTTCCTTCCTCAGGTGCTCTGCTTTCTGTCATCCAGTTGCTAGCAAACAACTTCTCTTTCTAACAGTTATCCATCCTTTACTCCTAAGAATTATTACTTCCCCTGCTTCATTAAACAAAATGACAAAGCATTCACAAAAAATTGGGGCAGGCATTTCTATTTTCTAAGTATTTCCCTTATTTTGGTTGAGAAACTTAGTAATTTTGAAACTTGTCCATTTTTGGTTTAGATTCAGTTTGCTGAGCAATCCATAGGAAACATAGTCAGTGCTGAACGACAAAAAACAGGACAGCAACAAGAGAATAGGCTTGGTGATTACTCACCGAAACACCGAGAAAACTTGTTGAATTCATAGCTGCATAAATTTGGCCTGTGATGTCTTGGTTATTGTAATCAAATTCTTCCAATGTTTTGTTCTTTTCTGCCAATCTGTTGGGGGGGGGGGGAAATAGAAAAACAAAACCACCAACATTAGGTGCACACATTATTGAGAAAAGCTTTTAAACCAAAACATAAACTGTAAATCAGTTTTGCTTGTCTAGATGTGGTTTATATTTACAGCAGGAACCCGTAGCAGAGCTGAGCAGAACCAGAGGAATTTTCTTTTTTCAAAACGTCAGAAGTTATAGGTGCTGTGGAAGGTGGACCTTAGATTTGGGGCTAACTGTTGACATGCTTTGTAGTATTTTCCATGCGTTTCCATGATGTATAATCTATTGTGCGATTAGGCATGACTGTGGAGCAGGCTGTGTCATTAGGTATGAGAAGTCAACCACTACTGCCTGCTAGTTTTTGAAGAGGGCATGCCGATGCATGGCAATATGCCCCATACTTACTGTATATCTGGCACTGAGAATCCAATCATCATACAGGTCTAGGCTACAACACGAGCTACATTTTATGGATTATTAACGTAGCCTACATAATCAGCTACTCATTTATGCTGTCCCCACCTCTTTTTTTTTTTTTTTTTGTTTTGTATTATTATAGAAGACAGGTTATAGGCTTCATGTTGCAAACAAACGTAGGCCTAGATATTCATTGTTCTCTTCTTTCCACAGTATTGCTCTCTGGTCCAGTGCTTGGTGGGCCTAATGTCTGGTGGTGTATGGATGGTCCCCCCACTGCGGGTTAAATGCTTTTATTTTGTTCTTTCTATGAAACGCATCGATCAAAATCCACAGCTACAGGTGACAACTTAATATAGCTGTAGTGCAAGTTTGGTAATTAGTCCTGACTGTTAGGACACTTGCCTTGCAGCTTCCAACTGTATTGTTGTGGGCCCAGTGAAGAAATACTACAACTGAGGTATGGATGAGCGTAATCTCAGCAATCCAAATAAGAGAATCGCCATTTATGACTCCGTGCCTTCGTCAACCCGTTCTTTCAGCTATGCAAACACTGGGAAAGGTTTCAGAAAGTCTGAGCCGCCCCATCTCCCCCCCCCCACCGCTGAACTCCGACATTTTATAAGCAGACTACAGATGCTAAGACTATCTACATCAAACAGAACGGGAACCACAACCAGGCTCAACAGCGCAGTCAGCTATGCAGCATCTCGTCCAGTTGTAAATATGTTAGCAGAACATATCTACAGCAGTCACCTAGCCAGCTGTCAGTCAGGCCATTTCCTTGATTAGAGAGAACTGGAGGTGGGGGTCAACCAGGGGGAAAAAACATTTTGCTTGAATTTGCGTAAAAAATCAGTTAAGTCAGGAGAAAAGTCGGGGGGGGGTTACAGGTGAGAAAGGTCAGATTGACGATCCTCCCTGGGGCCTTTGGCCTAAAACCAGCCAGGACTTAATGGGATAGCAAGTCGGTCTGCGATTAGCCGTTTGATGGTTGCTTATTCCACATACTACAGATGGCAACGAACGTAGAAGGATGTGGTGATCATATTTTATCTACAAAATGCAGCCTGAAACTGGATCGTTTCCTTTTAATGATGTAGAGGTTTCAACCATGTATACCTCATCATTCGGACAAGCCACAGGGAGCACATCTGATGTCACGAGGAAGATGGCCAGGAAAGAAAGGTCAAGCAGGGTTCAGATCATCTGCAACTGATCAGCAGCATTGTTGATGACGCAAAGCCAGTCAACTCCTTCCATCAACTAATCCTGGAGGATCATTTTTCCACCATACAGTGGAGAAAACCAATTGGTGTGACGCACGAGTGCAGAGGGAGGCAGTCACCACTAACATGAAATCTTTTACAGCAGTGGTCATCAGCATGGGCTTGCACTGCATTCCAGCCATTGGCAATTTCTGAAGTATGAATGACAGAATCAGTTCGGCAGGGTGTCAAATGTCACGGAACTGGAAAGATTCGAGAAGAACGAAGCCTTGTCGGCACCTGCTTCTGATGATCCCAGCAGAGACTGGCTGTTAAAAATTAGACCTCTCCTTGACGCGACCACACCAGCAGAGACTTTTAGGCTGGAGATACTGAGGCTGGCGGCAGCTTCTGCTACCAAAAAAAAAAAAAAAAACACCTGAAACCTACCTGGAGAAAAAAAAGCTATTCAGGTTCACCTCGACAACCAAAGCCTGTCACAACCTGGTGAGGATGGAGGGGAGAAATAACGCCCTGCATGCTATGCTCTAGAGGGGGTTGCCAAACTCCTGGTCATGGAATGGAGACCCAATTCTACTGCCAGCTCTGTACCATTCCCCTGTTCAATGAACATGTGACTGACCACTTCCTGGAAGTAACATTTTTTTGGACTTTCCACACAAACTTCATTCTGTTCATTTTCTGGACACATCCCCCTTTCATTTGGATTAACTGAACCGCGTCCATAGTCATTTATGGTATTTGATTCAAACTCCTCAGCAAGCTGGGGTTTTTTTTGTTAATAATTCTGATGCAGCCACCATGCAAGTTGTCTACCCTTTTCGGGTTGTGCTATCCAGAGTTATCTGCTCTGGAAAAGTTTAAGCTGATTCCAGTAAGCTCTATGGAGACAGTTTATTGTGTGTGTGTGTCGGGGGGATATTCTGCAGATCACATGTATAGCAGTCACATTTTAAAATCTGGGTAATTTTTCCATTGGGTACGTGAAATGCTACGAAGCGATAGTTTTCAATACGTTAACATATCATTATTATGCAAATTCATCAGGTTTAGTTAGACTTTATCAAGCAAAATCATAAAACTCTAAGGTGCGTGTGCACAACTTTTGGCTGTGACTTCAGATGGTCACATCGTGTCATGCCCGGAGAGTTTGGCACACCCCCACCCCCAACCAAACAGATACTTTCCCAGTTTAAGACCACATGATGATGATGTCTGCTGAAACCAACAAAATGATGACTGTACTGAGAGAGAGAGAGAGAGCTGACCGAACACAGTATTAATAAAAGACACTCTTGAAGTTAACCTAGTCTTACACACCACCACCACCGAAGCATTTAAGCCCGTAGTTTTATTAAAGTAACAGACCCCCCCCTTTAAAAAATGACGCAATATTGGCGACGATCTCCCAATTTAATACTACAGTTGTGTTGAAAGAATCCCTGTGCTGCAATAGTGGTGGGCTAAACTCAAAAGTGTCTCAGTGTGAATCTGGCCTCCTCTATAAATGATTGCATGCTAGAGTATTTCAAAATCAGTTTAAAAAATAGGAACCGGACGGATTACATCACAAGTTTAAATAGAGCTGGGACGGTTTGTCTTCCTCCATTTGTTACCTGGTTGCTGTTTTATTCAGAGCCAAAGCAACGGCCCACATAGCATCATAAGCCAGTGGAGATTCTGGGTAACCCGTCACTTGGCTGGTGTCCGACACGTTGAGGATGTGGTCCAGTCTCTGTTTGTATTCCTGTGAAGTCTGGGTGAGGATGGTAAAAAAGAAAAGGAAGAAAAATGGGGGAAAAAATTCATTTAGACCCTATCTGACAATTCACCAGATCCCAAAAAAAAAAAGAAAAAAAAAAAGGGGTGGTAAAAGAAGCAATTTCAAGAGATATTTAAATAATTGAATGTAAAAAATATAATAGTATTGTAATTAAGCTTTGGCGTGTGGAAAAAGGAAACGTGAAGCAGCATTTCAATGCAGTACAAAAAAAGTGTCGCCACGAGGAGATATATAGTTTTACTACCACAAGAGTCCAAGTAGCAAAACAAGAGGGAAAATATCAGATTAGGCAATAGATTATGCAAGTAATGTGAAAAAAACATACATAGACACAGAGAGAGAGAGATAGAGACTAACACACACACACACACACACACAGATAGATAGACAGAGAGAGAGACTAACACACAGAGAGATAGACAGAGAGAGAGAGAGACTAACACACACAGAGATAGACAGAGAGAGAGAGAGACTAACACACACAGAGATAGACAGAGAGAGAGACTAACACACACAGAGATAGACAGAGAGAGAGAGAGACTAACACACACAGAGATAGACAGAGAGAGAGAGAGACTAACACACACAGAGATAGACAGAGAGAGAGAGAGACTAACACACACAGAGATAGACAGAGAGAGAGAGAGACTAACACACACAGAGATAGACAGAGAGAGAGAGAGACTAACACACACACAGAGATAGACAGAGAGAGAGAGAGACTAACACACACAGAGATAGACAGAGAGAGAGAGAGACTAACACACACAGAGATAGACAGAGAGAGAGAGAGACTAACACACACAGAGATAGACAGAGAGAGAGAGAGACTAACACACACAGAGATAGACAGAGAGACTAACACACAGAGAGATAGACAGAGAGACTAACACACAGAGAGATAGACAGAGAGACTAACACACAGAGAGATAGACAGAGAGACTAACACACAGAGAGATAGACAGAGAGAGAGACTAACACACAGAGAGATAGACAGAGACTAACACACACACACAGAGAGAGACAGAGAGATAGACAGAGACTAACACACACACACACAGTTTTCCCAAAATCATGAAGGTAAAGAAGAAAAGCTCATAATTTAGTGACAAAAACTGCTTTCTAATTAACTGTCACATAACCTCAGCCATGCAACACAGGGTTAGAAATAATTTGCAGTTTGTTTTTTTTAAATACCATGTTAGATATTGTCTTTGTAGGGTGTTCGTTTAATATCATCGCTTCTGTTGTGAAATGCCCTTCGAGGGCTTCCTTGAGCTGGTCGGCTGTGCAGTTAATAGTACTGTCTTCCATCATATACCAGTTGTCAGGATACCAGCCGATGATGAACCAGACATACTTCTTCCCGTACAGTTTCTCTTTGTATGCCTGAAAGCAACAATTTCGAGCTTTGCCAAGAAAGAGCTGGGACCGGCGAGGACTGCAAAAACAGTTGATTACGTACAACAAGAAATTTTCTTGGACTATGATTCAAAAGCCATTTAAAATAAAGCATATTTCATTTCTGAATTTATAATTTAAAAAAAAAAAAATGTCTTCCTTTTCCTAGGTCATGATACACTGACCTTTCGTGTACTGAATATTATAAAGGCATCTTTGTTTGCTGTACAAACTACAAGACACGATCAGATGAAACCCAGGTAAATAGCATCATCACAGCCGGGTTTCATTTGAACATCTCCAATAAGTACAAGAAATTTTTTCATCATTGTCAATGAATGTATAAAGGCTGGTCTATTGTTTTTTTTTTTTCCTTCTTCCTTATGTTGCTAATGAATATTTAGTGGTTTTTACATCACAGTATATGGCTGATCTGTTGTCATAAAATGCTATTTTTCTATGCTTTGCCTAGGTAGGTCTTCTGCCTCCTTGTACCCAACGGTGAAGTTAGAAAGACGACGCTTACCTGACAGAACACTCTTCTGGCCATGTCTTCATAAAACACACCAACTATGATTCGTGCATCCTGCCTCTGTTGAAGGATAACAGTGAAGGTCAGAAACCACCACATTGTGTTTGTTATAAAGAGCTTATTTTAACACAAGTGTGTGTTGTGCAAACTTTCTAAATTGTTTAATCAGTCAGACTTTGTTTCTTCTATTAAAAATTGATTTACCAAACTGGAATCACTTCAGAAAGTGATGGTGGTTTATCTCATCTTATTTTGGAAAAAAAAAGTGCATTACTTCCTGATACTTAAATACTCAATAAAATCTAAAAACGAGAAACCAAGTTCACAGCAGTAGCAATATTCCCTGCACAGCCATTTCACCATCAGGTGATAGCAGAAACGATGCAGTTTCAACAAATTAATGGCAAGATTACTTCCTAGAATTGCAGAGAGTAATTTGCATACTAAAGTCAGAAGCAACTGAGTAACTCTTCTTAATTGGAAGCTTCATATCATCTTTATAAAATGTATACATATTTATAGGATTTATTCTGTATCACAAATGATAGTGAATTCTTGATAACCTGTTACCCATTTCTCTAATTAATGTTTAGTGTCAGCCTGTATTACCCTGCAGTTTCACATCAAGATGAAGATTCAGTGTCAGCCTGTATTACCCTGCAGTTTCACATTAAGATGAAGATTTAGTGTCAGCCTGTATTACCCTGCAGTTTCACATTAAGATGAAGATTTAGTGTCAGCCTGTATTACCCTGCAGTTTCACATTAAGATGAAGATTTAGTGTCAGCCTATATTACCCTGCAGTTTCACATTAAGATGAAGATTTAGTGTCAGCCTATATTACCCTGCAGTTTCACATTAAGATGAAGATTTAGTGTCAGCCTGTATTACCCTGCAGTTTCACATTAAGATGAAGATTTAGTGTCAGCCTGTATTACCCTGCAGTTTCACATCAAGATGAACATTCAGTGTCAGCCTGTATTACCCTGCAGTTTCACATCAAGATGAACATTCAGTGTCAGCCTGTATTACCCTGCAGTTTCACATCAAGATGAACATTCAGTGTCAGCCTGTATTACCCTGCAGTTTCACATCAAGATGAACATTCAGTGTCAGCCTGTATTACCCTGCAGTTTCACATCAAGATGAAGATTCAGTGTCAGCCTATATTACCCTGCAGTTTCACATTAAGATGAACATTCAGTGTCAGCCTATATTACCCTGCAGTTTCACATTAAGATGAAGATTTAGTGTCAGCCTATATTACCCTGCAGTTTCACATTAAGATGAAGATTTAGTGTCAGCCTATATTACCCTGCAGTTTCACATTAAGATGAAGATTTAGTGTCAGCCTATATTACCCTGCAGTTTCACATTAAGATGAAGATTCAGTGTCAGCCTATATTACCCTGCAGTTTCACATTAAGATGAAGATTCAGTGTCAGCCTATATTACCCTGCAGTTTCACATTAAGATGAAGATTCAGTGTCAGCCTATATTACCCTGCAGTTTCACATTAAGATGAACATTCAGTGTCAGCCTATATTACCCTGCAGTTTCACATTAAGATGAAGATTTAGTGTCAGCCTATATTACCCTGCAGTTTCACATTAAGATGAAGATTTAGTGTCAGCCTATATTACCCTGCAGTTTCACATTAAGATGAAGATTCAGTGTCAGCCTATATTACCCTGCAGTTTCACATTAAGATGAAGATTCAGTGTCAGCCTATATTACCCTGCAGTTTCACATTAAGATGAAGATTCAGTGTCAGCCTATATTACCCTGCAGTTTCACATTAAGATGAACATTCAGTGTCAGCCTATATTACCCTGCAGTTTCACATTACCTTCAAGTTTTTGACAGCATTAGTTGGGTCAGTCAAGAAGCTCTGTCTCACTGCAATCTCAATTTTAGCTGCTTTTACATTTTTTTCTAAATCTTCTACAGTCTGCAGAGAAAACCAAAACAATTTTTACATACACATGTATACATATATATGGAAAAATTATCAACTCTTATTTAATAACTTATTTTACAAATATTACTTGAAGGTTATTTGTAACTGTGCACAAATGAAACCTATTGGGTAGTTTTAGGATTGGAAACAGTGTCAACATTTAATAGGTGCTATACAACTGATCTAAATAAGGAAGTCTTACACGATTTCTTTTTACTTGAAGCACGACAGCTGTGTAAGAATTACATTCTGTAACATACAGTAGCGTTATTCAGGCCTAAGGATGCAGACAAAATTAACTGTCATCTTTTTTTCTCACTAATTAACCCATCTTTTTTACAATTTATCAGGGATAAACTGACTTTGATTTGGTACATCCTAGCCTTTGAAAAGTTCTGGGGTTGTAGCACGGCTGGATGGCATTGACTACTAACTAATTCTCTATCACAGACTTTGTTTTCATCGATGTGTGATGTAACTGATAATATGAGCAAACAAGAATTATTTTTTTTTTAAATTCTACCAAGTTTTCGGCTTTAGCACCAGAACCCCGCCTTCTTTGGAGTATCGCAGTTCATAAACCGCTGAGTTTACAATAAATAAAAGCAAAACTGTTAATCGGTTTTGATTGTGTGACCGAATAATAAAATACACACACACACATAATATTTAAAAGCTTACCGATGTAAAGACTTCTTGCGTTTCTTGAATCGTGGCGATTCTTTTCCAGTTGTATCTTTCAAATAGCTTCACTCGAGTTGGATTATGCAGGGTGGCTGAAGGGTGCGTTCGGAAAAATGTCGGAAACCTTTCCCGGTTAGATAATGCTGGAGAACTCGCCCCGTATGCGAGCTGGGAAGTAAAACGCAGACAGAGTTGTAGTGACATGAACTCTACTATGGTTTGGTCGTTTGGTAAATGCTAAATAAGTTTATTTACGAAAACTAACCGGACATCTCCCCCAGGGGTTAGGGTTGGCTTGCAAAGTCTTTCAGTTTTTCTATCTGTTTGCTTTTCATCACAAAGTTGGAGATATTACATCACTCAAATAGGTAAAAATCAAAAAAAATAAATAAATAAAAGACAGTGTGGTCCACAGGAACCACTTTACTGAATTTAATGAACTGGTAAATTAATACAAAGCTTTTAATTTCAGGTCTCAAGCTGATGAAGTCACATGTCATCTCTGCCAATCTCTCCTCTAAGTTATCTCCACAAGGTGGAAGGGGCTCAAATCAGCTCTTTGTGGGCTCTCCCCTCTGTCCTTTGCAGCTTTTTGTCCTCTTTGCTCCTGCAGACCCAGAGTCTCGATTCTTGAATATCAGGTTATTGACATAATAAGTAAAGAATTTTGAAAGGATGGTGCATCGAAAGTAAATTGGTCTTTTTGCTTGGTTGACCATTAGGCTCGTCACCCATCTTGTTTCTGCCAACACCATCTTGGCAAGGGATCCACGAACCTATTTGGTAGCCAAGAGAGCATGCACCTGGTCTCTTCTAAATAATGCTACCAGGGTTTCAGAACCAGCTTCTACTTCCACGCAGCAGAAACTGGTGACTGAAAAGCCTCTTAAACTTTCAGCGAAGCCTGCGTTGAATATCACAAAAACCTATCCTGAACTTGCCTCTGAGCCATCAGTGTCGTGCAGCATCATCACACCTCAAGTTTTCTTTGATAAGGAAGTAGGTTCTGTATTTACAACATCTGAGACCCCTTTCTCAGCCTCTTGGCTAAGGATAAATGACAAATATGAATCTTTCTCTGATTAGGAATATTGTTGTTTCTGCTTCGACAGTTTGAGGTGGTTTGGTGTGTGGTTATCCCAGTCCAAATAGATACTGCACAGATTTGCTAGAAAACATCCATTGCTGGTTCTGAGGATGATTCCAATGGCCTCATTTTGGTATTCAATTAAACTTAAAGGGTGTTGGAACTACTGTGAACTACCCGTGCAGGTCTAAGGATATTTCACAGCAGTAGAGAGCCAGATATTTGGTTTCAGCCTTGGTGATCAGGTTAGTTGCCTAGGTATGGTCAAGGAAGCTCTTGTATGGTGGTCAAGAGTTACCCATGGAAACTCCACCAGATGTAGCCCAATAAAACTCTCCATCTTTAAATATGCAAGAAGCCTGGAGGAAACCCAGCCAGGGGAGGTAAGCCAAAATGAGTCATTCCAGACTGGGATTCAAATTTATTACACTACTGAATCACTGACTAATCCAACCCAGGAACCAAACAAACAGGGTTCTGTGCTACCCTGGGCTTCTTTGATTCGATTCATGATTAATGTTACACAATGGGGAAAAGTTAGCCGGTAACATGAAGGCCAATTGCTAATCCTTTCCTTGTTAAAGGAGGATACCGAGGAAATCGAACCTGTTAGGTAGGTTAACCTCACTAGTAAGCAGAGTTTTGGAATCCATTATTCTAAAAAAAAAATCATCCAATTAACAATACAGTATTTTTACTATGGATAGATTACTTAGTATTAGTTTTAAGTGGACCATCAACACCACATCAAGTCTTTACTAGTGTGCCACAGGGCTTGGTATTGGAGCCAGTGTTGTTTTAGATTTTATAAAAGACAGGTAGTGATGCAGTTGCTCGAATGGCTGCTAGTGTAGTACTCTCCCTTCTAGACCTTGCCATGTATCAAACATCAATAACACTAGATGGGGGTGTGTGTGTGCTGTTGTCCATATCTGCAAGTCCTGCTATGTAGCTACTGACCAAAATCAGGCAACAATGGCAATTCCTGGTGGCATCCAGAGAATGATGCATATGGGAATCCACGTGTACTTAATGAAATAGATTTACTGATGTTGATCACACAAGCTTAACGTGTAAAAACCCACGTGCAAAAAAATGTCTAATGACACCAAAAGTACAAAATGCCTATTGATGATATTAGCATTTATGCTAGTACAAATATCCTAACAGCCCTGTGTAGACATTAAGCATTTATCTAAAACACTGAGAATGATCTGAGCAGATTCTCTGAACATTTTTGGGAGATACAAGGATTTAGTAAAATATCAAGAGATTAGAATATATTTGACTTACTTCATTAGGTTCATAGAAACGTGAAAGGTGATCTGTTTAAAGAATTGAAAAACCATTAAAGGTTTTGGAAAATGTTGGCATTAAACATTTTTTTGAAGAAAAAAAAAAATTGCTTCCAGCTGGAAACTACTAAGTGCTTTTTTTCCCCACACGTTCCTAGTAGCCTGCTAGCATCATCAGCAGCTGAGATACAAATGTCCTTTAATTTCTGTCTTTGATGCATAATTGCCCCTAAACGTACGTGTGTTTGTGTGTTTTTCTAAATTAGTATTTAAAAAACAAACTTTTCCTAGTGTAAATAATAATTAATGCTGAAAGTTTTCCAGTTGAATAACTTTATATTGACTATCTGACCATTTCAGTCAGTAATCTAGCTCTATCCAAAAACCCCTCAGCAGTTTCCATTATTGACTGTAGCGTGGAATTCTAGTATCATTTGCACATGGAAAAGATGCCTACAACACCGTTAGTAATGCTTACATAAAAGAGATAATACTGAAATTAAAACTGATCACACTGAAAAAATTCAAGACTATGATATACCAGCGAAAATAATTCAGCCTTGTCATGGTCTATTTTGACGTGCGTCTTACCAAACTGATGAGCCTTCTCAATACTGCATTTATATATAATATTTTAGCATAATTACATCTATGGAGAGTAGATGATGTGGATGGAGATCAGGTTTATGATAAGCATACGTAAGGTGTAAGTCACATATTTGATCTGAATAACACTGAAAAACCATGCATTCTTTACTCATAATGGAATAAAGTCCTCGTCTAGTTAAATAATTACATATTTTATTTCTCTTTATTTCATCTACTGAAACTTATTTATTGGGGTATGGTACCTTGCTAAAGTTTCAGCTATACATGAAATATGCCAGGTTTGCTTTTACACTTTTATCTTATTCTCATTTATTATTCTATTAATTTTTTCTCACACAAAAAAAGGATATTCTTCATTTTATTTTTGGCATAAGAAAATATTATGGATATTCAACTAAAACCTGGCAAAAAATAGCATCACTGTAATGGTATATTGCTTAATGTGCATTAACCAATTAACTTCAGAAGAATTTGCATATTTTCATTGAGTTGCACCACTCTGCTCCACTGTAGCCAGTCATAGCTTACTTATACAATGCCAACTTGACCCCTGGGTCTCTTCACACTTGGTTTTGACTGGTTGCCATTTCCAGTGTCCACCTAACATGTGTACAGTACAATCTCAGTGGAGTTTCCACTAACCTGATCAGTAGGGTACCCAAAGTAGAAACAGAAATGTCTGTTGTGTCACATAACCTTTATACAGATGGAATTCCATGCTTTGTGTGGCATTTTCTCAACAACGCATATTAGAAGAGGCAAAATGACATGAAGGGTAACAGAACTTACGCATCAACTTCATCAGTTGCTAGCTCATGCGAGAAATAATAAAAGATGCTTTAATGATGAACTTTGGTCAGCTTTAAATTTATAGTTTAATCATACTGCTTAATTACCAATCAAATATAGTCTGTTTTTTTTTTAAAGAAAACCTGATACAAAACAATGATAATAACAATGATTTAAAAAAAACAGAAAGAAATTTACAGTCAATTTGCTCTGTTAAATGTTTCCAGCTTTAGTTTTATAGCAACATTAAATTTTAAGTTCCTGCTGCTTTAATAGTGATGATGGTTTATTCACTTCAAAGTTGATTCAAACACTGAATGCCACCATCGTAAGATGCCTGCGATATATAGATGCACAGACGATATATTTCAGTTTTTCTTAAATGTACTCGTGTGTCATCGTCTCTCCTAATGTTTAATGCTAGCACAGACGGACTGGATGGATCTTTGGCAAACTAACGTGTCCTTTACTTCTTCTCTGAAGTCCCATCAGAGGAAACTCTCCCCACCCCCCATCCCCTACCCACAATTCCAAGTTCCCTAAAACACTGTGGAGGTCAGCAGGGGAGGGGGAAATAGGGAATGCCTGCCTAACAGGTCTTCTTACTGGACCAGGCCCAGGTCTGTGGACTGGATTCTCCGTGGCACCCTGGCTCATCTTCCTTGCTTTGGTTAAAGTTTGGAAATTTTAAAACATTTTTTCCGGGTACAATATTGGCTCTCCTCCTCGTCTTTACATTCACACGCACATAACTAACAAGGGTTAGGGTCATAATAATAAATAACAACACGGCATCAGAAAAGAAAACGTTCGTCCAACTGACATTTTCTCTCTCTCTCTCTCCTGGCACATAAGGCAGAGAGAGCCTAAATGAGCACAACCCCTGTTTAAAATTGATTTTCTGTCGGCAGCTGATCTAATCAGGGGATGAGTGAGTGTGCTGTTATTTTTAAACAAGCCAAAAAACAAAACAAAAAGAAGAAATTGGCGGCTTAGGTCACAGCGCCACTGCGTGGCCAGAGACGGTATTTCGCTGCTTGAGGGAGAGCCTGTTGTATGGCGGCAGCAGGGGTTCTCCGACCATCAACAAGTCGGTATCCCAGGGTGGGATGGCAGGGTCGCCCGCAGGAAACTTCATCCAATTTAATAAGGAAAATAAATCAATTGTACACACACACACACAAACCCTTTTATTTTGCAACAAAAAATAAAACAATAGAAAAGAAAACCAACAAAGAATGTGAATGTTGCTGTTTAGGGGACAAAACTGCCAGAAGATGAAATAGAAATGTATTATGGTGGGAGGACAGCAAGCGGGGCCCCCACCATCCTTGGCATCCTGAGAATGAACAGAACCGACAACACTAACAAACTCTATCCATCTGAATTCTTCCCAGTGGATCAGTCCGCAGAGAGTTTCTTGTACAGAATGGTCTGGCATAGTTTGCAGAAACCAGACCTTTCTTTTTTTTTTTTTATTACTACTGTTGCTCCGCCTACTTATAGAAAACTATTAGTTTTGTAGGGTCCAAAGAGAGAGAGAGAGAGATGGTCGGTGGAAGGAGGCAGGGGGAGAGATGGGGGAGAGAAGGGAGAGAGAGAGAGAGATGGGGAGAGGGAAGAGGGGGGAGAGGAGAGAGAGAGAGAGGGGGAGAAAGAAAGGAGGGAGGGGAGAGAGAGGGGGAGAAAGAAAGGAGGGAGGGGAGAGAGAGGGGGAGAAAGAAAGGAGAGGAGGAGAAGAAAGGAGGGAAGAGGGGGGAGAGAGAGAGGGGGAGAAAGAAAGGAGGGAGGGGAGAGAGAGGGGGAGAAAGAAAGGAGGGAGGGGAGAGAGAGGGGGAGAAAGAAAGGAGAGGAGGAGAAAGAAAGGAGGAAGAGGGGAGAGAGAGGAGGAGAAAAAAAGGAGGGAAGTGGGGAGAGAGAGGAGGAGAAAGAAAGGAGGGAAGTGGGGAGAGAGAGGGGGGAGAAAGAAAGGAGAGAGGGAAGAGGGGGGAAAGAGAGAGGGGGAGAAAGAAAGGAGGGAAGAGGGGAGAGAGAGGGGGAGAAAGGGAGGGGAGAGAAAGAGGGGAGAAAGAAAGAAAGGAAGGAAGAGAGACATAGATTGAGAATACATGTAAGCTTGTACAGGGGGTGAATCACATCTGTTCTGCCTCAAATCAACACTTTCAGGTTCTAAATTTGTCCAATGACCTCAGCAGCTGGATGTAGAACTGGTGTTCTAGCCATCTCACACACACATGCACACTTCTCTAAACACCTATACTTAGTATTTTCTTAGAGAGAAAAAAACATTTGAAACGCTTGGCCATTCCACCTGATGATTTGCTCCTCCCTTCTAATTCCATCTACAGGGTTGTGATATTCCAGATTTTAAAAAAATCATATTTTTGTATGATCATTAGCCCTTCAGTAAATTGAAAAATGAAACAGGGTTTACAATTTTCTCTAGTGTATAAGGTTGGGATGATGATGTAGAGACTTGTCCCTGAATGTCCCATGTAGCAGCCAGCTGCTTTACCAAAGTCAGTGCTTCTCTCATTGGAATTTCACACGTTAAAAAAAAAATTTTAAAAATGAGAGAGAAAATTACGGTTCATATTTTAGTTTTTTTCCGTTAGTATTATGATTTTTCAGACAGGCACCTGCTAACATGAGTATTGTAGTTAATCCCCCCCACACTTTCCACCCGTTTGTAGAGAGATTAAAAGATAATGAATTAGCAGAAAAGAATGAGGTTTCAGGATGAAGCTTAATGAGTCAGATGCACTAGAGATACCTACTAAACAGCATGAGTTGAGTTAGAATTCCGAAAATACTGACTAGCCTGAGCTAATAACAGAGTTCAGAATCAGATGTCAAGAAACCTGGTTGTTGGTACTGCAATAGAAATACAAATGCAGTGACATTGTACTCTTAGTGAATGCACACTACAATACATAAGAATGGACAACTAAAGTAAAACGTCCTGTTAAAGATGCTTATCAGGCGATTCGGATCAAACACGAAACTTTATATCTGCTTATTTTACACAGCACATTTTTAAAAATAATATATTTACGTAATAATATTATTAACAGTTTGTAACTTAAAATACATCAGCAGCTTCATTATTCTGTAGTGTTTCTATAATACACGCACACACTTATCTCCCTTGATTTTAATTCCAATTAATTTCAATATTGCCGCCAATGATAAAACTAAATACTTATAATCCAGTAAACATAGGAATAAGTTTAATCTCCTAGTGTACAAGAATAAACATGCTATATGCCTACCAATTCGTTTCGGTATACTTGTTTAAACTGAAAAAAAAAAAAAACAAAAAAAACACTGGCAATGTTCATTCTAAGGTTGACTGTCTCTGCACCGTTGCTTGGCACGGACCTTTTGTCCTCAAGACGTAATTCTGAACGCGCCAACTGCGTGTAATCAGGCAGTTTGCAAATTTGATAAAAGACAGATACGCGCGATGTACAAATCTAATGGAGTTTGTACACCTATTAGCAATCTGTGCAAGCAGGTGTTGGAGAGACGGACGTGTTGTTTTATGCGTGGTAACTGTTAATCTCATAGTGCACTGCGAAGTTGTACATTAATCCAATCCTATGCAAAAATATATATATTAAGACACCTTTCATCCAATTCCAAACACACAAACAAAAAACACGCGCACACACACACACAATGATACATACAACTTTATTCTGAATTACAGTGGAAACAAAAGAACAAAGGAAAACTAAACAGCTCAAATTTTTTTGCTAAGCTTATAGAAGCCCCCACAGTCTGTCCCCCTTCTAACTTATGTACAACCACAAAGCCAACCCCCAAAACTGAACTTACCACTACCAAATTCCACATTTTCGCAGCTTCCGCAACAAAGGTGGACACTATGCTACATCCAGTAAGCACCATTATCTTGGTTGGTGGATTATACAGCAGTTCGTAAAGGACTTTGGTTCCCAGCCCAGGCATACACTGAAACAAAACAAACAAACAACAGGTGGTAGTATTTGGAAATTTCTCTCAAAAGAAACCAAATTTTAAATTCTAAAAAGAAAAGGTCTAAGTGTTGTCGAACACATCGGTCCTATGCTTTAATCAACCCAGTGCATCAGGGTGTGACAAACCTTAGTGGTTTCAGGACTTGATATCGCTAACAGGTGGGGGCTCGAAGATGAGTAGAGACAGTGATCCATGCGACTCCCAAGCTGGAGTGCCTAAGTTGCATTCAGCAGTTGTAGCCAGTTACTTACAGCCAAGCCTTGTTAGCGGAGAGAATGGACTGGAGGTTCGTCACCACCCAGCCCCCACCCCTTTCTTTTCAAAAGTAAGTGATGTTTTACGTAATATAAAGTTTTGTTTTTTTTTTTTTAGAACACAGATTGTTTTAAGACCTTCGCGATTTATCAACATACAACTTTTGTTACTATTTAAATATTTTCTTTTGTGATGCCTCTTGGACTCCATCGGGTCCTCTCTTTCTCCTCCACCCCACCACTCCAACTTCTAGACAGATCCAAGGCGCCATTCCCATCACTTTCAAAACTTAAAACAGAGAGAGAGAGAGAGAATTACATCTTTTCAGTTGTTGTGCTAAGTCAAACCTCTCTGCACCACAAACAAGCTGAATAATACAAAAGGAAAATCAATTTGCTGGTGACGAGAAGAGCACCTGCTAATTAACAGCAGCAACAAAAAGAAACAAATCTGCATGTTCAAATGAAGAGTGAACAAGAAGCGACTTGGAGTTTGCCCACATCTAACTAGCAAGCACTTTTCTTGTGCTACTAAGTTGCAGAGTTCACAAAAAGCTTTTGAAAAAATAAGAAAAAAGAAGAGAAGAAAACGTATCGTAGAAATTCAGCTAAGGTTCCAACTGTACTTAATAGAGAAACGCAACATTTCACCGTAGCCAAAATTCCATTGGTATTATACAAAGGGGTAGGATGCCAGTAGGTTAGGCCCTTTGCTTTTATTCATGTAAATTAACGACACTGACCCTGTTCATTGTAATTACCCGAAATCAGCAGGCGACATTATTAAACATCTTAAACCTTTGAGGAGCACGCCAGTATATTTACTCCTGACGGAGTAACCTCCCCAGAAACATGCAGGCACGGTCCTCAAAAGGGTTAGAATTGCATAAGTAGAAGCATAAAACAAAAGGTAAAACTTAAAATGGTAATCTAAATCAGTTAAACAATACTGGCCAAGCGGACGAGAAATGTCTATTATCCTCCGGCTGTCATCTTTTTGTGGAAAACAAATCTCTCTCTAACTGTGGCAGTACACTCGGCTTGGCCCAGGGGATCGTTGCTAACGTTTAGAGATAACTATCTCCATTGCTGAGACTGGTGTACAACATGGCATTGGCACATTCTGATGCATTTAAAATTATGTACGAGTGACCGCCTGTGGGAATGTTTCGTGAACAGTACTTCCCTTCTCGAATGCAAACAGATGTTTTGGTACCACCAGTTGGTGATGCAGTTTCTCTACGCATCTTTCTTTCTACCAAATCAGGCTGATAGACTTGCATGGGTATTTAAACTTGCGACTTTCTGAATTCTTTCCAGCAAAATGCAGATGGTGGTATTTATGAGGCAGGAGGAACTTTCTAGCAGTCAAAATTGATAACTTCCATCAGTGATAGTTCCCTGATAATGAGTGCACTATGCTGACTCAATACTAACTCCTTGTGATTTCAGATCCTGGTTACATCAACAGACGAAGAACACTGCCACTAGTGCACAACATTTCACAGTCTAGATATACCCTGTTACTTAATTCCTTTACAAACATGCGGAATTAATATGTATTCAGACGGTTGGCTGCCTGCACTGAGGAATACTGCTTGATATGGGAAATTATCAAATTGTGTGGTATGTCTATCTGGGAAGAAAAAAATATCAATAATACCAATTTCTCCTGTGGTAAAATCAATACCTGAGAATTTGACCATAAATGACTCCCACTACCTCACTCCAAAGTTAATTTTTCTATATCAATTTATGCTATTGTAAGCCCTGATTGAGGGTTGGTTTATGCTGAATTTGCTGAGAGGACAAACAAAAAAAAGTATTTGTCTACTGTACAACTGATAACTCTTGAACACACACACACTTTCTCTCTCTCTCTCTCTCATTAAGGGACCTGCCATGTCACCAGGTGTTCAAGCACAAAACTATCACCAAGTAAGCAGCAATAACATCATGCTGACTTGCTTCGGTGTCCAAAGTATCTCAGAAGGCTTCAACATGATAAAGAACAGGAAGAATTTCCAGAGTTCTCCGTAGCCACAGCCATTTCCAATGCACGCATGTGTGTGTGTGTGTGTGTGTGTGTGTGGTGTGTGTGTGTGTGTGTGTGGCAAACACTATCTTAATGACGAGCCTGCTACAAAAAACAAAAAAAATAATATCATAAATGCATTAAGTAGGATTGGATTAATATTCAGCTGCTAGCTACCATTTCGTGTGAGAAGTCCCTTCTGCGGCATTAACAGAGAATTGTGCAGACTGCACGGAGGTTGGTGAGAAAGACTCATAATCTCCTGAATAAATTTTTCATTTGAGTTCCATTACTGACGTTCTCACCTTGAACACGGCAGTGACATCTGCTTCAACTGCGTAAATGCTTGGTAGGTGCATCAACACGTAGCGATGTGGTCGGCTCCTCTGTTTCATCTCTCCCCCCTCCCGACACATTTCGATGAATGCGCAGAGCTCTAGGTGCCAGCCGTCTAGATTGTGCCAAATGCACAAGAGTACTTCTAGCGATACATGTTACCGAACTGCTGTTATTTATTTATTTCTCCGACCAAATCGCTGCTAGAAGCACTGCCAGTGTACTTTATTGCCTATTTTAGAAAGAATGCAAGCACGTGGTCTTCTGAGCTGATCCAACGGATGCATTTGGAAAAATGAGACAAATGGATCATGTTAAATTACGTCCTAAGTTACCAATCCTGACCATTGCCTTTTACCTTTCTTAATCTCTTCAGAGAAGCCCAGCCATCCAACTAAAGCTTATCTGTGTCCAACCACATTGGTTACACCAGTACAATTTTTCTTTTAAAGAGTTATTAATGAAATTCCTTTATTTGGTATCTTCCTGACTTTATATAGAGAAAGATTCTGATGTTTAGACAGCTTGCCTATGCCAGAAAGTCTTCAATTTATGGAAGCCATCTAAATGGCTATAACATGACATTGGTGCTTCTCCCTTTTAAAATTTGCATTTCTGTGGCAATGAAGATTTTACCATCATGTAAATTCCTTTTTAAAAAAGCTTCATGACCTTCGTCTTTAATAGACTCGTTTAAGGATAAATCCGCACACTGCCCTAACTCCACACATTTCTACATTATGACCGTACCTGACTGAACATACAGCCTAGCAGGCATCTGGAACAACAGCTAATCTGATATGCTTTTTACGTTATCCAATCAAGATTTATCTTTATCACAATTGAAATAATAATGTGCGAGATATCTTTTATCAGCTATTATCACCAAAGTACATGTTTGTCCCTCTGGGACTTAACAGTAAAAGCGTTGTTAGCTGTTGCGGTGAGATGCTACTGTATGTAAATAATGTCAAGTCATTACCAACTTTCTATTTACTTTTACTCATAACAAAATGTTGCAAGCACAAGGGATGCATCATCAGCATTCCCTAGATGCTCATCTCTTCCAATTTGTTTAGAATTTTATTGCCATTGTCATTTTGGTACGGCTTGTTTTACTGAAGAACAAGGAACAAGCAGGCGTCCCTTCCATCCCTGCTAACAAGTTCCAAAAACCAAATGTTTATTATTTACTTTTTACATCAGATTCCCTCCATTTGGGGAAGATGTGGGGGGTGGAAATGAAGGGGGGGGTTAACCCCCCCCCTTTTGTAAAACCCTCCAGCAAATATCAAAGACGTGAATCTCAGACACCAGCACCAGCCCAGCCTGTGTCCCCTCCTCCCCTCAAAACTATGCTGCAATAAACACTAGGTTCCCTTATCTAAGTTAGAGAATCCAATCTTAGTTGGTGAACAGTAAAGCTATTTGGGAACAGGATGGGCAGAGTTGTTCAAATAAAACCCAGCTGAAATAGCAACGACATGATAGCACCCAGTTTATCTGAACATATCCACTAATTCAAACAACAAAAAAAAGGGGGGGATAAATAATTAGGAATCATATTTTCCTATCAGATAAACAGCATCACGTTTTTTCTCCATCACCATCATGAAATGATTCATGATCATTACAATATAGGTCGCTATGCCCAGACGGGGAAGGAAACGCAAGATTACAATCACTCAATAAAATGCTGGACTTAATTATTTCTGATATGCGGATCACATCCAAAAGGAACTGCGCAGAAAATTGCTTTTAAAGTGGTCAATAGTAATTGCCTCGGTTTTTTTTTTATGGTTTCTTCTGGAAAAAATAGATTACTTGTCTCTCCTCTCTCTCTTTCAAATTGTTATCTTCTAAAGAGGTTTGGTTTGGTTCATTTGATCTGTTCGTATGCAAAATACCAGTGTTCTGCATAAATCCATAGATGGAAATAACCCGTTGTTTTGTCCCCTTTGTCTAAGTCTCCAAGGAAGAGCTACTGCATAATGCCAGTGATTTTATCCAAGTACACTCAATATTTTTTTTTGTTTGTTTGATACAGATGCTGTTAGTATCTCAACTTTTAGCCTCGAAAGCAACTTTTTAAAAAAACTCTACATGTGGTAATTTGGGAAGAGAAACTTACACCATCACAAACATTAAAATGCACATCATTATAAGTGTTTTGGGAAAACTAATGCCTCTGCAGCAGAGAGATGGCATAGGTAAGCATCTTCCAGGTACGTTTTCTTAGTGTATTGTGTGTGTAACGATAGCGGGTTTCTAATAATAAAGACAATTTAGTCTTTAGTTTCAATGCTGGTTAGTACCTTGTCTTCTATTACTGATAACTTCAATTGCATACAAAAAGTACTGAGCTGATCCTCTGTTGGGACATAATTATTATAGAGACCAGGATGGTTGCTCTAAATCACGCAGGATTAGGGTTGTATCAGATGATGATGTTGGAGTCACTAGACCACATCATGTAGGAATTACATGAGTGATGGAAACAGAAACTTCAAATTGTTTTGTACTGAAGAGCACATCTCTCTCTCTCTCTCTCTCACAGTTGGAGAATTAGTAGATCAGGCAGAAATAACAATGCAACGACCAATCCGTCAGTTACCCACCTAACTCTTTTTCCTTATTTATTTATTTTTCATGCCTTTTAAAGGAATCACATTTTTCTTTGAGACGAACCCTGTCCCAACTTTCCAAGGTCTAAGGACATTTCGCGGCAGGGAGCCAGAAGGGTTGGTTACGTGGTGGTGGCCGAGCTGAGGGATGGTTTGGGCCCTCTTTGAGCAGAGGGCAAAATGCGAGCCAATCAAGTTACCTGCACCAAAAATAACTCACCTCCAACGCAGGTTACCTGGAAAACTCTACCGGGACTCTTCGTTTTTTTCAGACATGCAACGAAACCAGAAAGTCCCTAGAAATATGACATTAAACTGAGCTGGTCCTCAAAGAGAGAGAGAGGCGAGGGAGGGAGAGGAGAGAGAGAGATGGAGAGAGCGAGAGAGAGAGAGAGTGGGGAGAGAGAGAGAGTGGAGAGAGGGAGAGAGAGAGAGATTTTAACGCACACAGTAATAAAATTTCAATTTATTAATGTTGTTTATTTCACAAATCTATTAAACATAGTAAAGAAAATATTAATTAAACCTAATTAGTTAGAGATTTTGAAAATTATTTTTAGACTGTGAGAAGTTAGCACATTTAAAAAAAGTTAGGATTTTTTTGTTTTGTTTTACTTCTTTAAAAACCATATAGAAAGAAAACTGAGCTTTCTAAAACAAATTACTTCCGGCGACTACTGTATTAGTATATCCTTGAAACTATTGAAGTAAAAGGTCAATTTTGTGCTTGCGATAATTCCCATTTTCCGTAAATAAACAATCCAAAAATTATTCCAAGATTAATTATTTAAACCTTTGGAAATTAGATTTCTGTAAAAAAATAATAATAAATTTTGCCAGGAATGTCTTTGGCTTCGTAAGGTGACGCTGACCTTCTTGGAATGATAATTTTACATATTACCATATGCAGAAATATAATTGCCATGAGATTATTCAAGAACAATTTATATTCCTTATGTTTCTTTGTTAGTTTGTATCCAACAATTGTTTCGTTTCCTCTTGTTATTGTTCCTGGTCACTATGTCGGGAACCGGAAGTCCAATAGGCACCTCTAATTTGACTGTCATAAAAGAAACAACTAGAACTCTTCTGATTAGAAGGTAAGAGAACACTAAAGAACCCCCGAGAAAATCCATAACAGAAGGGAGTGATATAGCAGAAAGATAGAGATGCGACAACAACAGCGGAGTCCGGAATCAGTGTAGAGGATGCCGCACACGCCACCGTGATAAACGGGCCAGCTACGCTATCCCGCCGTCCAATTATGGTTTCTTCCAGCTTTCACTAGCGTTAGTCGTGAACCACATCAAACACCTTAGCCTAGCCAATATTATGCTGTTGATAATTAAAGAAAAATTCGGTGAATAGAAATTCACGAAGGTCAAATGGTCAGCATAAATCTGTTTGTTTTTTTTTTGAAAAAACGAGGCTATTTTCGTAAAAGTCACATTTCTGACAATCGGAACCGAATGGAATACGATGGGAGCACGTGGCTCGTCGGCTACTGCAGACATTTGAGTTCGGAGTCCTAGTTTATCTAACCACTGCACTTTAGACAGTTTGCCTCAAAGATGGTTACGATACGATTGCATCAATCTGTAGTCTTTTAATGGGATTTAAAGTGACAAATATACAGAATACAATTTTGGTGTATAAGCAAATCATCTAAATTGATCCGAGATCTCCGCTCCAACTCCAACTCGCCTAACATGACGGGTTTAACGTGCAGGACAACTATGTTTCCATAGATGGCTTTAGAAGACTGCAAATGAGTCGATGATCTAGAAATAAATTTATTACAAGTTTATTCAAGGTGAACAGTGAGAGTGGCGGAGTAACTCAACACATCAAAACTAACCTCTCTCTTTATCCGCATCCACTCTTAAATAATAAAGACTGGTTATCGAAAAAAAAACAAACACGTAAAGTCAGAGTTACAGCGGTCTGCGGTGTTATTTATTGGTGAACTGACTAAATTCTTCTCCTCAAACGCCGAGTCCTCTCTGTATCAGAGAGGCTGACGAGATGCTGGCAAACTGAAATGCTTGGAATCTACTCGTGAGTCGCAAATTTCAAAAGCTGAAGAATGACTGTTTTTCCAAGCCAAGCCACCGAGTTTGTTCGTTTTGCACTAGTTAATCTCCTTCATTGTCAATATTCTTTTTTACAGGGCAGATTAGTCTAAAGCCCGAAATGTGTGTATCTTGTATTTGGGGTAATTTGGATCCGACTACGCTGTGACTGAGATCCGCATGTGAGTAAACTTCGTTGCGATCAGGACCTGGTTTTTCCTGTAAATCCTGGTGTTACCTCCCTCCGGACAATCGGCCGACACGACGGCACCCACCGGTAAAAGAGGGAGCCATGGCACCCGATATACTCCAACCGCACCCTCTTCCGGGAGTGACCAAACCGTCTCACCTGACTCATTCTTTCACATTTTTATCTTCCGTTGTTTGTATGTTAGGAATTTTCTATTTTGCGTGTACCTTATTTGGTGGGCATGACTCTTTTTTTTTTTTTTTAAAAAAAAAAGGATAAAGTAACGACTTTCGTACCAGAAATTTACATCCTTTTAAACAAACAAAAGAGTTTAGATACATGATTTTTTTGTATGTCCTTAAAGTTTGGCACAAATATTGTGAGTAACAGATGAAGAGTTAAGAGCATCATGGAATTAAACAGTCAGTCTTTGGTTGACTGAAATACAGCCCAGCCGGGCCTTATTCACGGTGGCACCTGTGGGAGTTCGGAGGGACAGGAAGAGTCCATCAGCAGTTGATCTCGCGGCATAATGACGAGAATGCAGAAACAGAGACACGTGTCATCACACTGAATTCACTTTTCAGCGCCAGGTGGCGGTACTGCTTGGTCGACTAGTATTGCGGCGTCACCAAGCAGGTCTACAATTTTAGCCAAATTCTCAGGAGACCGACACAGGTTCTTTCTAAATAAATTGTTTTGTCTCCCTCCCTATCTTTTTTTTTACATGAGACAAATAACTTTGATATATCTTTTCCCGTTAACCCTGGACCGGTGCCGATTGCCTGCGTTTGCGTCTGAGCACCCATGCGATGGGGGAGCTCTTTGTGACCCGCAGGTCGTAACTCCTTTACTTTTCAGTTTCGCGGGATTATGAGATTATTTATTATATTATTATTATTATTATATTATTTTATTATTATTATTATTATTATTATTTTTCTCTTGATCATAAACTGAACTCAGGTGATCCCTGCCATTTTATTTTCACGACAGACGACGACGACGGTTTAAGGTCGCACAAAGACCGTTCAGATCTCTCTCTTCTTTGAAATCACAATATCTCGTATACCCCTCTAACCTTACTCTGTCCTGATCATTAACTTAATAAAAAAAAAAATAGAAAATTACATTTTTAATTCACTAATTTTATCAAATTAACTTCAGGTCTTCACATGTTCGATTTTTTCTGTATTAGTCGATTTCCTTCTTTCTCTTCTTTTTTCTTTTATTAAGAAAAAGATAATATCTCCCGATGGGCAAAATGTTAAGGCTTCAATGCAAAATAAGACCAAGGCAGAGACAGCAACAGATAGGTATTCTAATATCATCTAATCAATCAATTTTAACCTTGATATTAAATTACAATTTTTAAAGAAATTGAACGAAAAGACTGCTAAACAACTTTTAGCCAAAGATGCAAAGTGATCCTTAGTGCTTTAGAAAAGAATAGCTGTTTAGTCTTTAACTTGTATCTTCCTAGTGCCCAGCAATGGACCCATGCGATTACATACAGGATGCGAGCCTATAATGCATTTGTGTGTGTGTGTGTGTGTGTGTGTGTGTGTGTTTTTTAAATTCGGTTAACTCCAAACGTCGCAATTTCCTGGGCGAAAGTTCTTTCTGGCAGCAGGAAGATGGCCTCGAATATGGAGGGATCAGTCAGGGTGGTGGTTCCAGAGAGAGGGGTTTTGCTTGATTTGTTTTATCATCGGTAGATCCGTTTTTGTCAAGAACTGTCTAGTAACATGGTGATCAGCGCCAGTGTTTTTATTGGAAAACGTCATATACAGTCGACCCCCCGCGTAATTGCGGCCCCGGTTATTCGCGGAATTTTCCTTAGAACCTGACTAATAATTGTTCGTGGAAACCTCCGCATATTCGCGGAATCGCAGATATCTTCCACGATTTTTTAATGGCTTTTTCGTGGCAATATATATTTTTTCACGCTTTTTAACGCTAAATTATTAATAACAATATAATTTACTAATTTTGTAATATAAATACTAACGTAAATTCAGCAAAATATCAATATAAAATAAACGCTATTGGCTGGAGGTTTGAAAGTAGCCAATCCAAGAGCGTTATTCATTTCTCCTCGCTGCTGATTGGCTGCTGCCCACGAGGTGCTGTCTTAGGCAGATGCAGCCCCGCATCATCCAAGTTTACCACGTGTAGTTATCTCGAGTGTTTCGCTGAGTGTTGTATTTTTTATTAAATTATTATTATATATCTACTTATATATTTTTTATTGTATTTTACGTTATATTTTGATGTTTATAGGCATTTTTATGGACCACGTCCAATATTCGCGGTTTTTCGCTCTTCGCGGGTGTTCAAGGGACGTAACCCCCGCGAATACCGGGGGACAACTGTATACCTGTTTACCAGATAAAGGGAAATGACTTTGATTGAAGCTATTCTCCCTATACTGTAATAACATTTGGAGATACTCTTTTTTGTTATCGGGCTATCTGTTGTTGTTTTAGTGTCACTCAGCCTTTTGCCTATCGTCGGCTGGAAAATCGTTCTGATTCCGTCAAGTCCTGCGGGGTCGGTGGCGAGTTCTCGGGTATATATTCCTCTCCTAGATCGAGAGAGATTCCTAACGTTGTGATGAAAGGTTCCAGCCAGGTGCAGTAACTTGTCGATCATCCATCCGTTCACTTCAGTGCTTATTCAGCCCCCATTGCACCTGTGTAACGACGGCTGACGGTGTAGGCGGCTATCCGTACAGAAACGTTAGTGGGGCACAAAAACAAAAGAAAAGGGAGTTGGTTGGGCTAAAAGGACAGACTTATTTACTGGGTGGGTAACTGAAATAACAACAATTCCGTCTTTTTCGGTCTCGCTTGGGTTTATTAAGCGGTAATTTGAGAAAGGACAGGACAGAGCCCCTGACCGCGCGGCCGGGGACACGCGTAAAAGCCATGTACGTAAGTAGGGCTCTGACCTCGAAAATGTGACCCAGGAAGGAAGAGAGCGGGGTTAGTTGGGGTCTGGGTCGGAGAAGCTGCTAGAACTAAACTGCCGCCTACACAGCGCCGTCCTGTGGCGTAACCACTGCCTTTCAGTAGGTGTCTGCCGCTTGACCCCCCAAACAATTGTCTGGCGCTAGTCGAAAGTTAACAGGGTTTGTCTAGTGTAGGTCAAGGACGTTTGAAGCCAAATCTGGGCTGAAATTGTAGATTTTGCTTAAAGTTCAAATGAACAACATTAAAATAAAACGGCGGAGAGAGGAGAGGGGAGAGAGAGAGAGAGAGATGACACCATTACAGAGAGAGAGAGAGATGGAGATGGAGAGAGAGAGAGAGAGAGAGAGAGAGACCACCATTACAGAGAGAGAGAGATGGAGAGAGAGAGAGAGAGAGAGAGATGACCATTTGAGGAGAGAGAGATCGCATCGCTTACCAACGATGCTTAGCAACCGCTTTCGATCGCACAGTTAGCGTCAATCCTTCATAACCTGGCTTCGATTATCGTTTTTCCTATTCTCTGTAACCCTGGCTTACTATAGCTGTGCTTACTACCAGCGATAGCGCTGCTGTTCTAATTTCAGCCATTATCTCTCCCCCCCCCCACGGTATTTATAGGGCTCGGTTGATTTGGGAGATAAGTTTCGTACATGAACACTGTGTCGCCATCTAGTGTTTCTCCTGGCATGGTCCGGTTGTCATTGGATCGCAAAAAACAGAAACAAAACTATATTCAGACGATTAACAAAATTTCAAAGCCGCCTACTTATCTTTAAAACTTATATTGTTTACTTTTTTTTTTTAACGTGGAACAAGTTTTTTTTTTTTTTTTTAAAGACGCAGTCGCATTTTAATGATCGTTAGGAAATGTTATCCTGTAGGCTTACTTACTGTAAGTGCTTCATCTAGTAAGCAGACAGCCGTACAAACGATATCTGTTCGTAAATTCCTACTATCCCATGCCGATTTTCCCAGCATGCAACGCGTTTATATCACCTGATTATGGTGACGAGACACAGGACGGGCCTATCGAAGCTCGTTCGGTCGGCACGTGATTCCGGTTGGAGACTTCATACGTAACAATTTTCGACGTTTCATATTGGCATCGTATTACGTGGGATGATGAAATTAGGTGAAAAGCACTTGTGGCGAACTCCGCAAAACCGCGCCCAATCCTCGCTATATCGGGTCGGGAAAGTTGTTACTCTGCTTATTATAACAAATAATATTCGCACGGCTGTTGCATATCTCTTCTGCCTTCTATGCGAAGCGCACGTGCGTCTGTTCTTAAAGGGATTCATTATACTGTAGAACGTTCGAAATTCTGGAGTGGGTTTTCAATTTAGCGGTGATATTAATATTACGGACTTTGAAAAAAATAATCGTAAAACCTGTCACTACTTTCCCATCGTGAAGGATACTTTCGTCACAGGTGATCTGCCCAAACGTCCAGCCTGCGTCACCGACTGGACACTGGGGCTTAAATGGGTCAAATTCTCGAATGACGTCAGCGCTGTGAGAAAAAAAATATGTGGTGGGAAATTTTCGGCAGGTGTGAAGTAGCTCATCAGAGAAATACTACCGCTCAACCACGATTACCGGTGGAGTTTCCGAGCAGCGGAGGGATGTTGCTGCGTTGTATCTTCTTCTTATTTTAGAAAACAAAAATCTCTCTCTCTCTCTCTCTCTCTCTCTCTCTCTCTCTCTCTGTACTGACGTCATATGCCCTCTCTCTCTCTCTCTCTCTCTCTTTTTGCATTATGTCATGCGCAACAACTGCTCACCTAAGCTGCCTTCGTATACACCGCACATGTGCCCGCGGCACTTGTATTAGCTGCTGAATATTATGGCGCCATTCTCCAGTTAACATAAAGATAAATAAAGGAATTAACAATACAAACATGTCAGGAAAAAAACCTGTGGGTTTTTAATGAGATTTTAATTAGATTCATGGTTCATGATTTTGTATCGCTTTTTTTCTCGCAGCTATTAATTTTCCTGGCGATAACTTTTAATGGAAAATTGGTTAGTTGTATCTTTTTTTGTTGTTGTTTGGTTAATTTACTTAGCAGTTTTCTGTTGTATCTTTTGTTGTTGTTGTTTGGTTAATTTACTTAGCAGTTTTCTGTTGTATCTTTTGTTGTTGTTGTTTGGTTAATTTATTTAGCAGTTTTCTGTTTCCTCTACTACTTTTGATCACTTTTTAAAAAGAGAATGCATTGATTGATTTATATGCTCCAATCAGGCAAATCAAACTAATTTATCGTGCGCCTGCGCTCAGGGATTTCCAGCCTTTTGATTAGCTGTCTGTCCCAATTATCTCTAGTCATCCTTCCTTATTACACCACTATCCAGAAAGCAAGCGAGGAGTTCTCCAGTGCTGGGTGCTATCTTTTTTCTGTGATAAACCAGTGCACGCTCAGTTTTACCCAGGCATCAGCAAGAAGAAGACGGTTTATAATTTTACTGTTTAGCAGTTTAGACGACGTTCGTGATCTTTTCTTGTTAGCACACGCACGTGAATGTTGTTGTTGTTTTAACACCCCCCCCCACACCCCACGACTCCTTTCTGGACGCGTGAGAGTTTCTTGAGGGTGACTCCCAGGTCATCTCATTCATCACTCGGTCAGTTCGCTGCGCCGCTATCCAGTTTCCTGCCATACCAGCGAGCGTTGGATGATTACCGTAGATAACAGCGCCCTGCCTGAGAAAAAGAAGAACTTAAAGCTGTCACTTACCAGAAATGCGCGCCATGTAAGCTGGCCTAGGGAAGCCGGTACTTTAACGAACGCGGTTAACGCGAAATGGTCTTCGCACCTTGCAATCAAAACTTGCACAAAGTTTTATAACACGAACGCTAACTTTTGTCAAATTCGCAGTCGACGCCCTCCATAGGTAGTAGAATATGCTACGGAAGACCATAAAACATACGTGTAGTTCCATCAAACGTCGTTTCCGTAAACATACTAGAAACTGATAAAAACACTGAACTACAAACCGATGGTGACTGAGTCATATTTTGTTTCGTCTGACCCAAACCGCAAGACATGAATGGCCACTCCAGATAAAATGACAAAACTAGTAGCTGAAGTTGGGAAGTTTAAATAAATGAAACACTTAATCGACTTCATTCAAATCGAGGAAAAAATGAAATACTATAAGAGCAGTTATGACGAAATAACAATTCAGTTTCTAACGATAGGGGGCGCTTATCGTCTACTTATGATGTGTTGAGAATATTGAGTCTTATTAGATACGTAAACATACTTTATTCACCACAATCCAATTTGTTTGAGGCTCCTTTTAGTGTACAAAATTTGCTGCTTAATTTGGGAAAGGGTTAACTAAAACGTCTGCTATTTCGGTTTCTTAAAATAGCTTGTAATTAGGCAGTCTGGTGAGTTGCCATAAACAAAAACGATTAATTTTTATCAACAGATTTTAACGGTAATGGGACTAAATTAACCAAGTTCTCTATCCCATTTAGTTGCTCGTGAATTACGTTAAAATCTTTGACACTAAAACTAATTTAAGTGGCTGCCATTAACAGCGGTTAATTAGCCCTGCTTTCGTTTATGTCGCGTTCTGTTTGTTTTTTTTACGACAAAACCAAAGATTCTGAAATCAAAATTCGCCGGCTGACGGACTTTACTCCAGAAATTGTACGTGAAAAAATAATAACGGTGCGTGTGTTGTAGACTCAGAGTCTGCTCCAGTATTTTCCTGAAGAGGTGGGAGACTTCACAGCATCCAATCCACCCAGGCCGGCCATCACTCTGGACCCCGCTTATTGACTCACAATGACGCCCCGCACATTTTTTTTAGGAATGGCGCAAAAGTAGAAATTATTACTTCCTTTCAACGCGTTTTAAGCTAATTCGGACACGGCTGGCTGGCTCTGTCTTCACGAAAACTGCTCCGGTCCGTGTTAGCGCCGACGACAGCGGTCCAAGGAGAGGGGGCGGATAACCGGACGAGCACCAGACGTGTCTTGGAGTCGTGTAGTGCGCAAGCGGCCCGACGCAGCGCCCTCTCGTGGCGTCACGTTTTCTCACACCGTTTCATTCTGCGTAAACCGAACACAAACAGACCCGGGGGGGGTGGAGCGGGGCTCGTCTTGTGTTGGCTCCGTTCGGTCACAAACACCCAGAATTCGCTCTTTAGAATTGGAATTTTTAAAAAAAGAAAAAGAAATCAATTTGTTGCCAACAGCGGGGAGGTCGGAGTAATGGCTGCGGCTTTTGATTTCTTCGCCCAGCAGTTAATCGTTGACGTCAGGATGGACTCGATTCCCCTTACATCAGAGATGACAGCGCAGCAGAGATTCCCCAGGCTGTCACTGGAGCACGTCTCCTAATTAGGCGCGAGGGAACAAACAGCCAGACCGGTGTCCAATTTTGGGTCAGCTCGGGGAGACAGGAAGCTTTGGCGGCTTATATAAGGGCCGCTGTAATTCTGCTTTAAAAAAAAAGAAGCCTATCCCAATCGTCCTTCAAGCCTGTGCTTTTAACCCTGTGACCCCCAGATCTGTGTAATGAGCAGATACCTCCCTTCGTGATAATAGCATTTCCTGTCCCTTCTTGTCGGACACTAGGTTTGCCACAACGTTCACACTTTACAGAAGATTAACTCAAAATAAATCTGAAGCATTTCCGCGTCTGTGTTTTGAGTTCTTTTAGCCAAAGATTTTCGGGCGATATATCCAGCAGAAGCCAGAGTGAAATAATAGTACTTGACGTGCAATATGGCCAGGAACGGTTCGACCTCCCGGACAGGGGACAGACAGTTAGATCGTCGTTGTAGAAGATACGATAGCGAGGCATGTTTTTCGACGGTTGCTAGGGCGCAGCAGCAATGACCGGTGGTCATGTGAACCTCATAATATGGGCAGCACCGCAGAGTTTTCACAACCCCTTTACCAATATGCTTTTCTTTCCTTTTTAGCCCAACTTTCAGTTTACATATTTGAAAATTCAGCGCTGTACTTTTATTCACCACTGTGTTTACGTACGACGGACTTTTCGAGAGTAACCCTAAAGTTCAGGGGACCCCTTTGCCTCATAAACTCACATTTGTATATTTGAATATAAAAAGAAAAACCATTAACACATATAGCATAAGTAATGCGCCGAACATATTTCTGTTTTCGTGTGAGCGGAACGACATCATAAATATATCTGTTTACTCTTAAAGTAGATAGTGTACAGATGACGTAGGATAACAAGTCAGATTATGAAGCCCCAACGATGAATGACAGTTTCGTGTCCGCTGGTTAGCTAATTAACTCTTCACGACATCTTAAGCAACCATCATTTAAAGTTTGTTTTTTTTTAAGCTGCCCCTTTGTTTATCAATGAATTTGGCAGTGAAAGTAACCTATGTAAGAGAACGATTTAATACTGCTGTGTATTTTAAAGGTTTGTCAAGATTACTTGAACTCTGACCTGCGTCTGTTTGGAGGGCTCTCGAGCTGCAGATGGGAATTCTAAGGTGCTTTCATAATTCCAAAAATTTATAAACTTTAACACCGGACACGAAATTTGACAAAACTCGTGTGAATTTCTCATGCAGAAATAAAATCAAGAGCTATTAACTAATCAGTTAAACCTTCGGATTAGAAATTGAACTTCAAACTTTTCCCAATATTTATAGTTGATAAAGTCAAATGACAATTTAAATTTTTTTTTCGTTTTGATTTCAACAACAAATACCACCAGGAAGAGTCATCTCCGTATTAAATATCACTGTCGAGTCTCGGGTGGCGGATTGACCTCATTATACTGACGTCATATCCGTTATATCGATTTGTTTATGTAAATTCATTTATTTTACTCCACCTTTTAGTTTCCGTTAAAATGACGACAAACAGCTTTGTGGTATTTTAACTCCTTTTCTTTTCTTTTTTTTTAATCTTGGGTGGAACAGGAATTTTGGCAACTAATGAAGCAAAGAGAGAATTTCCTGCAGGATACGTCAGAAGGATTGGACCCGGATATAACGCACACTTTCCGACAGTGTAATTATATAAAGGGAGCTTAATTAGTTATATCTACAGTTTGAACTTTGGTCTTGTTTTTTTTAAGGATAAACGAAATCCACAGAAAGTAATTCAAACGACAAATGTATTCATTTCAATAAGTACATTTGAAGGATCATTAGTGAGAAACTGGTGGTCGGCCACCTAAGGCCTATTATTCATTGTTGCTTGACGTCATAGTGCCAAGGTCACGCACCCAAAGTACAGTCACGTGTTGGTTGCTTATACTGGCAAGACAGAGTCGACTCAGGCTGTGGTTAAGTCGTCTTGTATTCTGGGAAAAGCTGCGCTATTCTCTCGCCAGTGTAGCCTGGAAACCTTCCAGCATCAATGATGCGTATTTGTGATTGACTTTGCCGAGAACATCCCTCGTGCCTGGAGAGATGCGCATGATCATCTTGGTGGATGAATGCCGGTCCATAGCGCTGTAAAAATGGTGCTACAGTCGGCTAGAAAACGTTGTCCGTTTAGAACCCATCTGCTACTCGGTCCCTGAGGGTGACCAGCTCAGATGCCCCTACCGATTATGAGCCGCTTGTGCTGCAGGACGTGACGCTCTCCGGTTTCCCTCCACACACGTCTTCCGCTATCCCTAATATCGCAGTGCAGTCGCTACTGCGGTCAGACTCGGAGTCTTCCACTCTCACTCGCTCGCTCGCATGGCTGCTGCCCCGGGGGCACGTAACTGTTCGGCACAGCTTCAAGCTAATAGCCGAAACTGTCCTAGATGGAGTTGTGCCTGCCATAGTTTCCTATGCACCCGTTCACGGTGAACCTACCATCGTGACGATTGGCTGCTCAGAGTCACTCCCTGCGTGGCCTGTCTCTGGTTCTAATATCGCCGCCATTAGCGGAGTGCCCCCATCTCAAGCGTGTAACCGGTCTGGTCCGCTGATAGACGAACTCAGGGTTATTTGTAAAGTTTCTGCGACCCCGCCCCCCTTTTTTACTCGACTGTTCCCGCATATGACACGAGCGGGCATCAAAACCTCTTTTAATGTGAAAAAGTGCGCCGAAGACCCTCTTATCAACGGTATCGCGAGTCCAACCCAGTACACGTGATTTGATTCCAAATAGGTTATAGAATATATCGATTTCAGAGAACGTCTGCATAATGGCGGTGTATTGGGTAAGTTTGTACCGATAGCATCCAGTCAGTGGCGGGGCAGCTAGCAGGCCCACGGGGCCCAAGCCGATTAGGGGTCCCGGGGAAAATTACTATAGCACTTCTATGGCGAGAAAAAAAAAAAACGAAAAAAAACTTTTGAATAAATATTTTTATTTAACATATTAATGGAAGAATGTAAATTTCCAAGTTTTCTTAAATATATAAAAAAATATTACTATTATATTTCGCTACTTTTGCGGAAAAGGAGAATATTTAAATGTCTAGAATTAACTTCAGACATAGGCTTTCACACACACACACATTCCACATAGAAGCGTGACGCGTCTAATATGCAAATGATTTATGTGATTGGTCCAATGCGATCGATCAGTGTTCGTTAGAATCCACGCTCACAGACAGTTATTATCGGTATTTGTTTAGAAAACGCCAAATATGCATCGGCGTTACTTAAGGTAGGCTGCTGAGCAAGCAAAGGAGGTTAAAAGAGTTGGTTTCCTACAAAAGATACTAACAATAAACCAATATTCCAGAGAGAGAGAGAGAGAGAGAGCAGAGCAGAGTACTCATCAAGAGAAGGAAGGTGCGGAAACGGGATGCGGACAGGCCGGGACTGACTGATGCTGGTGAAACAAACGCAGTCGAAGCAGATCGTTTTAGTAGCAGTTCTGTGTTATGGAGTAACATTGATGAGAGGTCCAGGAGTTTTTTGTTTGATTGCTGAGAGTTCAGTGGCTTGACAAAATAGAGTCTCCCTGCTTCTGTTTGGGTGACCAGGGGAAGCACGTAAGCTGTCTGAAGTTCTACTTCCTTGTCGGCTGTACAGGACTGGCTCATCTACTCACCATCTTCTGGAAATGTTTGCTGCTTTAGGCGCGCGCCTCTATCGAAGGATTCAGTGATTGGAAGCACGCTGGGAAGGATACGGCGAGCAAAGGCCTGTCAGTGTCGGACGGGACAGGTGTCCTTAAAGGTGTTGATTAGATTTTTACAGGGGTTCAGTGGAGTTAGGGTCACCACGTAATAGAAATTATTTGGGGATCTTGGAGCTGTATGATCTATTTTTGGCAGAGCAAAGTTCGGACAGAAGGGTAGAGATAATCCTCCCTATCTGCCGTCAACTATTTGTGGAGAATTCATCTATTTGATGGGGCAGAAAATTAAAAACACGACAGCAGCTGAACTGCGACAAGCCGAATTATTTTTTCGGTGGCTGGATTCAGCACCAGATTTACCAGCTGGCCTTCGTCTTCAGATGGGGGAGATTGTGGAAAGTTCACTGGGTTCGAGCCACGAGTCCTGGTGACTGTGAACGTCGTGACTGGTCGCCGTGGACAACCACAGCCAGCGGCAATATGCCTGGACGATACAGCGGTCTGCAGTCACATCTAAACCAACTAAAACCGCTTATCCATCACGTTCCTCATGCTGGCTATTCTTTAAATGTAGAGAGAGTTAAACAGTATTAACAACAGCTGCTGATTCTCTCCGGTTTCTTCAGTCGCTCTCAGCGCCCACTTAACACTGGGAACAGGTTTTCCGTAACGATGGTAGCCAGCCAGCCCTTCTTGACTCTCGAAGTCTGAATGCCCTGCCCCTTTATGGCGGTTGAGTAAGAGGAACTGACGCAACGAAGTGACTTTGGCAACACTGTACACGATTTCTGTTCCCTCAAATCTTGGGGAAAAGCGATCGTTTTAATGAGATATCGTTTGTACATTTTCACATTTAGTTACATAGTATTGTCAAAATGCTGATGGAATGGGAATATAAATGAGGCATTTACAATAAACGAAGTGAAGCAGGTGCTATTTTTTCAGGAATGGTAACCATTCATAGGTGTTGGTTTATTTAACTCCATGGAGAACCGCTGTAAAGGTATTGTTAAACTCGTAATAAAAGCCACCTGTGTGTTGTTCTTGTCGTTTAAGTCTGCAATTCAAAATCTGTATATATATTTTTTTTACTGCTACTACAATAACAGAGACGACAACCGCAGTTGTTAACAGTTATTGGTAGACCTGAGTGGACGAGATCAGTAAAACTCTACCTGCAACCTCCGGTCTTTTTCTTGATATTCTACATTTATGGCGATCCAGTTAATTTCTTGAGGCGGGTATTTTATTCGGTTTTGTGTGGCAAAGCCGAGCAGTTAATTTAGACATCGCATTGTGATTTCACCTATTGTTAGCCCAGTGCGCAAACATTCAACAGGAGGTCTATGATCAATGCGTTCTTGCTTTTAATGGGATGCAGGAGGGGTCAGGGTTTTCTGCGCCCCTACCTCTATGCACAGTGTTTAATTTTGATATTTGATACTCATCTTTTTAGTGTTGTATAGACTAGCATCTGTCCAGGTAGAGGTACTTTTAGTTTTGATAACATTCACCTGGGTTATTTACATCAGACATCTATAGATTTAAATTTAGAGTTTTCCTCCCGATTACATCTCGACGCAGTACAAGGCTTCTTCTTTCTTCTTCATTTTCATAAGTGTCTAAAGTGATATTCATTTCTGTTTAGTTTTGTTCTTTTAACTGAATTCTTCTAGTGGTTCTCGTAAATTTAAACGCAAATTTTTAAATTTCGTAACTTTTCCAAAATCAACGTGTTGCGCATTATACTTCTAACAGACGGCGGGGAAAGGGTCACCTGTGACGTCAGCTAAGTTCGAGGAAAACAATCGACCGATTCTATTACTTTTCTTTGGAATCAACGTTTAAAAAGATACTGTTGGGGGTAGCTTCTTCTCTCTCTCTCTCTCTCTCGTCTCCTCGTGTGTAATATTTAAAATAATCATAATACTACTGACCTTTCGTGAATTGCAAAGCGCTTACTGACAGTTCTGAGGAATCGATAATTACATGTCGATATACGGTATTGGAAATAATTATGGAAACACAGAGAGAATATGCGCAGATAATGATGAGTAGTCGCAACTGAGGACATATATAACCACATACATAATGCATTATTATACTACAAAAAAACAGAATGGATACAATGTACGGTACATTAGTATTTGGGCACGTGAACCCTCTTACTTTATGTAAAGCGTGGGCCCCTTGTGTTCATGCCCCCATGTAGGTTATCGATGTGTGACTGTGGAATGTTGTTCCCAATATCCTGTAGCACTTCCCACATTCATCTAAGCTGTTTGGTTTCCGTTTGACTTCATCAGTAGCCATGTGGCCAAACATCTCTCAGAGCTGTTTGTCGTCATTCTAACGGCAACAAAGAAGGTGGAAGCAAAATAAATTATTGCCAAACAGTCCAAATGTTGACTCAGTAAATAGCATCTACTTTCAGGTTTGGTCATCTCACTGTTTCATTTCTCGTCTCGCCGTTCGGTAGTGTCTTCTCATCCAAGGTGAGTTGCATATCTATTGAGACCACTCCTTGCTGATGCGTGTCTTGGTGAAACGCTAATACCCGTACTTGCAGCTAAGTCATTTACATCGTCTATCACATAAAGAACACACCTTGAGGTTCCTAACATTACTTTTGGAGAGTTTGGCTTTTCCTCCTCGACTGCATTTGCTGTCAACATAATTCCCCGTATCCTCCTTAGAGTCTTTCATGCAGCTCCTAAAACACGAGGTCAGGCTGCAACCTGCCGCCCAGAGCGGCCTTCAGCTCGCACTATGACTGAGTTACTTCTCACTTCTGTAATTGTCATATTTTTTCAAATTCGTTTCGTATTATCACGCTCTTCACCACTTTAATCTATCATGCACATACTTTTATCTCTCGATTCTGTACACTTGCATGATGTTTTTAAACCGGTACTTCGTACTTTACCACGCTACAATAATATCACTGCCTATACTTTTAGTCTTTCTGCAGGTGTGAAACTTTCTGACTGCTTACATGACGACCAATCACAGTGAACTATATCAACACGTGACTGAAACATGGCGCATTTCACTTTTAAACATGAGATGTGATTCTATCACGTGTTATTTGTATTTTATGCCAAGTTTTCGTCTGTTTCTATAATTATTTACAGTAGTGACATATATATATATATATATGTATCATTTTGCAAAAAAATTACTTGACTATATATGTAGTTTGGTGTACGAAGAAATTTATTCTTTTGGTTCACAGAGTGGATCAAGCTGTGATTTATTATTAATTTTGTAAAAAAAAAAAGAAATATTTATAAATTTCCATTTTATGGATATTTATGATAAATGAAACGATGCAACTTTCAATGAATTCTGTTTTAGAGAACTTCAAATTTCTAAAAATATGAAATTAATAAATAAAGATTATCTTGCTGATTTGTTTAACGGACTTGTACGCTGATTATGCTAGACTCCAAGTCATCTCGCTACCTTCAGATGTTCTTCAGGTAAGTAACCCATTTCTACAGGGTGAACGAGGTGGAAATAATCATGCAGATAATTTTAAGATAAAGTTGGTGTGTGTGCAAAGAATAAGCTAATGCGGGTTCGTGAATGACACTGAATATGAAAGAGTAAATTTGTCTCTAAACAAAAGTTAAATAACCTCTCTAATCTACATTTCAAGTGAAGTGGTGAGCGAAGTTCATTTAACGTAGTTAGGGGTCAAATCCGAGGTGCAAAGAATTAAAATGTTATTAAATCAGGTTTTTTTTTTTAGTTTTTAGCTTCTTTTTTTTTTGTCGTGTATTCTCTATATGTTTGGAATAAATCAAAACAGCAAGAAGTGCTCCGATTTAACGTTTTAATTGATAATGTTGAACGTTTCATATTTTAAAAATAGAAAAGGAAACAAAACAACTTTCACATTTCTCGTGAACTAACCGGATCTTTCTTTATACGCGGTACTTTTCTGGACTACACCGCCCCGCCTTAAATCGTTACCAGAACTGATATCTGTTAGCTGCACTGATCAGTCGCCGATCGATTCCTGTCTGTTGACTGACGCTTGGCAGATAAAACCTCTGAACGTCAAGTCTTGATATCAGCGACTGTTAGAGCTTTTCTAGATTTCTGTCCTCGCTGTCTGTCTCTCTGTGTTTATCAGATGGTTAGATATAATTCTTACTTGTATAAGCTTCTTATATGACAGAGATTTTAAAGCAAACTTGGAAATGAGACTCAACAGTAAACAACCTGTTATCCGACTCGTCCAAAGCCAAACCCGGATCATCGCGCCACTCATTAAGGATAGAAATTATGAACCAGTCGAAACAGTGTTCGCTAAATCTGTTTAAGCCGAGTAGAGTTAACTTCATTCTACACTGGTTAATAATTATCGGTATTATTTTCTTAAAGCAATCACTAATTAACCCCTGCGCCGATCTCTGTCGCTGGGCCTGATGCTTGATTGGGCTTTGCCGAGTTTCTTGAATGAAATTTCCAAACGTCATAAGAAAAAAAAGGGGAGACGGCCAGAAATGGCTCGGGGAGTCCGACAGAAGACCAAGTAAAAGATGCTGAAGGTAGGGAATACTGAGAAGCTAGTTAGTTATTGGATTATGGCGCTGCCAGGAAAACTCGGCAGGTTGGGCGTTGGTAAAATGGTATAGATTGTTTGTAGCTTGAGGGAAGGAGAACAGTGACTTATTTCTCTCCCTCCATAACGTTTCTTGTCGGTGAACTGAGCGGCCAGCGACCTGTGCGAAGCCATCTAATCTGCTCGACAGCCGGGGGGGGGTCCAGTCCGTTCACCTGATTTATTAGCCGCGTTCCCTGAATCAGTACTGTTTAGGTGCGTGGTTTTTATGTATATTTTTTCTTGTTTCTCTGCCTGATAGTTTTTTTGCGGGGTTCTTACTATTTTTAAATGAAATCTGATAGCTGCCTACTTAGTGTTCATTCGTGAGTCCGTGAGAAATCCATGCAAAAGATAAATGGATGACAGATTTAAGACGATTTTAATCGACGCGTCGTCATTGACGTGTAGATTTGGTAGGACGGTGTCGCGTTTGTGGGTAGTGGGTTAACCTGCCGTGTCAGTTGCGAGTTCGAGGCCCATCCATATTCTGCTAAGGCGTCTTTCAGCACAAGTCGAAAGCTTCCTGGATTCATTTTTCCTGGGTAGTCCGATTTCCCACAGGCTGTCGTCTGAACAGCAGATCGTTTGATTTAAAAAAGTGATGATTTCGGTAGTAAAATGACCAGCCACCAGGACGAACAATGGACCTAGGCGGCAGAAAGAGATCGACAAATTATACACAGGCCTGCAATAGGAGGATTGTCTTCAAACTAACAGCTGATACCTATAGATTTTTGGCTGCTGTTTACAGTATACATAGTTTAAAAATTCCATCACGTACAATTCTACCACAAACTCAAATTTTCGATTTCAATATCTCCAGAATCACTGTATTAAGCTTCCAAACAAAATACTAATTATAATTCATTTTTCTTTTTTTTTACTCTTTTTTACTCCTTTTTGCTTCCCCCTCTCCACGCTCCCTACTTGGACTCAGTTGCAGTTAGATCTTTGTGTGAGAAGGTTCTGTCATAACCGGTCTACTTTTCCAGACCTGTCATTTCTGCAGAAGTTTACTTTTCTTCTCCTTTTTACTTAGTGGTTTTCTTCTGTTTATAAGTGTACTAAATGTCTGCAAGGGGGTCGTCTTAATGCTCCTGATAACTCTTGTTACATTTGTGGGAACTTTGTAGCAAAGAAACATCACAGAGTGTGAAACTTGGTAACCAGGATAAGTCCTGGGTCCCCACATAAAGTGTGTTCCATTTGTGTGGAAGAACTCCGACAGTGGTCTCAGGGTAAGAAAAAGTCTTTCCGTTTTGGGATCCCTATGATCTGGAGGGAACCCCGACATCACAGTGATGACTGTTACTTTTGTTCGTGTACCGTACAGGAGTTCAATCTAAAAAATAAGAAAGAAATTTTCTATCCGAACCTCTCGTTGGCAATACGGCCTGTACCTCATGGCCCAGGTATACCAGTACCTTTACCTCCAGAAAAACTAGAAGACAGGTCTGAAGACTCTGAAGAAGAAGGCCAGGATTCTGATGAGGATTTTCACGATGTTTCAGGCAGCAGCGAGCCCCAACCTTTTTCACAGCTTGAATTTAATGACTTAGTCAGAGACTTTGGTCTTCCTAAAGATGCATCAGAACTGTTAGGCTCTAGGTTAAAGGAAAAGAACTTGTTGGCCCATGGTACCTCTTTCTCATGGTTTAGAAATAGAGAAAAATATTTCATTCCATACCTTTCTAAAGAAGGTGACCTGTTTACTGTAGCGATGTCCCTGGACTGATGGAGAGGTTCAACATACAGTATGACGTGAACAAGTGGAGGCTCTTTATTGACTCGTCAAAAAGAAGCCTCGCAGCAGTGCTTCTCCACAATGGCAGCAAGTACGCTTCAGTACCAGTAGGGCATTCTGTGTATCTGAAAGAATGCTACGAGAATTTAGCCTTAATTCTTACCGAACTGAAATACAAGGATCATGGATGGACGATATGCGGCGATCTAAATGTAATTTCCATGCTTCTTGGACAGCAGGGAGGGTACACCAAGTACCCCTGCTTCTTGTGTGAATGGGACAGCCGGGATAGGGGCCAACACTGGATCAAAAAGGAGTGGCCGTGTAGGGTAGAATTAGAATCTGGAAGCAAAAATGTAGTACGGGAAAATTTGGTTGATCAAAGGAAAGTCCTCCTGCCTCCACTTCATATAAAGCTTGGACTGATGGAACAATTTGTAAAGGCTCTGTCACAAGAAGGAGAGTGTTTTAAATACCTGCGCAACAAGTTTCCGGGACTGTCAGAAGCAAAAGTGAAAGGTGTTTTCTTCAGTCCAGATATTTGGAAACTTCTGAAAAATGGTCAAGATGTGTTTGAAACAAAAATTGAACCAGTTGAAAAAGATGTCTGGAAAACTTTCAAAGAAGTTGTACAGAAATTTCTTTGGAACTATAAGGACCCCAACTGTAAATGTATTGTGGAAAACATGCTGATGAAATTCAAAGACTTGGGTTGCTCGATGAGCTTGAAGGTGCACTTCCTGAATTCTCATTTAGACTACTTCCCAAACATCTTGCTGCTGTTAGTGAAGAGCAGGGGGAAAGATTTCATGAAGATATTGAGGAGATGGAACGCAGATACCAGGGTAGGTGAAATGTCAACATGATTGCGGACTACTGTCTGGTGCTGCACAGAGAAGAGCCGCAAGCTGCCTACATGAGAAAAGTACCAAAAGGAGCTTTGGGGGAAAACGGAAAAGGCAGTATAAGGACTTGTAAAGGTGAGTAAGTGTTGAGAACGGTTTTCTATCAATAATCTTGTAAATGAATGAATGGTTTTTTTGCAAACAAATTTTTTTCAAAAATGTTTCAACCAGAATACGTGTTAATAATCTCTTTCCCATATTTTCGGATTCACTTTGTGAAAAATCCTTACGTGATGGAGAAAAATAGCCGTCATATTTGAAATCAGCACAACAAACAACATAAAAATTAGTTATAACATTGCGGACAATTTTCAATGACCCTAATTTTGCGGGCCTGTGTTATCAGTATGAGTAGTTAATTAACTTTTATAAACGTCTGATAATTTATGATTAGTAATTGAAACTGAATTTTTTTTTTTAAAAAAGTCAAAACCCCTTGGATCTTTGTGCTTCTTTAAATGGCATGTGACCGTCTAATTAATATTTCCTTTGATCTTTGGTCATTTGTAATTATCAATTTTAGCATTGAAACCAAAATCATATTAAAACTGTGGACTTCGATACATCAAATCTGTTGGTGCATTTGTAATCAATCAGTGACGTTTATTGACAGTTAAACTGCAGATTTAAAAAAATGTGAAGCAACCCACGTGGCCAGGGTCGCCCACAGATCTCCGACAACAACAAAAAGATATGCGCATTATCAATAAAAAAAAATGTATTGCATTATAGCTCTTCATTATGACGGAAGATGGTGGTGCATTATAAACAGAGATATATAGTCATTATGTAATATTTACACTGTCATTTTAGTGCCAATTAAATCGTTACTTAATAAGTTTTGCTAACGACTGCTGCGTCGTCGTCAAGGAGAGAAAAGCTTTCTGAATCCCGGGCGCGTTTGCTGCTTCTTTGATTAACAGGTAATGAGGTCCTCTGGTGGTGCGGTAATGTACCAGGTGGCGCCTAGAATTCGACTAATGAAAGCGCGCGCGGTATATTCCAACAATGTGTTTTCGAAAGGTTTATTGAGAAGAGATGGAGATACGGTGATGGTACCAGATACAAGAGATTGACATGTCGTCAAACAACATCAGCTGGGAGTGATTACAAGAGAGAGCCTGAGGAAGCTGCTTGAGAGGGCGGAAGCCAGAGTGCCTGGTGGAGCCATACTCTTCAATCGTCGCAAGTTGAAGATATACACACACCCCCCACACACACACAGAGATGACAGCTCGTGCAATTATAAACGAAGTGCGCTTTTTAATACTCGACTACTACAATCCTCCTGCATTGTGTAAAACGTAAAATACTCTAAACTCCTGTTGGCTGAAACGATTCCTTTATTAGCTAGGGATATCTATTAAAACAGGCCTGACAGCGGGAATAGATTTCCCAGAAGGCAGTGCGCACAACCCGGGTAGCCGTCTAGATTTTTCGCTGTAGACAGGAAGAATAAGAGACGGGATTTACTCAGCTACTCACATCTGTTTTGTGGATCTTATGAATACGAGCCAGCGTTCATTCTTACCGAAGTTGATGAATTATTGCCGTTTCTAGGGTTTTTACGTATTTCCAGACTGAAGTAAAAGCTAAATGTCTGCACCAGCAGCACATTTACATAGATTACGTCATTTAAAATTTCAGAGGAATTATGTAAATAAACACATTATTATCCACACAACTAAGTATCATGTCCATACTAAGCATCAATAAGTCGGGGGTGGTGATGCCATTTATGTTTTCTTTGTATTTATGCTGCTGCTGCTGAGACGATAATGAAATATTGGATGGATTGGACTTGTTAAAAGAAACTGCACGTGCAGCTGTCGCACCACTCCCTTTTTTTTCGTTTCAAGAATATTTTGCATAAACAGATTAAATTTCTCAAAATATTAACTTTTTATTGTTTCCAAACTGCAAATTTTCAAATTGGAAAAAGGGAATTTCAAGAATAACTCCTCCCGCAATAAACACTTTACTCCAACACATCTTCCTATTGTTTTACTTACTGTTACTCTGTTTGTTCACTCACTATTCCATCGCGTTAATAGCTGCAGAACATCGACTATTCAGTTTCTCCTGATCGTCTTGAAGATTTTATCAGTATTTCATAAATAAAAATGAATAAATCCCTGCAAACAAAAGGAAATATTACTGCTGTGTGTTGAGAGATGTGGGCCGGCTTTACGTAAACGCCATATTTAATTTCACTGTAGAGAGTCAGCGTAACAGCTCGACGATCTGCCGATTAGGTACAGATGTTCGAATTCGTATGAATTCAACTTCATTCTTGGAGAAACATAAAGCTTTTGTATGGAGGCAGACTTTTATGGTAAGGAGATATGCTTTGACGCCTTAATATTGTTTCTGTGCACCTCCGCGAAAAGAAGTGTTATTTTTCTGGTTTTGAAAGGACCGGAGACAGAGAACGAGCTGCAGGGTGAAGCAGGATGTTTGGGGAGGGAAGGGAGCAGCCACAGTTGTACGATCAGGAATACTGTGATTGTTATATTTGTGTAAACAGTCGCGGGTGTTGCTGGGCGATCTTAGTAAGAAATAAGAACCTACAGGGTCAAACTATATGCCCACTGATAACAAACGTCCAGTTCAGGAATGAAGCGCGTAGGAAGCATCCGCATCGGATCAGGGGTCAGTTAGTCTTCGTGCAGACGGGCTTGGCTGGGAGATCTGATCTCCACCTTAACGATGCGGTCTCGCGTTGAGTTTCGGCGACAGCAGCTCTGTAATTGTCCTACTGCCCTGGTGTTTACCGGCCTCAGAAATCGAGGGACTGACTTCTTCGCAGAAGTTTGTAACAAAGTCGTCCTTTACCGGGCCAAAGAAATGGCTTCTGTTCTTCAGAACTACTTAAAGACAGGCGAAGTGCCTAGACAACCTGATGGTAGAGACCGATTGTCAGTGTGGCGGAGTTTGGTGATGGCACTGTCCGGCCGTATGATATGACGTAAGAAATTGGAGCCAACCAAAAATCCACTGAGCTTCAGGTGAACCCTGACCACGTGGTACGAGAATGAATGATGAATGACAACCACCCTGGATTGCTTTGTTTCTTCTTTCTAGCTCTTCTTCAGTAGCCGGCCGAGTTCTGGTATGGATTTTCGCTCGCCGTTTTCCATGCTAAAAAACTGATCGTGCAACTCAGCTGGAATGTGAGCAGACGACATGTCTTCTTGTAACTAAGGCAGAGATTTTTCACACACACACACACACCCCTAACTGGAGAAGCGTTCGACGACGTCATCAGCTACGTCAATGTAAGATGGCTGTCCGATTTTCCTTTCAACATATACGATCAAATAAGATAATTTTCACTTGTTTATGGAACCCTTTAATGGACTTTGGCGATTAGCCCTTAGATACTTAGTAGTTTGTTTTCTTAAAATGGAAGCTAGTTAGATAGAATAAAGGGAAGTTTTCTAATGCTAACTTTACCTAGCCTCATGACGGGATACCAGTTACTAGATGATCGAAAAGCGCTGCAAGTTCTTTCTCAACAGTAATTTCTTGTCGCTGTTGTTTTTATACGGCAGCACGCGCGGCCAAATGAAAGTAGAACTGCACGGAGAAAAAAATGGCCGATTTCTTCCCGCTTCAGTTTATATGAAAATCATTTTCTCCTCACTTTAAATATCAGCACAACGTGGAGGGTTAGTTCAATCATTCCGCATAATCTTAATAGTAGGATCTAACAAAAGCCATGTTTAAGAGACTTTGCCTATCGTCCCGCGGCTTTGAGGACTACTTCAGGTAGCCTGAGCTCGGTTCGAACCCACGGCCTGTTAGTCTTAACTTAAACTACACGCTCTGATACCGCTAATCGAACCAAACCTCTATACCTTTGACTTTCCGTTTCTCTCACTCGATTTAATGACAATACATTGCACTAAAGGTTGCTTCTTCTCGCTGTAGCCATTTGGAAAACCAACGTTTTGGAATCGCTAGTTTTCGGAACTTGAATTTCCCAGCAACTTTTGTTCGTTACGTCTTAACACGTGACCGACGAACACGTGCGATTAATGCGCTTTACTGACAGAAGAGCGAGTGTTTCATATATGTTATTTAATTTTTTTTTCCTTCGTTGCACTAAACCTGTCTGCTGCTGACGGTGATTAGAATAAAGGTCTGTATCAGTTCGTTATTCTACGTTATGAAGTCCCGCCGTTTTTGTAGCGAAGGACTTCGACTCTGAGGCTGGGCGCTGGACTTATCGGCTCGCTAATAGGATAAATACACCGTGGCCCTCCCTTTCTACCACCGATTCAGCAAATGCCAACATTTTTCTAAGGGTGGAGTCAATTAGACGGATTACTGACTAGAGTAAGCATAAGGTATTAAAGAGTCCGATTGCGAGATTAAAGATACAGAAGAGAGCCAACTCTGCAGTATTGCATTTTTTACCTGCCATTTCAAAACGCCCGTAGATTTTTTACTGTAGAAGATGCGGAGTTTCTCTAGCAAGACCGGGGCCCCGGAGACTGTGGTCGTAAACTGGCGGAGTATCCGCCAGACACAGGTACTTTCGGACAGGTCTGTAGGGCCGCGATTTCCACTCTCTCCTTGGAGTGTAAGAATAAAAGATGCATTCACTCTGTCGGTCGGGTGTGAGTGCACTCTGGGGCGAAGTGTCCCAGAGTAGCCGGGAATATCATATTAAGAAGACATAGTTCCAGTCATTTACTATATTGGACCGGTCGATGTCGGTTCATTCTGGACAGTTTCGGGCGCGTTCTTAGACTGCGCCAGAAATAGCCAGACTTACAGCAGCTGAACCCGACTGGGTGGGGCCTGACGATTTGCAACAATGCAGCAGAACTGATGAAAAGGACTCCTGACATTTTTGCATGAAACTCTAGCCATTACTCTCTTCCCCGGATAACTTACTTCTTTCCATTATTCTCTAAAGAATGCCTCGCCAAACGTTTCATATTCTTTATTATTACCTGCCTCTACTTTACCGCATTTCTTTATTTAAGTTACCTTCATATTCTCCATCTTTTCTTATTTATTACTTATCTCTACTAGATTTCTATTTTTACTTTCTAGCTATTATGTACCTTACTCTACCTCTTTTCTTACTCTTTAAATTACCTTCCTATACCAGTTTTCTTTTTTTTTTAAAAAAAAAATTTGTTTCTCTTTATACTACTCTCTGATTATTACTTTCCTTCACTTTTCCTGCATTATCCCTGAACTCTCTCCTGTCATTACTCCAACTACCCCCCCCTTAACAGTTATCTCCCTTTACTTTGCCCCTACTTTCTGAAGCTACTAACCCATTTACAGGCAGACTCAAAACCTGTAATTCCGCAATAACGTTTTGTAAAAGTGCATGGGTTTATCGACACATAAAACTAATTTCTTTAGTCTAAGGAAAGTCACTTTTGCTAAAATATGCATAACACAAAAAAAAGTATTTTACAGATAAAAAGGAAAAATCTAAATGAAAAAGCAAGTTACAGTCATCGCTGTGAAAGATCTTTCCATGGATAATCAATTATTATGTTTTTAAATTTAAAAACCATTCCATTTTCCTTTTTCTTTTTAGTTTTAATGTTGTTAACTTGAATCTGATGGGTCTAAAAACATTAACAGCAGCATAACTACGTCTTGAAACAAACCAGGAGTACGTCAGTTTATCATTTTGTTCTATAAAATATGGACGTCCATCTTAGCGAAGACTTTTAAGTTCTTGGTCGTGTGGTTCACAGATGTTTTGTAAGTTTTATCCGGTATCCACAAGAGAAACGAGCCAAAGTTTGTAAAACCGCGACTTTAAAGAGTGTATCTTGTATTATAAAAATGAAAATTCTGGCAGTGTTATTTAAAAAATGGTTTTACAAATTTGCTAAATTCCATTTTTTTTTTTGGTTTTTTTCTCAGCTTTGTGTGTTCGTCACCTGTCTAGTAAACAACTTCGGCAGGTTAATAAGATTATTTTAGACCATAGCTTAGTGTGTGGGAAGTTAGATGTCTCCATAAACACACAGCGGCCGATGAGTGTCCGACACCCTGCACAAACACACGTACACACGTGTGAACACATCCATGGGTTGTTTATTATTCGCAGAGAGAACATATATAATCTGCCGTGTGCCTTGTTTGCCGTCCGCTGTACTTTGTTTACGTACAATAAATTAATGTCAGAACCGCTGGCTGTCTCGCCGGCTTACCACTTGTAATGTACCCCGGCGAGTTATGACCAACTTCGGGGTGGTCATGCCAGGTATGCTCTGCATGAGTTGACTTATTACCTTGGTGAGTTAAAGTTTTCTCGTTGTCACTATTGGTGCTCCTCAACAGCTGAGGCGCTTGTTTCTACCTGCTGGCTTTAGTACTTTGTTCGGCAGTGGAGCTTCTGAGAGATATTTCTATGGCCCACCCGATCAACGTCTGATCTGCTCACCCGAGATACTTCTATGGCCCACCCGATCAACGTCAGATCTGCTCACCCGAGATACTTCTATGGCCCACCCGGTCTACGTCAGATCTGCTCACCCGAGATACTTCTATGGCCCACCCGATCAACGTCAGATCTGCTCACCCCAGATACTTCTATGGCCCACCCGGTCTACGTCAGATCTGCTCACCCGAGATACTTCTATGGCCCACCCGATCAACGTCAGATCTGCTCACCCGAGATACTTCTATGGCCCACCCGGTCTACGTCAGATCTGCTCACCCGAGATACTTCTATGGCCCACCCGGTCTACGTCAGATCTGCTCACCCGAGTTATCTATTCTGCTTGCACTCCGTAAGTCACCGGTCCGACCGCGCATTAAAATATCAGGGGGAACCATCTCCTCTCTAAAACAAATGGAAACTTCTCACATAAAAAGCCTTTTATTAACTGCTTTCAGATTATTTTGCTATTTCTATTTAATTAGATGCTACATATCACTAATATTTTGTAGTATATATGGTCCAATTCCAGGAGAGCTGCTCGCCACATGGCTGCCGGATAACCGGTATCGACCGCCCCAGACCGGGCTGGCCACGGGTCCAGTCACCTTGAGCAGCAAATTGGTTAATTAGTAAACAACCTCAGTTTGACAATCAGCGGCTTTTGCGCAGTGTAGCTCCGAGAGCGCCTCCCTGCTCAAAGCATAGCATCTCTAGGGATAATCTGAAGGTTCTGAGGCTTATTAATGGTCTAAAATGACTGCTCAGTTTTTGTTGTTTCTAAAATTCATATCTGGCCAGAAAACGTTTACGCTACTTTTTAATTCTTTTAAAACCTACCATCTTTAGCAACTTTGTGAATTGAAAATTAATAGCTCTCTCTTTTAACTGACCGCCTGATATGTGACGTCTAGTTTGGTTATCTTCCTACAAGGAGGCAGGGCACCAGCGTACTGCACTCTGCCGTCTACAGGGCCGATTTGTAACTAAGAATCTTAGTGCACCGTAGACAGACGAAATAAAATGTTCTTTGTCCAAAACTCACAACCTATAATTACTTTTTTTTTTTTTTTAGATATGTAAAAGGCGACACTCTAAACGATACTCCTTTGAGACCGCTGTTTATTTATGAAGTAAAGAGCTGGAAAATGACGATCGTATCATCGGGATGTTTCTAACTAGTGACGGTAGGATGGAACGTGAAGCAGTTTTTGGAGAGACGTGACACTTTAAAAGGCTGATAGCGTGGAGGGCTACAAATAAACTACGCTCATATAAAACCAATTTGTTATGCCTAAATATTAAAAACAATCCTAAATTGTCAAGCTGGGTTATCTTCCAGTAATTATTATTATTATTATTATTTATTATTATTATTATTATATTATTATTATTATTATTATTATTATTATTATTTATTATTATTATTATATTATTATTATTATTATTATTATATTATTATTTATTATCTTGCTTAGTATGGAAATTTGGTTAATTATATTTTAAAAGACATTTAGAACCCCGACATCCGGATGTGGTCCGGAGACTGGTTCAGTGCTCTAATGGAAACGGTATTTTTTTAGAAGTCTTGGAGATACTGTGGGCTTGAAATCTAACAAGTTTTTTTTTCAGCTTTAACCGTGGACATTTGAAACATTCGAGCACAAAATACAACTTTTATTTGGAAATTCCGTCCAAATTATGCACCTGAATTAGCATCGAGTTGTTCAGCATCACCTGTTGCAACTCGCTGATGATGGCGCAATTTTCTCCACCAAATAAAGTTTCCGGAAAGTCAGAATTGTGAGAAGGAAGAACCATTTTCAATGCGATTAAAACCAGGACTGCAGAGGGTGTATAGTATAGATATAGTATAGTATAATAGTATAGTAAACCGTTCCGCGGGCGGCGTGATGAGAATTTAAAAAAGGAGGAGGTAGCTAGCCGCTGTTGGCTGATTATTTTCAGCAGAGAGCAGACGGCGGAGTAGAAGACACGTGATGGTCGGAGATAACCGAAGATAAAGCGGATCGGGTAAGCGTGGAATTCACGCGGTGTTATAAATGAGCGTAGCTTTAATCCCGGACACAAATCTACACGGGATTGCTGGCTGTGGGAAGAAATAAAATATTCCTTTTTGTTTTTTTTATCTACTGACTTGACATCTGAAAAATCCTATGTGCTGACATCTAGCAGACTAATAACCAAACTTATCTAGCAAGGGGCGTTAATCACGGAGATTTTTTTGGTGTTTTTTTTTTTTTTTCAGAACTAAAGAATTATTTTTTTTAAACTCACACAAGATATCTGTAACAGATAAATTAAAATAAATGGCTTCTTTTTTTAAAAAAGAAAAAGTGGCTGTTTATCTTTATAATTTCACTTTGCAGACGCTGATTATAATCATATATCCTCTGGTGGAAAACGATGTAACAGCAAAGCAACAAAAAAGGGAGATAACTAATAAATGAAAAAGATGATTATTTTGTAGATTCCCAGACACTGTTTTTAAATTATTATTATTATTATTATTATTATTATTATTTTATTATTAGTAGTAGTAGTAGTGTAGTAGTAGTTTAGTAGTAGTGCGTTGTATGCTCGGCAGAGCCGGTGAAAAATGCTAGCAAAAACGTTTGCCCAGAGCTCAACTTTCTCCGGTTGATGCTCATGGGCGGTCGCTCGGTCGGATGTCTGTATCAATTATCTCCCAGCTTTGTTTCAGGTCATTGCTGACTGAGACAGTGGCGCCAACAGTTACTAGAATGATCTCTGTTCCTGAGCATTCCCAGAGGGCTGGCTCTCAGCTCGGTGGCTAGCAGGTCGTGGTTTCCACTCTCTTTTCCTGGGTGCTAGCATCACTGGGACAGTCGACATTAATTATCTGTACTTTCTTCTCTCTCTTGTCTCAAACGATGACTGACTGACCCGTTGTGATGGGCTGTTCTGTCCGTAAGTATCGGATGGTCGTAGTTCTGACAGTGTCCTCGAGTCCTACGATTTTCTCTGGTGCGTGTTCCAGCCAGACGGTTTAGTTCTTCGTTCTTGGCGCACACAAGTGGACATATTTGGTGCGGGACTGTGGTTATGGCGGGCCACGCTGATGTCTGCTCTTCGCCGGGACCTCGCACCCTGTTAGAAGATGGTCGGTGGGCTTCTTGGTGTTTGTGGCAGATTCTGCATTTGAAGTTGGCAGTCAGGGTAGTACAGCTGAAGTAATACTCCGTGTGCCGAACCTACTGATATTGCGCGTGTAAGACTTAAACATTTGTTCAGCAATTAGACATCTAAAAGTGTCCTGTTTTACGAAAGAAATTCTTAACTTGGAGTAAACCTCTTTACCAGGTTCAAGTCGCCTGTCTGAAAGAAAGTAGACAACACCAGATTGCGGGTCATTATGGGTCCTACAGAGAAATTTCTAAACACCAATTTACTGTCTGCAGCCTCATTACGGTGCCATCCATATTAAGATCACGATTTAACCATTTTTTCTTTTCAGTTTGGCATCAAGAGACGGTAAAGTTGCAGATGTTTCCAAAAGTGTTGGCATCAATTCAGAAGTCACGGGAAACACCTGGCGAAGGCGCACAACCGAAATAACTTGTCTCTGGGGTATGAAGAACTTCAGAAAGAAATCACCTTCTCCTTGCCTCTCCTGCAGATACTCCATCTTTTCTCGGGTAGGCAGCAGGTCTCGTGAGCGGGGAGCGTTCATTGTGGATACGTTCTGCTAAAAACTCGCACACTCTTCCCACACGCGCAACTGTTCCACCTTCAACACGACTAAGATGTCGACCACAGGTTATATTAGCTAGATTTATTTGTCATTCCTGTTTACAAAAAAAAAGCTATATTTTCTTTCCAATCTCTGGTCAAATTTTCCCACACTTTCTAGCAATGAAGCACGTCCGTCATTCAGTACTGTATCGATGAGCAAGGCGATCTGGTGCTGGCAAACCTCATCTCGTGAAACCGTACAATTAGTTTTGCTTCAGGATCTTTCGTCCTGTTCTTTGATGTACGGAAGTAGATGTTCAAGGGCACTATTCAGATTTGGTAGGGGGGGACCGGAGCTGAAAGTAACAGGGGTAGGTTGTAGCATTGGCAATATCTCGTAAATAATTGTAGGTTGGCAGTGTTCATGTCCTTTCTTGTAGGAACAAATTAGTAGAAAACCCACCGACCCCCCTCGCAGTGGGAGTGGCTCTGTTTTCACGCTATAAAGATGATTATTTATCCGTCGAGAATTTTCTTGTTTTTACTTTTCACCCGCGTGGCTCAAATGTTTTGACTCTGTTGTTCGAGATCAGGCGCTTAGGCCGTGTCCCACACTGTACCGTCTCAGCTTTGAGAGTTATCCAAACGAAGCTGGTTGTGACAAAAGGTGAATAGCTACTCTGGTCAGTAAAGTAAATTACTACATTCGGTATTTTCTTTGATTGGTTCGAATTAAATACAAATAGATTTCTCAAAGTCAAGTCAGAACAATAGGGTTGTCGTTTTCTGTTATTCCATTTGTTGGTCTTGGTTGTTTATAAAAATTCCAGCATCCAGAGAAGAGAAAGTTACAAATAAAATTACTCTCGGTAAGAATCCCGTGTCTTTGACTTCCCCAATTTTATTCGAATGCTCGTCCTGCAATATATCGGATTCCTAATAACTCAGCTACACTATTTTTGCAGAGTTTAGACTATGTACGAATAAAATAAATAAAACCACAGGAAAATGTGTCTGAGGTTTTCCTTGGATTATTTTCTAAAGACCTCAGTATATTGGTTTCATGGTGTATTAACGAATGTGCTGGGCCACTTCCATGAAACGTGATCCAACTTTACCACCGCCATTTTGACACGAGCAGCAGCAGCAGCAGCAGCCAGCTTTAGCGGGGACAATGTCGGAGCTTTACTGACTTAGTTGTTTTTATCCAGTTTGTTGCACAACAAAAATCATCGTTTTGTATACAATTTGGGGTTATCACCTCCCCCGAGATACATCACAAACAAGTGACCCCTGACCCGGGGTAAACTGTAACACTGGCAGAAGGAAATGCTTTGAATTTTGCTGGAATTATTTCCTCATGATAACTACAGGCGACTGGTTCATTGTTCTAGTGGTTTATAATATTCGATGAACAATAATCTACCTGTACATAATTCCAGAATAAAATAAACTTGTTCGAAAAGAGTTACAACCAGCCCTCTCTTCCCTACTGTGGCAGTGATGACTAAGGTTTGATCGGTGCGCCATTCACTGCCTCAAGGAAACCACTGGCTCCGTTCTGGTAGATGCATTAGTAGAAACAGAGCGTTTCGAATGCCATTCGCCGTCCCAATCCTGCAACTAACAAACTTATCTTCCATTTCCATGCTAACAGTGCGCCATCGATCTGAATGGTGCATACAGTACATTCACCAAACGTTATTACAATTGCTTTTTAATTCAATGGCATTGATAAACTTCAACGTTTCTTGGTAATAAACAGAATCTTCTGTAGTGTAGGTCAGAGACTGCCGATGTAAACTCAGTGTCGAGAGGTTCGTCTCCCATTATAAATCCATTTTTCGCTCTAAACTGTCACAGCTCTGGAGTTCAGATTTAAAGTGATTTACTGTTTTATATAATCTTCTCCGCCCCTCTCTCACCATTTACAATCAGAACGGTTTCATTTTTTGACTGCTTTTTTTTGCTTATTCATATTCTCATCACGGCACCAGCGTGCACAGGTATTTTCCCATTTGTACTTTGTAAGTCCTGATAAAAACCTGACACCTTTGTTTGTCCGTTTGCATTCTTTTGATAAGTTTCTGGTGCGTCATCTTTCTTCTGACTATAATTCTTGTTGGGAACGTAGTTCGTCATCGTTTTGATTTGATATTCCTCGCTCACCCTGAAGTGCGTCATCTCTTACTCTTGATTCCAGATCTCGTTTCTCAAAACCAATGGCTGTACTTTTAATGCTCGTTTTCTCGGAAATGGGATTAGCTCAAGCTCAGACTTTTAGCGCTGATTAACAGCCATCTTCCTCAGACCTCACTAGCGTGTATCAGAACCTTGCGATCTCTGCTTCTTCCTGCAGGACAAGTGTAAAACTCATCAGCAGCTGCTAGGGACGGTTAATCACTAGTTACCGAAAAAGGGTCCCTATGAACTTTCTCTAACGGTCAGGGGTGAAGATGCATCCTGCTTCATCCACGGATGAAGTTTAATCTATAAAAGCAAGTAATCTTCGTAGCATCTCTTTTAAAGAAAGTGGCCATCAGTCCTCGAAAAGGTAACAGAACAGCGGGAATATGAACGGCGCATTTCTACTTTAATACACATTTATTACTCGATTCCCCTCGCTGCCATTTTGGAAAACTCTTGGATCGTCGCCAAAAATAGTTCACGAAGACGACCTTTTAAAAATTATACACTTCTGACAACATTTTTATTTTAATAATTAATAAATGTATATACTTATATTTATATTAGAAATAAGATTAATTAATTTTAAAAAAACAAAGTATATTGCCAATTTCATGTTTGGTTTAAGAAGATAGCATCAGTGTTTGGGGTTTTTTTTTGTTTTTTTTTACATATGTATCACGTGATCTGAACATTCCCCACCAAGCGGCGTTTTATGAAACCACGCTATGTGATGGGGGAGGGAGAACTTTGAAAAAAAAAAAAATACGACCAGCAGGCAGGAAAGCCGGAACGATATGACTGGGGCGGACTTTCTGGTAAACTTGGCATCGAAAATATCAATTTCCAGATATGATGAATGCCACTCGCTCCTTTTATTGCCTAGCAATTAATTAGGGTAATTTTATCATTATCTCAGGGTCAGCACGAAGTTAAAATCGAAGGAAGGTGCTCAATAATAATAATAATAATTCATTTGGTTCTATAGGTTACTTTTGCCCTCCACGCCACGTTGTAGTGGATTTTTCTCCACAGTTTGCACGTAATAAAAGTTGCTTCCATCGCACTGGACATTCCAGAAGACTTTTCTTGCTGGCGATGCTGCTGGTCCACGGCTGTTAGGGTGGGTCGTGTGGTGTGTGGAGGAGGAACTTTCCAAAGTTAGAACAAAAGAAGCTTTCTGTTTGACTGACCTCTTGCTGAAGGTCATAGCCGTCCGCTCAGGAAGAACCAGGACGATGGAGCGCCAGGTCGTCGGAAGGAAGTCTCTCGTAGTTTCTCCTTGAGATTCTTGACATTTCCTCCACCTCACCACCTCACCTCCTCGGGCGCAGCAATCTGGTCCTTATCGCTGCCGGAGTTAATATGGTCCCCGGCTGCAGAGCGTCTTCGAGATAAGCAACCCTCTCTTTGACACCCGTAAGTGCCTGCAGCCCTTAGAGAGCTTACCTGAAACTTCTCAACTGCTTTCGTGACATCACAGGGCACCGGTGTGCTAGCTATTTCTAAAAATAAAAGAAAAAATTGATTTATTATTAATTATTTGCTGTTGTCATTGTTGTTTACATTAAGTCAGTTCACTCACTGCCTGCTGCATTAAGGTCGCTAACAGCGCAATTTCCAAATTTTCCTTACTTTTCGATGTGAAGTGCGGGCGGATCGATACGAACGATCTCTCGGATACTTTCACTCCGGCGTAATATTAAACATGATCCGATAATTGAGGCTGAGAAACTTCCATTCCAACACTTCGTGAAGCATAAACACTCTCGGATTCCAACCTTGTACCCCTGTTTACAAACACCGTTCCTTTTGAATATTTTATGCAGTTCTTTTACAGTGCACCGCAAATGACAGCACCCTGGGTAACCCGAGAGTTGGTCTTCAGTCTACGATGGTTTTAGGCTGTAACTTATGTAAACTTGTTGCCCCTTTGTTTCCACTCACCCCTCTCGTGGTTAAGCCGAACCAAAAGCAACAGTTTATGTCGGTTCATTCGCGGTAAGTATCGGTTATGTCCGGAAACCGGAAAGACACGGATGCGACACGGTTGGGGGTGAGAGCCTGTAGGCTTACGGTTCTCAGAAACATCAGATAACCGTAACACGATACAGCTTTTTCGTGTGGCGAAGCTGGTCTTTTTAAATAAGAAATTGGTTAGGAGTGAGTATCGAAGATGCCGGTTTTACTGAACCCCGAAGCTGTTACACTTATATGAATAATGGAACCAGGGAGTCTTGCGGAATCGCTGCGCGCACTATGAGGATGAGGACATTCATTGCCCACTACCTGGCCAAAGATAACCGTCGTCCTGCCTCATCGGGCTGCGTAGGCGGAAACTGTTGACAAAGGCGACACACATACTCCCTAATCTTCTTTGCGAGGAGAATTCGCTGATAAGCTTTGCCAAATATCTGGCATTTCCAGACAAGGTGTTGTTTGAGAGAGAAGTCAGAAATATCCGTCAATCATAGTGGCGCTTCCGTTACTACATGAAAAAAAGAAAATCTCGGTTGCTTCACCGAGATCGGAAATGTTGTTTTAAAAGGCAGCCAACCCGTCTCCGTGTGTGGGTACTTACAGCCGTGGTGGGCCAGCATAGAAATAACTATAAGGAAATCAGTCTTCCAATCATAGCTGGACACTGTGACCATGATTTATAAGGCCCTTTCGAAAATTTGAGTGGTTGATTTCAAATTGTCATATTTCATAATTTTAATCATTTTTTCCCCCATTAATTTTACGGAAAACTACAAAATGGTCAACATACTGAAGCAGCATTAGACCGTCCGCTGGTCTGAAACGTTTGGCCTCAAGGCTGTGAACGGTCAACATACTGAAGCAGTATTAGACAGGCCGCTGGTCTGAAACGTTTGGCCTCAAGGCTGTGAACGGTCAACATACTGAAGCAGCATTAGACAGGCCGCTGATCTGAAAACGTTTGGCCTCAAGGCTGTGAGCGGTCAACATACTGAAGCATTAGACAGGCCGCTGATCTGAAACGTTTGGCCTCAAGGCTGTGAGCGGTCAAACATACTGAAGCAGCATTAAGACAGGCCGCTGATCTGAAACGTTTGGCCTCAAGGCTGTGAACGGTCAACATACTGAAGCAGCATTAGACAGGCCGCTGATCTGAAACGTTTGGCCTCAAGGCTGTGAGCGGTCAACATACTGAAGCAGCATTAGACAGGCCGCTGATCTGAAACGTTTGGCCTCAAGGCTGTGAGCGGTCAACATACTGAAGCAGCATTAGACAGGCCGCTGATCTGAAACGTTTGGCCTAAGGCTGTGAGCGGTCAACATACTGAAACAGCATTAGACCGTCCGCTGGTCTGAAACGTTTGGCCTCAAGGCTGTGAGCGGTCAACATACTGAAGCAGCATTAGACAGGCCGCTGATCTGAAACGTTTGGCTCAAGGCTGTGAGCGGTCAACATACTGAAGCAGCATTAGACAGGCCGCTGATCTGAAACGTTTGGCTCAAGGCTGTGAGCGGTCAACATACTGAAGCAGCATTAGACAGGCCGCTGATCTGAAAGGTTTGGCCTCAAGGCTGTGAGCGGTCAACATACTGAAGCAGCATTAGACAGGCCGCTGATCTGAAAGGTTTGGCCTCAAGGCTGTGAGTGGCCTTCAAACTCGAAATGCATTTCAAGCCCAAAGAAGTCGTTAGAAGTATCCACACGTAGGTTTTCCACCTCACGGTTTTATTAGTGTGGCTGGTGTGACTACTTTCGACTGTAGGCGATTGAAGAAAGTTATTTTAGGTAAACTGAAAGGATCTGGGTGTGCATGGAGAACAGTGGTGCTCGAGCCCTGTTTTATTAGTAAAGAAAGACGGTGATAATGTGCCATATTTCTGAACTCGCTAGATACGCCTAACATCCTTCCCAATCGCCTGCGCACGAAGTCGGACGAGCCGCTTTTTTGTGACAGATCCTCCAAACTTCTGACTGATCGAATGGACTGAAAGAACTCCAGCTGTCAGCCTGTCGGGGAAGAAGCCGGGTGGCTGGCGAACTTTCACTTAATGAGATTACACTCCACCTTAACTTTACCCTTACACAGAAATGGTGGCTCTTTGGGGTTTCTGTCAGTAAATAGGAAACATTTATTGATTGCGGCATTTGAGGGAATTAGCCGCCCAAGTTAAATGCTATTTAAGTTTGTTTCACGGCGTCTTTCCATAGCAGGGGCCCTCCAGCCCGCAGCGGACATTCTAAAGAGAACCCCAGCTTCGGCTGCCTAGAAATACCTGCATCACTGGGTCTGGAACGCGCACGTTTGTTATATTTGAATGTATTAATCGTGAAAAAAAGCTGATCGACTTCGAACTGGTTTCTTTTTTATTTTCCATCCGTACGCAAATAAAATCCTCGGAAACTTATCAAAATAACTGGCAAGATTACCCCCCCCCCCCCCCCTTTAGCTTAGAAGTTGCCGACCGTAAAGTTCATGAGTTCCAGTTGACTTCATATCCCTCGAACCCCCGCGCGTGAGCGATAACGGTGAAGGTGTTTTCACCGAGGTTCGCACAACTCGACCGAGCACGTGACAGGTTTCTGTACTGCCAACAAATGACGTATTTAATGAAAATAAACAATTTTTTTTTTTTAAAAAAAAAAGCACCGTAGGATTTCGCTTTTTAAATAAATACATAAATAAATAAATAAATAAATAAGAAACCAGAGAAAATCTTGCGTTTCCATACGTATTTCTCCTGATGTTCTGCACGTATCGCGCCCGCTATTTTATCTATAACTAATCGGTTTAGCAGGATGGCGAGCGGCTGCCTAACGAATCTCCCGAGTCGGGGTAAAGAGAGGCTGCGTTATGAGTTTTTAATTCTGTCACTCGCAGGCAGCCAATTGGACTGATCCTGCTTTCCTTTTTTCTTTTTCTTTAATCCGTCTATAAGGTTTTACGATTGAATGATGAAATCATACACTAGAAAAACAAATTTATGGTAAAAAGATGGGAAGAAGCTGAGATAATCCCAACATTATCAGACAAGATTTTCGGTCTTTTTCCCCCTATAATGGACCGATGATGCGACATTCGGCTTCTTTCTCGGGTTTATTAGGTCGGCCTCGCCAGAAACCTTGGACAATTGCAAGTTTTGTGCTTAAGCTGCGTTTTACTTTCATCTTACGTGGCAACGCGCTGACTTATATTTCGCTTCGCGCGGCAGGGTTGGCCGAGGGGGTTTGTCTGCATTGCCGTAGGGGTGAAGGTCGCTGACTTCGCTCCATCACGTGCGAACCTCGCTCTGCGAGGAAACAACTCACTCTCGCGCCCAGCCCAGGCCCAATGAGAGAAGGGCCTGAGGGGTAGGGGCCCTCAAAAAATTTCCACTCGTTTTCCTTATGTTGTATATTTTGTGTATAACTCTATTTATGTGCAGGAAGTCATACCAGCTTTTTTAATATTTTAAATTATCGAACAAACCCAGTGAGAGGAGATCTGAAAGTGATGCAGACCAGCGCCATCTTCCTTTGTAAATATGATGTACCTGCCTAAATTAGAGTAAGTAATGGATAAGTTTAGGCAAAAGGCTGGAGGGCCTGGTCCACTTACACTGCCTAATTAATGAAACGATGATGTCCGGTCCCACAGCTAATAAAAAGTGAAAATGTCGCTATCAGGAAAACTCGTGGTTGTCGACAGCTGCCTACGGGGAGAGAGAGAGAGAGAGAGAGAGAGAGAGGAGGGGGAAAGCCGAATCACGCCAACTCCTGCATCCTCCTCTGATGGAATACAATTGCGAGTTTATCTCGCCGTCTTTATCAACGTTCAGTTGGTGGATTTTAATTGCCCTCTTTTTAAAGAGCATTTGAAGAAAAGCGTCTCGGGATTCTTTTACTCTTAAGATTTCAGTTTCGCGGCACCCGTGAGTCCGGCTTGTTTGCTGAAGCCAGCACATCCCAAGGCTAGTGTGGGCGGTTGGCGGAAACACCCGCTGGTCTGTCGGGCCTGGCCGAGAAAGGACACCTGAATCACGGTCCCGTAGTCATCAAAAACAACCGCGTATTTCAGACGGCATCGTCTCCATGCAATAACCTTTGTTTCGTTAAACAACTAAATCTCACGTGTGAGGTAAAGCTGATTTGGTATATAAGTTCCCGACATCTATGACCCTGCTTGCTATTCGCATAATCGCTATAAAGCCTACCGGCCCGTCAATGTTCCAGCCTCAAAACGAGGCGACACCAGGGAACTTCGAAACGAGGCTACACCAAGGAAACCTCGAAACGAGGCTAGTAAGTCGACTTAACCGCCTCTACCACCAAAAATAAAAATTAAAAAAAAACACACACACACACACAAGGAAGGTGCCACATTATTATTTACATGTATGTTTTTAAATCATTAATATGGGCAAGCAAGACACGTATATAATGCGGATATATCAGCTGGATCTTTCCCATTGCATCCAGCTACAACTTTAGCCTCGGTTTAGGACAATAGAGAGCCTTGTCGCTGGCTGTTAGGGAGGCTGATAAAAATATCCGTCAGTGTCAGCTTTGATTGATGCTTAGTTTACACGATGCTCGAATGAAATGAAGCACGCACGCACAAGTCATAGACACGTATTTACTGGCGCCACGTACGCCAAGCTGCAGTATTCTCATATAAATGCCACAAAAAACAGAGAACAAATTCCATGCATAGTGCAGTGGTGTGGCTATAGAAGAGGCAGGGCCCTGGATATTTGTGGTAAAACATTCTGAAATTTAACTATCCTGAAAGCCTCTCTGGTAATTTACTTGTCACAACCAGACTCGGTCACGTGAATTAAAATGTCTGACGGATGCTGCAGCTGTTGTGAAGCATTTGATCATTGTCGCTATAAAATTTACGGGTTTAAAATGCAAATGTGAATTTAAAGAGTAACAAGGTACAATAAATAGCACCACTTGGGAACATAAGTAACCTGGCAATAATGTTCTGCGGACATGTTCGAAATACTTGAAGCTGTTTTTTCAGGGAAAGCTACCAGATCAGCATGGAGGGTTGGGAATGCGCCGCCAGCCACGTACTTGCACTTCATTGGACCACACATGTGAATAATATTACATCAGGTCAATGTCTTCCTCACAGCTGTTGAAGCGCTGAGCTTTTTTGAAAAACACGGACTTGATGAATTTTAGGCCATTTCAAAGTCTAAAGTTGTTTGTAATTTTAAGTGCACGGTCGTTCGTAGCACCATTAGTATCTCGCTTAAGTGTTAAAAAAACAATAACTTGAATGTTTTATTTGTGGCAAATAAAAGAGACGCTGACTGTAGTAAACAACCCAGTGAGAAGCATCGCAAGAATTTACTTGGTGCACGAGAACAAATTCGATACCAGTTGCCAGGAGCCACAGCTAATACATTTTTAGGTAAGGGGAGAACTATTTTGCATTTATGATTTTTTTTAAAAAAAAAAAACATCTTACTTTTAAAATTATCTCCGTATTTGTGCATTTCCTTCTTGATTGGCATAAAGTAGAATCATTTGATGATGGTGTCGAACGTGCAGGATTCTCGTTGTTTTTTACATTAACTCGCTGACGACGAGCCACTTTTACACGATGGCGTGTTTGGGGGGCTCTGCTTCTCGGCCAGGCTAGATTTTCGAAATACTTGCAATATTCTCAGTGGAATTTTTGAAATCTTTGTGTCTGGACACTGAAGTTTTTGTCTTAAACTCTTTTTTTTTTCTGATGAAGATTTTTATAACAAAATGCTACATTGAAGCTAAATTTCCAAAAATTTTGTTTTTGAAAATTAGTTTTTATAATATACGGTAAAGTGAAAGTAAGACCTTTGAATGGGAGGCTTCTAGAAATATTGGACTTTTGTGGTGATTGCAAAAATATCTTTTAAGAATACGAAAACAGCGAGGCTACAGATGCTCCACCAGTTTATTTATTTTTGTTGAAATGGCTACTCTCCCCACCGAAGGCCGAGAGCAACATACAAATGGTATAATTCGTGACGCTCCGTGCGAGTAAATGTCCTATTTCACAAACCGTATCCTATACAATACGCCAGGCATCAAAGGGTTAAGATAATTCAGGTGCTCGTATCGAGCAAGCCAGCTTTTAAGTAAAGTAGCACGTTAGCATAATTCAAAAAAAAAAAAAAAACGATGGGTTCGGGTAAGCAAATTTTTACATGGCGTTTGGAACTAAGGGCTTCGATTGCCGATGTTTACTCTTTTTTACTAAACATGGCGGATATGCCTGTATTCATAACTGTGACGATAGCGCAAATCTATACAAAGGATTCTACCTTCAAGAATGGCAAAGCTAGTGACACGGCCTCTCTTCTGCAGAAACTCCCTTCCCTCCTATGCGAGCGAATACTTTCGAGATGTCTGGCCTTCCTAAGCTACCAGGCTGTCTGGACACCCCGGGTGCTAATGAAATGGATTAAACTATGACGCTAGGAAAGAGAGACGTTTATGCTGATAACGTAGATATGCTTTGTTTTTATTGCATGCAATTTAAGAATCTAAGAATTTTAATTCATCTTTTAGTTAAAAAGAAATTAATAAATGAAGTGAATGCGCTGCTTACAAACCTTGTTGGATCATACATCATCTTTTAGTTCTGATCTTCAGAGTTACCTCCCCTTTTAAGAAAAACATTTTAGACAATTCTGTACTTTTCTGAAAGCAAATAATTAAAATAAAATTTTAAAAATTATTAATTAATAAAATTATTATACACTTTTCGTGTGTATAAAGTGCTTTCCCCATTAAAATAAGCCTGACCCAGATGATTTAGCGTTAAACTAAATAATATGAGTATTTTCGTGTGAAATATTTTACAAAAATAACAACAAAAACCACGGTTTAAGCATAAAAAACAATCATTAACCGAGGCCAACTTTTTATTTAGGTTTTAATTAAAGAGGTTTGTTTGTTTGTTTTTTTCTCTTTTTTTTTTGAGACGAATGGATAATAGAAGATGGTTTAGCCAGTTTGTGAGGTACATGACAGGTGTGTGTGCGATGCGCCACATCTTTCCAGGGAGAACCCAGTGTCTCGCTGTACAATTAGCTCTGGGTCATTGGTTTCGTGAGGACTCTGGGAGGCTGGTCGACTGGAGTTGCTTACTGGCTTTAGGTTAGTTTAGTCTGGTTATTATGAGGCAGGCGGGCAGGCTCTCAGATAATTATCAGTGGGATTTTAAAGATGGTTCAGACCGTCGTTTGTAGCCATCGTTGCCGGCGATTTATTGCATTTATTAACAATTCGTTTACGACAATCTATTTTCTTTCTTACATCGAGTCGCACTGAGACTCTATTCTACTCGTACATCCTGGTATTAACAACCAGAAAACCTACCGAGCCGTTATTAGCAGTCAGTTCGTCCAAAACCTTCTCCCCCCCCTCTCAAATCGAATAAAGGCGCTAATTTAAGCCTTCGGGGCACTCTGGATGTTTGAAACCTAGAAATATTTTCGAGAATTAATGCTTGGAATATATTAATAGACACCAAAAAATAAACAAACAAAAAACAGTCCATTCGCTGTTTAGAAAACTCAAATCAGTAAAGTTAATGTAGAAAACGAGAAGAAAAAGAGACATAAATACCCGAGTTAATCTTCAGTATCCATTATTATTACTGTAGTGATACGTAATGAAAGTCAGCTATTTTTATCGTTGGTAAAAATATTATTGTTGCCAATAGTGAAAGTGTTTTATTATATTCTTCACTTTACTCAGGTAATCACTTATGGTCGGTTCATTAATCTCAGTATATTCGTAGAATTTGATGGCAATCGATAAAATACCGTTCTAATTTTTATTGACAATCGATATCAGATAGTGGATTATCGATCGATTATAACATTATAACAGTAAATATACCATCTTTAAGTGGATCATCTCATAGATTCTTTCTGAAAAATGATATTTTTTACTATTCTTCGTGTGCCAGTGTTTTTTTGACTAACTGCTTTAAAGATGTCGCTATACGGGTTCGATTACTGGTTCCCTATACACTAAAGTAACGATGACAGTACATTTTACCTGATAACTTGTCCAAATATGAGATTTTCTATTATTCTTGTATTCTACGTTCCTGGTTCTGCTTGAAGGCTTTAAGGCAATTTAAAAAAAATTTTTTTTAAATTATTTTTCTTTTAGCAATCTCTACAAGGGAGACTACTCTGGCAATAAAGTGTAGTGCGGCAGTTAGCCGCTAGAAAGCGTCATACTGCGCTACGAGAGCACGACACTTCCGACTTCGGCAGGGAAATCCCCACTAGAATCCTTCGTATTTTAGATGTAAAGTCAAACGACCAACCGATTGAAGAAGAGTGGTGCCACAGAAGGTACGGCAAAACAGAGCTGTCGGTACCCTGGGCGTAATAATTATTGGCCTGTCTGCAATAGTTTCAGAAGAATGTCGGGGCCAACTTAATTCAGCGATCGTGGGCGGTGGGAAGTCGCTGCAGACAGAGAGACTCCGCAGTAAATAGATGTACATGCGCGCGCCTCCCCCCTACTCGCTCGTTCTATTGGCTTATAACCGACTAACAGGGATCCTGCAGGGGCGGTGACATTTGAATTTAGAACAACGAATTTCTCTCCGCCATAAAATGCTAATAAGACAACAACAACAACAAAAACAAACTTAGGTTTTGGTGGTTTGCAGCCGGGATAAATTTTACTGTAAAAAAAAACGAAAAAAAGAACGATCCGAGACGGAGCATTGGAGCGAGATGGCGGTCGGGAACTCGTTAGGCCGCAGCTGGACCAGGGGCCGTAGCGACCACGAGAGGTCTGCGGACCGACCGAGGCTGGCTGCCGTAACGCTAGAACTCGTGACGCGTGGGAGGCAAATGGCGGGTGGCTACGACTCCACAAGATGTGATAAAGAACGCCTGCACATCTGTTTGTTCACTTCCTGTTCGACGGTTGAGGAGATGAAGTAACGTCTAAGTTTTTGGATTTGACGATTTCAAGGTAAATAAATACGTTTTTGTAAAAAGAAAAAGAAAAAAGAAAACTGATAAAGCATTCGCCGATGCAGCTGGCCGGTTATTTAAAGCCCCGAGATCTAGCAGCTCTCGTCTGTTAAAAAGAAAGGAAATAAAAGCTGACACCACCTGAACAAGCTACTTAGAAGAGCGGAGTGTGGCGTCAGCCACGACGGTGGAAGGGATGTGGTTCGTTAGTGGAAAATCGCTTCTTTTAAGTCTCATTCAACCGGATTTATGCTCCTTACTCCGCCACCAGAAATAAAGATAAGAAGCACACCGTTCCGGGTGTGTCTTCAGTGGGAGCTTTAAAAAGCACGTGTCTGCTTTACTTCTATTCCAGACCCTCTGCCCAACCCAGGACACGTAGAACAATATTCCGCTTTGAAATTTACAGCGAATATTTTGTTAATTATCTCCCTGTTTACGACAGTCTCACGCGCGTGTTAATGGCACAAACATAAGACTATCATGTTTCATAAACAGAACGCAATGCACTGATAAACAAACTATCGAGATATCTGTGGTGTAAACTGTACGAATTTAGTGAGAATAAGACATTTGCCCATAATAAAAAAATTGACCGTAAAATCTGACATGTACATGTTACTTACCAACCCCAAAGTCACGTGATCTTTAGTAACGTGTATGGCCATTTCTGTTATACCATTCACCAGATGTCTAATGCATCAGGAACCACGTGGTCGCTGTCCAGTGAGACTAAAGAGCTCAACCCAGACGGTCTCTGGTGTTCAGGGCGAAAAAAAAAGAGATGAAACAATCGATGACGATGGCTATTTTTCTTTTGAATTTTGGATGTAGTTTACGACTGTTCCTGCTCGATGTGTCTTTAGACGGTTGTTCATGGAAGTGGAAACAATTGTCGCGATTTCGTATCATCCGAGCAGCGCTGACCTGTAACAGATTCTCCAAAGAAAATAAGTTCACTTTTGTGGTCACCCCTAAAACGGTCTCTTTCTAGTCGGGGTCACGTTGTTTTAGTTGCCTCCAAACGCGCAAACCCATCAGCAAAGTGAAGGTTGAACTTATTCTCTCTTTAGAGAGAAGAACCTGGCTCAAGTTGGCCAAAGTTCAGCGCAAATGATTCCTAACTTACGCAAAACAGTGTCTACTGGTGTTAGGGTTGTGTGAAATACTGCGTGTGTAGCGATTTCTCACAGTCTGTTTTGCAAGATGGGTTCTACAGACCTGCTGCAATTTGTTCTGTGTGGAACATGCGTGGGTAGCGTAGTTATACTGAGCTAGAAAGGTGATGTAGCAGCCATCATGATGGCCAGGACTGCTGTGACACCCCTGCCAGGTCTCTGTGTACCTCTTTCAGAGTCGGCCGATAACAAACACCAAGTTCAACCCGGTGCCTCGCTACAGGTGCTCGTTGATAGGTCGTCGTTGAAGCGTATCATGTGAATATGAGTGGCAACATCTAGAGACAGTTTGGCCCTTGTTCTACAAATATGGAATCAAATGACGCTGGTGTGTGGCTTTTGTTGGCCCCACCCTACCAAGAGACTACATGCAGCGCCTGAAATAATAAAACTGTGTCACAATTCTCAAGCTTTGATTGACGAAGAGTTGAAGAGTCATACACCACCGTCCACAATCACCAGGGCGACTGTAAAAATTCGTACAAAAAGTCTCACATACAACGTCACTGTACTGTTTTGCGCTGTGTATAAAAGACGCACAAACAAGTAGCGACAACATTCTTAGGTTGTGACAGAAGTCCGTGTCTGTTTAGGTCACGATAGACAGACCACTGAGGAAAGCAATCTGTCTGTATTATGCTTCTTTCCAAATTTTTCCTTGACGTACTGAATGCTACTAACAGATGCCGTTAATTTTTTTTTTTTTTTTATCCCTACTTAGTATGAAATATAATACAGTTTGATCATCGCTTCTCTCCTGCTAGGAGCTAGAAAACAGAGTTTGGTAGTTCCACTTCAAAAACTCTCGCTAATATTTCAAACAGCCGACAGTGGTATTTAAATCAACACGACTTTTACCGAACCCTAACGAAGTAACCACACTGCAGATGACTCATCGATCCGAAAATACTGGAGGAGTGACTAGAATTTCATGTTCATCCATCCATGCATTTTTAAACACTAAAATATAAAAAAAGAAAATTTTCATCTTTTTTGAAATTCTATATTTGCAATCCCCTGTTTACTGCTTGTGTGTGTGTGTGTGTGTGTGTGGTGTGGGTGTGGTGTGGTGTATGTGTGGTGGTGTGTGTGTGTATGTGTGGTGTGGTGTGGTGTGGTGTGTGTGTGTGTGGTGTGTGCTTAAATTTCCAGTGTAAAATTGAAATTCCTTCTCTATCGAATAACGATTATAAAACAGAAAACTCGCCCATTTCAGTGTCTGAATTCCGATTTGTTTTTCTTAATCTGCTCGGGAAGAAGGAAACTAACTGTCAGTTTGATAAAAACTCGGAAACTTGATTTTTTTTGTTTTTTTGTGCATTAAATGAAACAAATTTTAAAAATTATTTTATCTTAAACAAATTTTGATTTCACGGTTAACTCTGGTGGGCTTCTCTATTAAAGGCGTCTTTTACAGTCCGCCCATCACAAAGCTAGGGAAAGACTGGTCAAGTAGAATTGCAGGTTTTAAAAATTCTTGTGCATATTGTTGAATTGTGTGGTGGCAACATTCACTTCGTTTCCGATATGTACAGTGAGGAGAAAATCTGGATTTGTATATTCAATAGGTTCAGAGGCTGGGAATGCCGAGTCTAACTTTTGGCATCAAAAGTATCTGGAGGGGGGGACATTATATAATGCAAAGCGATTCTTCCGGCCGTTATTTAAAAGGGGGTGGAAACTCCGTGCGACACCGGTGTAAACCGAGCTATGTACTCAGTGCCTGCTCGCTCTCTTCCTCTGCGTCATTAGCTAATTTTTTTGGCAGAAGTCAAACCGGTTCGTTCGCATCTGAGCTGGTGTAAAGTGCGAAAACTCCGTCATGCCGGGCTAAGCAAAGACAGGGTTCACCGATACTCGCCTTGCTTTTTCTTCCCTCTTTCTCCAAGGACTCAGCAGCCAGCTCGTGGCGGCGGCTCTGGTCGCGTGACACCGGGCTTTCTGTTCTCCGCACACATGTCCGACCCCTGACCTTCGTCACGCGCCGTGAAACACAAGCGCCTCTGTCGTCGCTTCCTCGAAACAAAACCAGAAATCAAAGTCGATACCTGTACATCAACGCGAATTATTCATTTTTCTCGGATACGAGAGGCGCCCCGGCCCCGCCCCACGACCGACCGGATCTGCTTGTGCTGCGCGAGGCCGTCCGGAACCACCGGTCTCGGCGGGCACTGGGTGCGTGACGCCGCCGCCAGTCGAGCGTAACCGATCAAGCTGCCTGGAGAAGCCGGTGCGACGACACCTCTGTCCCCAGTTGAGGGGCCGGCCGGCTGCTCGGAAACAGCGGTTCAGACGAGAGCGATCGCAGCATTTCGAAGGGCTTTCCAGTTTAAAAAAAAAAAAGGGATAAAAGTGATCTTTACAAGAATAAAGGGTTAGGATACTTTTTAGTCAGTAGACACTTCGGTCGCTAATCAGGACCAACACTGGCGGCGGTTAGGGTGGCAGAGGAGTCGTCCCAACTCTGCAGGGGGCTTCTTCTGCGTGTCGAAAAATTCCCCTAATCTACTGCGGCCATTTTTAACGGCGACTATTTAACCAAAGACAGAGTTTTCGGAAGGGAGTTCCTTCCTATAAGGGGCCGGTAGAATTTTTTTAAAAATGTATGACTGCATATTCGCTTCAGGGGATCTCGGTTAATTGACATAAAGCGGTGGGCGAGGAGGCCCGGGTGGATTATGGCTCAAATCGTACTGATCTCCCTGGCTAACAAGCGGACCGACCGACCGTCTCATCAGGGTTAATAGGGAGGGGCTCCCAAAATCGCTAACTCGGCGCGTTAGCTGCGATACCAGAGAACGGTTACCGGGCAACGAGCCCTGCTTCTGTTGGACAACCCCCGACATACCGACGGCTCTGAGATAATTCTAGAACAATTAGGAAACTGCAGGCTCCAGATTGCAATCAGGACGCGGACAATTCCTGTCATCCGGTTCCTCGTTGGTAATTTGCCGCCACCGCCTACCTCTTGCAGCAATATTGGGGTAGGAAATAAATATACAGTATCTTATACAGGGACGGGCTGATTGTTCTCGCCACAAACTTAAAGATGAAACATGGTAGTTAAGTTTCTGAATCAGTTATGGAGAATGTCGCTGGTGAGATAGGAAAAAGCGATAATAACTTATATAGACAGAGAAATAGAATATGTGAAGAGATTTTTATTGCGTAATGATACGTGTGAATAAACACTTGCCAATGCACTGTTTCCTTGTTGTTGTTTTTTTTTCGTTAAATTCTTTAACGGTTTGATTTTCATTCCAGATGGGAGACGCAAAGTATGGGCAGGTTAAAGAACTTAGTCCTCTATTGGCTGTGGTGCTGCTACTTCGTGGGATGGATGGGAGCTGCAGGTCGACACACAACCTAAGGGGTTGGTCTGGCTGCGCAACAGAATCCAGTGGGATTGGAACCCTAGCCGCTGTGAGCACGCGAAGTCCAGCAGCCGAAGATGATGATAAATATGCTAATGTAGAAACAAGTAGAGGCAAGATGCAAAAGTCTTGGAATATCTTGAGCATGATTCTGCACACAGTACTCGGTACTTACTATGGCAACGCTTTGTGGAAAAGCGGCTGTGCTCACATTACCCGAAGTGTACCTCCCATATTGCCCTGCGTATTGCATTGAATTCTATCCATTCCTCATTTAGTCAGCTCTGCCCAGATTGATGAAGGTCACGGTTAGGTCAGATGACCGATCTGGGTAATGAGAGAGCGGAGAACGCTGCCTGGCGAGGTCAGGGGTCATTAGGAAACAGCGACTAATTGCTCAAGCTCACAAAGGAACTGCAGGCATCCGTCCGACGGGTTGATGAGGCGGAATGAAAATGAAACACCTGAGAAGGAACCAGCCAAATGGAGGGCGGACGTAAAACTGAAAGTGAAGTAGCCGGAAAAAAGGAAGAATTCGTCATAAGGTTGTTGGAGCTGCTAGAACAAAAAATACCAGAAATACCAAAGTACAAGCCATAAAATAGCTACTTCAGCCTCTTGTATCAGGTATTTTCTTTTTACCTGGACGGCAGTAAAACTATGATGTATGGCTATAGGAAACCCTTGCTATCCAAGATGTATTTTTAGTTCGTACATCGGTGGAAGGTCAGAAGGTAAATCCATTCTCTCTCTCTTTCTCTCCTCACTTCCCTCTCTGTACTGGCGTCCTCTCTCTCTCTCTCTCTCTCACTTCCCCTCTCTGTACTGGCGTCCTCTCTCTCTCTCTCTCTCTCACTTCCCTCCCCTCTCTGTACTGGCGTCCTCTCTCTCTCTCTTCCCCTCTCTGTACTGGCGTCCTCTCTCTCTCTCTCTCTCTCTCTCTCTCTCTCTCTCTCACTCACTTCCCCTCTCTGTACTGGCGTCATATCTCTCTCTCTCTCTCTCTCACTCACTTCCCCTCTCTGTACTGGCGTCATCTCTCTCTCTCTCTCTCTCTCTCTCTCTCTCACTTCCCCTCTGTACTGGCGTCCTCTCTCTCTCTCTTCCCCTCTCTGTACTGGCGTCATATCTCTCTCTCTCTCTCTCCATTCTCCCCCCCTCTCTCTCTGTTCACCATTAAATAATGTGTTTTTCGTATAGCGGAACAGTAAAAGCCGCTCATAAAAATCCCAAGAACAAAAAACAATAATTTTCTCGTGACTATTACCTACCTGTCTCTGTGTGTATATAATCCGTGTGAATGAATAAAGTTCAACCCAGAAACAGTGCAAAGTAATAGATATAAAGATAAACATTTCCTGTTTATTTTACTTTGGTTCAATCATTAGAAAGAAACACGAAACTGTCTCAGAAGCATTCATTCCCAAGCCCCAGAAAAGAGGAATAATTTGCATTTGGGTTGTAAATGTAGAATACTGTCAGTGAAGATTGTAGCTGAAGGGTTAATGCAAATAGATGAACTGTTTAAAAAGTACATTAAAAAAAAATTCCCGACTTTTGACGCAAGGGAGCGTCCGCCTGATGCTTTTAGGGGAGAAAGAAGGCTCGCGAACCGTGCAATCCGACCCTAATTGGGGATTTCTTGAGTTCCATCGGCGTGTGGCTACCAGATCCCTTCCCGAGTCCCGGCCGCTCCGAGTTTTTTTCTAATGGACTTCCTGGATGTCTGTCTTGAACAGCCATTCATCCAACCTGCCGCTCATCCCATCCTCCCCTCCCCCTGCTCTTTTCTGAACCAGCTTCTATTCTTAAACTCCTTTAGCCCGTTTTATTTTTTAGGATCTCACTACAGTCCATCACTACTATTATTATTAACATTATTGTTGTTGTTGCTACTGACAATTTCTTCCTTGATGAGTTATTTAAAGTATCCTTCATTCAAACCTTCCAAGAAAAGTGTTTCCTGAACCTTGATTTTAGATTTATTTTGTTTCCTTTTATTCTTTATGTTTATTTTTCTTTTAAAAAAAATTGTGATGTTTCTAAACAGTTTATTTATTAATTTTTTTTAAAAAATCTGCCTCCCTCATCGTTTCTGCTGCTTGTAAAATTCTATCATAACGTCTTTTTTTTATCAGTATCCTGACAAACTCCTGCTGTCTGCGCCCTAAAGGGGATCGGATCAGCAAAGTTCCACGTCGTCGTATTCAATACCGGGCCCTGCTCTGTCAAAATACCCTTCATCAATACCCCGATCTACATCGGTGACGGGTCAGCAGCATTCCCATCTGCACGGATGGTCTCCCCTTTCAGCAGAATCCTCCTCGGAGCTGCGCGAGTGGATGCCCGTGGTACTAATTATCTGTTTGCTTGTTCGCATTGACGTTTATTGGCAGCTGACTAATAAGTGTCGACATCTCGATTAATTCTGGATGTAAGCGAATGCCGAGTTAAGTTATTTTAATAGCTGCTGAGTGGGAAACAAACTCGGACACCTCCGGGCTCCGCGATTGCTGCTGCAACTTAACAAGCAGAATCGCGCGGATCCCGTTTGTTCGATCAGTCATTTAGTAAGATAAACTTAACCAATTAATAATAGACTATTCCCTTTGAGCCTTTATGCTCGTATTTTCCGGCATCTTATGAACGGCGAAAGGTCCTGTGCTTACTAGAGGATCACCATGTTGATTGACCACCATGTTCGCCTGCCCTGCTAAGTACCATGAAGCCGTTCGTTTTATCACTATTGATGCGTACGGTGTTCAGACGGTGTAGTTTTAGAAGTTTACTACAGATAATCCGTCTTAGATATCTGTCTTCCCATTCTGACTGCATCTTAATATTGTCTTCTGACGTCGGTACATAACGCATCCACCAAAAAGAACCACCACCACCCCCCCTGGTGTCAGTTTCGTAAACCATGTGTAGGAGAGCAGGGTGATGTTCGTGCTGCCAGGAATTCTACGGTTTGTACCTAGAGAATTACTGCAGATCTTTTAATCTTCTAAATTTGCCGTTAATTTTGTTTTAATTTCGATACATCGCAGAGGTTTCATGAACTTGCACATGGCAGACTGGTAAAGTTAAGTAAATAAATGTCTGCGGTGTGTGGCGCAGGGTTCTGCAAAGGCCCCTTTCCTGTTTTTGATCTACACTACGAAATGTGTGGTAGACGAAGTTTAAAGTTTGCAGATGTCAACGAAATCTGTGCGAGATCTAAAGAGACGAGTGAACCTGAATAATTTATTAGCGTGGAGTTTAACACTAAAATATGTAAAATTATTTTAAAAAGAGGATGAGGGAAAATACAATCATTATACGAAGAAATAGTGAGTTAGAAAACATGATTTCAGAAAAGGATCGATGGAATACCAGGAGGAATGACTAACCGAACCATCAAAGAAAAGGATCGATGGAATACCAGGAGGAATAACTAACCGAACTATCAAGCATACTCCATATTTCATAAAAAGATTCTCAAGCAATAGAAAGAGTTCTGCGAGGATGCACCAGGATGTTAGCAGGACTTAAACATTTGGCTCTGATTATTAGACGTCTGAAAAGAGATCTGGCGGAGGGTTTTCCGCATAATTAAGAAGTTTTGTGGAGGTGGTCACTGGTGTCTTCAGCTATCTACTGTTTAAAAGCAATTAGGAACCATAACTATAAATTAAAGTATAGAACTAGAAGGAAAAAAAGTAGTAGAAATGTTGTAAAATGATGGAATAAAATTACGAGATTAATTTGTAAACGATTCTAAGACCAAATGAGTAAAATTTCCCCAGCGTGAGGAGTCTTGTATAATCCACGATGACCTTCTTCCTTCTTCTGCCAATCAATCTAACCTCTAACCCAAACTAATTACGCTACAATTTTGGACAGCATCATAAACCCTGCCATCTATTTAATTTCTTTTCCTTTCTTTTTCACGCTCAGCCGCATTGTTTTCGGAACGTCGCGGTGGCTCACTCGCCGATTTATAAAAGCTGCACTATCGATGTCGAGTACCCCGATGGCTTGTTATTCTAATTCTGTAGTATTTCCGGTTCTTCATTCTGCTGTTGTCCCTCATCACGTGATAAATTGTCCCCCCCCCTGTTGTCTGCTTAGTGCTTATGCAATGTTCGTTATTGCTGTTTCTTTCTTTCTCTTTTTGTAGCCTTTATTAGTTTAGAAATTTTGTCAACCATAACCATTCAGAAACTAAGGAAAACTTGGTGGTTTTTTTTTCTTGTTCTTGCTGATAAATAAAAGTAAAAATTTTACCGAAGAACAGAGGGGGGAGGAGGAAGAGAGAGAGAGAGAGAGATGGGTGGTCGGTCGGCCAGGTGCTACGTGTCCACACCACGAGAACCATAAATTTGTTAACCCAGAAGAGGTCTCATTACCTTCCTTCCACACGCCCCCTCCTAGGCTGGCTCAGCGATTTTGCTTTGGTTCTGACCCCGCGATAGATATCAGCCGCGAACCACGGACCGCAAACTCGAGCAGGGTTCTTTCTGCCTCCGGACCGGTTACTGGGGGCGGGGCTTGTGGAGCTCCCCAGCTGGACTTTGTCAGAACCCGCTCTATCTCCCGCCAGTTTTATTACCCGCTGGCTCTCCCCTACATTTATCAAGAGCTGTCTGGGAGCCCCTCTTGCGATCCGCCCTAGCGTCACCTCACTGACCCCCATCTAAACACGGACCCCTGACCCGGGAACCGCAGACATCTGGCGGTAGGTCCACTGGTGGGTCTAGCAGGGGAATGGACGCTGCTCGACTGTAGTAGAACCAACGTGTGATACTTGATACGCGGTGTTCCCCGGAGAACCCGAACAGATCAGGACCCTCAACACCCCCCCCTGCAGAGCGAAATAATTGCTTATTTCTACGAATTTTGGGGGAGCCGAAAGAAATATCATCCAGGCTACAGGTTAATTTACTTAATATTTCTATTTTCTCTATTCTTTAATCTCATTTATTTACTTTCTTTCCGTTTACTTCTTTTGACACAAAGTCCAGCTGATGGCGACGGTGAAGTAAATGCGAGTTGTGGCTGCAGAGGCGACAGACCCGTCTAAGACACGAGCCAGAGCGCGCCCTCTGACCGCACAACCGTAAGAACTACAATGGGGGAGGGGGACAATGGCGTGTATTCACCACGAACGATTGATTCAGTTCCCATCTGTCTGGCTGTGGTAGTTTCACTTTTAAATCGCATTGTTTAATTCTGACTGCACGGATTCCGGACACATCCGATACAGACCTCGGCTGGAACATCTTTTTCAGTTACCAGCAGAATGAATCAAAACTTTTAAATGCATAAAATCTTTTAATTCTCAATTCTGTTCCTAAACATTTCAACAAAATTATCTGAGAAATCCCTAAGTAGTAATCAGCTAGGGCATAATTTATTCCATATTCCATTATTATTATTGCCCTTTTTTGTTGTTTTTTTTTACAGAGTGCAGTAATACAAAGCCCAGTAGCCTCCATTTCGGACTTCGCTACTACTCCCGTGGTCACGTGACGTGCTGAGCGGATCAAAGAGTTGCTTTAAAATTCTCGTGATTTGTATCATTTATGAGCGTCAGTCAGTAGCAGGGCGAACCGATACGAGTCCTTCGTTTGCCAGCAGTGTCACGGGTCGCCGGAAGGTTCGGCACTTCTTTGTTGTGACGTCAGCGCCACGTGATAATAAAATTCGGGGCCCCGTATCTCTCGGCAGGCTGATTGAATACTTTGTGGGCATGTGCCCAGATAGCAGATGGAAACAAATCAAACAACTCACTTACATTTGAACGTTTGAAGCTGTTTATTCTTAGTTGCACCTTCTTTTGTTGTTGTTGTTGCTCGTTCTGAATTCGCCGACAAGTCTGTGTATCTGTCTCTTCCTCCCATGTGCTTTTTTCAAAGCACTCAGTAGTAAATAATTCACGAAGGCAGACAAATCCGTAACAGCGCTGGTACGAAAGCGTTAGAACAACATAACCTATTCTCATCCCGACAAGCATCATTAACGCCTGGTATTTATTAGGAAGGATAGATTTTGTTGTTTTTTTCCTTCCAAGTTTCAACTTTAAAAAGAAACAAAAAAAAAATCGTTGGCCGAAAATATCGCGTTTGTAGAAGAAATGTGGAAATTTTGGCTGGCTTAATTCTTCACAAAAGGAAATCAGTTTTGTCTTCACTTGACGATTCTAGAAAGTGAAAGTTTTCTCTTTATGTTCACACGAACTATTGTATTGTTTAATACTCGAAAAAAAAATACCCCTTTTTTTTTTTTTCAATTCTAGTTTGCAATTAAAAATTATCGACATTTTTCTGGTAAATTCCCATGTCTCGAATAAAGTCCAACGGAAAGGAACTGTTTTAAGATTAGTATTTTTTTCAGCGCCGGTGCAATAAAATACAGATGCTCTTTGTTTTTACTCAACATATGAAGATGTTTATTAACTGGTCCACTCGAAGTTTCCTTTGTAAACCAGACAGAGTTAGTTCAGGACACCCTTTGTATTTGTTGGATTTTGCTCTTTTTACGAATAACGGTTATGTCATAACGAATCAGAAGAGCTGTTGCAAACAAACGCCATCACGTGACCCCTGCTATGGGGATGAACGAATGACCCAGTTCGTGAACGGAGAACAACTCCCGCTTTGTGAAGTATAAAAGTGATATCTATATAAAAAAACACAAAAACACAATATTACGTATTTATATCCGTAGAAATTTGGTTACTCTGGCGCCTGATAAGGTGCACGTTTTGTATAGATTTAGTGCAACAAACCAGGGAAGAGAAAATTGGATGCATGCGTAAACGACAGGTTTATGTTTCGGATGCCTTTGTTGTTGATTTCCTAGTTAGTTCTTCTCCTGATAAAGGTCAGGGTTCTATAAACGGCAGCCATGCCTACCTCGGGCCATTCTGCAAGGAGTAAACTTAAGTTTTTAGTCCATGAAACAATTCAGTGGAATTACGTTGTAGACTTAAGAAATGGAATTTTTGGTCCGGCTAAAGAAAAACAGAAATTGTTTTAAATATCGCCACCGGAAGCAGGAGTGTGTTCCTTAGGCAGGTGCGGTGTTGGACACGAAACTTATTGACAGAGGTGATACACCCTTGATACACCAGAACGGTTCGTGGCCGATTATCTTGGCAGGGTTCCTTCGCTTTTCGACCAGAATAAGTGGAGGTTTCAAAAAATGTGACTTCTAAGGAAAACAAAAAAAAAAACGTTCTGTCACGCGTGAACTTGAACTCCAATTAGTGCAGCAAGCTGGCTCACGTGACAGTAAAAACAAACGGTCTACAACAATATACCCGATAAGTAATTTTAAGGGGAATGAACAGCGAAGCTTAAACATATATTACGAGTATTTAGGATTTGGATTCAGTGCTAAAATTACCGATGGAAACATTATCCAAGGCATATTAGAAGTAGTCAATTAGATATTTTTATGTAGATTCTTCCGAGTTGCACATTTATCACTATGCACAACTATGACGCAAGCAAAGATGTTCGTGTTGTTCTTAACAGAACTATGGTGTCTCCATACCATGTTGAAAAGTATTAAAAGTTTACATTTACTGTAATTTCATTGAAATTCAGGTAATTTATTCCATAAACAGAGTTGATTAAGCTAGTTTATTAAAAGACCAGTGAGCATTTCTTTAACAAAACCTGCGACATGTTAATCTATAACAGTTCTAGATGTCGCCCTCTGGACCATCTTAATACCTGCGTCGGGGGAATTCCGGGGTGGGTGGGTTTAAGTTGATTTCTATACGTCATATTTTAAAGTTATAATGAACGGATAAACTTCGAACAGAGGCTTTTCATTGACGCGTAATGGCAATTCAGCGAGTTGTGGCGTTGCCATGACACTAACAATAAATCTTGCGAACCGTGAAGAAAGAAAGGAGGAATAAATTCTTCACCGCATTGAAAGCGTCAGGAAGATGAATGATTGCCGATGGTGTTTGATAAAGAGTTTACTGAGGTGAAGGTACAAAAAAAACCGAGAAGAAGAAAGAACCTGTAATCAGACATGGTCATCTATGACACCGACATTAGAAACACAGCGGCCTCTGGAAAACAGATTAATGCGCCCGTAAAGATAGGACTCGCCGTTTATGCTGGTACAAGTATTTAATTGTTTTATCGATAGATGGTAAGGAGAGCAAAGCGAAGCAACAGTAAATGAAGCGAGAAATGTCTTCATCAGTTCAGACGATCTGTGAGGATGGAACACGGGACGGACGTTGGAATCCGGTTTATGTCGGAAGTCGCGCCTCACAACCTCAGTCTCTTGTCAGGGGCCAGGACTTGGGGCGGAAAACGTCTTTTTTCTCTAAAGATATAACTGGGTAAAATCCAAAACTAATAAATACTAGCAGCAAATATCTTTATAAAACCAAATACAAATCGAAATCTACGGTTCCACCAAACTCTCAGAATCACCTAGCAACTCCTTACAGACTTAGATAAAACCTGACCAGGGCGGCTGCTGCCTGAGCCCCCTCTCGACCCTTTTACTCTAGATTCTTATGGCCCCACGCCTCTTTCCGCGGGTCTCGTTCTGAAGCGTCACAACTGTACCAGAGGTTTTCTTAATGCACTTCTAAACCTTTGTCGCGTAACTTGTTTACGTGTAAAACGAGCAACACCACAGCAGATCCAGCTAATAATCGCAACGACTGTAGGAAGAGATATTTTTAAAGGATCAACAACCAGATTTCAAAAATTCTATTTACAAGAAACATTAGATGTGGAGTCTGTACGTAGAATTAAAGTGGCGGCGCAGCGGTAGACTGCTAAAAACGAGGGCCACGAGTTCGAATCCCGGTGAGCGCCAGCTCAGTTCAGACTACACCCCCCCTCCTGGCCTGGTCTATTTCGCTTTCTTCACCAGCCCCAACACGCACCATTCTTGTAGAGAACAAGTTTGGTACGGTTCTTCTGCAGTAAGCGTGTAGCAGCTATCTTCTGCACCCTGTTTTCCTCCGCTTAATCTCGGAAACGGGTGGGTGGGTGGGCGAGTGTCCAGCAGATTCCAAGGAGGAGAGAAGACCATCTTTACATAGGATTCACACGGTGATCCGTATGAAAGCCGATAGATGTCGAGCCGATACCGGCAAAGATGGTTTTGCAGACATTAGAAATATAGCAAAGACGACTCTCCAGGGAGCTAAACAAATGCACCAATGGACGGAAGTTATCTTTAAGTTAGTTTTTGGAAATGGGCGAGTGTTTATCTAGAAATCGTACAAATAACACGAATCTTCTCTCACTGAAGACATTGAAATATTTCCTATACAATCAGCCTTTTGGTGCGGGATTAGATGTATATGGACGATTAAATATGAAGTTTAAGTCGGCCCTTCGATCACGTGAAACTTTCTCATCAAAGACATATCAGCTGTGTGTCTACAATTAGGGCTTCCGGTGTATGCAATCACTGTATTTTATAAAGAATTAAGTAACCTCGTTGCTAACCAATTCCTTCCCTTAAACCCGGTTAAGATTTGTGGCAATTCTTTGCAAATGTTATCGAATCATCTCCAGGAGTTGTTCGCGTCGATGTGATAACTATCAGGTGGGCAGCCATTTCTTGAAAACAGATCAGCCGGTTAAAAATGGTTCGCCCGTGCCGAGAACCAGAAAGAGAAGGGGAGTGAGTGCCCAATAAACTAACGGGATTTTGAAAATTGAATTTGCAGCCGGTGAGACTGCACGAAAATAAAGAGAGAGAGCAAAGATGAAAGTGAAAGCAGACGTGCACTGCCCGGATGCTGGCAGGTGGTTAGTTTACAGGACCAAAAAAAAAAAAAAATAACACATAAACAACGGCTAAGCTTTCCTCCGACACAGATGTCTGAGCAATCCCTTAGAGCAAGATGTCAGGCTTGACAGAGTTAACGCCCCTATAATCCTGCTCTTTTGTCATTCATGTGAGGCCTCAAAACTGAACAAGGAAACAACAATAAAATCTTTAAGCATAAACACAATCCTGGCAACATCTCGAACTGGAAATTATGGCAAAAGTTATATATATGAAACCAGATAAAAATAAATATATTTTGAATTTGAAAATCACAAGACTTCTAAATAATGTCTTTAATTTTCATTTCTTTTAAATTACAGTATTTAAAAAAAATTACTTTTGGTTGTTTTGACTTTTAAAAACACACGAGAAATCTAACTATAGTGTCTTACCATCTAGTTTTACTTAATTCGACAACCTCAATAAATAAATATATCTTACTAAAACTTCCATAAATAGCATATTATGTGTCTAGGTAGGAAAACAACCAGTGTGCACTATCACTGTCAGACCGAAAACAAACGGATCTCGCGATCTTTCTCCGTCCATCCGGGCAGTCGTTCAGGGTGGGGCCAGGATCAACAACGGACTGCCAAAGTTCTCCACATTTCTATGGAACTGTGATCGATATTACCGCGATGATGAGAAGAACGTGCTGCCGTCACTCGCCACGTACTCATTCATCCTCAAGATTATCTTGCCGACATAACTGCAGCAAACCTAAATGACTTCACTGTTATTTCCACCGCCGTCAGAATAAGGCGCCTATAAAGGCCAATCATAGAATCTGTTTAGCGAGATCGGCGGGTTCTCTTTTCCGATCGGTCCAGGTTTCCGCCATTTACTTCGGAATGCTGCAACTGAGTTAGGTTCTATCGAAGACCCAGTGTTCTTAACTTACGGAGAAGTGTGGCAGCGGAAGAGTCGGAATAATCTGGTGTCGAAGAAAGACAGTGTTGGTGTTTGTCGAAGGATGTCTCGATTCTGCTGGGTGCATTGCCATTCTTTAAAGAGAAGAATCTACTATTTTTTACCAAAAAAGGCATACTGAGGTTCGGTATCCATGTTCTTCAGAAGGATGGCGCTACATGCCGCACTTCTCACGTGAACACAGTCTAAAAAAGGATTCAAAGCATTCAGCTTTTTTCTGATCATTTCAAATCCCTTATATGGATCCGATCGGGCACCTGTTGTGGGACCATCTGGTTCGTCAGCAAAGATCGACTCGTCAGTGTCCCTCCAATATGATGGAATTAAAGAAGGCTGTCATTGAGAGACCAGACTAGATCATGATACACAATTTCGTTACTTCAATGCGAAACAGAATATTGGTTCTCCGTGCTGCAAAAGGGGGCGTGGCCAAACAATAACCTAAAAAAACTTTTCTATTTGGCGTTTTCTACAAGCACCTAATATAATTGAATAACAGCAGATGCTCAAACTTATTACGGTGGACTCTGTATAGACTTGCATATATTTAAAACACAGAGAAAAAAATAAAAGGTGCAATCAACAGCTTTCAGGAATCAAATCTGTTGTTTATTGCGATCAAAGCCAGAAGCAGAGACATTTCATGAAATAGTCTTTGTTATATTAGGAGATTGAAATCGGAAGTATTTCTACTTAAAAACCACGAGTAAAATTTATAGCTTAAGCTGACGTTTAAGTGTCTCTTTCAAATGACTTTTAAAAGAATTATTTCTTTTTTTATAAACCAGGTTTCACGGTAATTGGAGAATACACGAATAAAAGATCAATAAATTGGAAACATTTTTTTAAAAAAAAAAATAAAAACAAAATTTTCCTTCTAAACGTTTGTAGTACAGCAAAGTTTCAATGAGAAGATAGTAAAGCGAAAGTAGTGAGCCAGAAGTTTCTCCTCGAGTGGCACTCTCTTGATCAGATTCACAACAGAGTAAAACGAAATATCGGGCGGGCAGACAGACGTTTACGGATCTAAATTACAACGGCATTTTCCCGCCACCGTTATAAATAATAGTTCTGTTATCCATGTACATTGTTTTCTGATCTAAGACCCGCAGGCTCGTGTAATCAGTCAGAGGGAGGGAGGAGCTTTTCGCTAACAGCCAGGAGAGTTCCCCCAGCTGGCGTATTGTTTCACGAGGAACTTTGTACCAGGTATCACCGGAATCGCTAACGATGAAAGATAAGTCGGCGCTCCGCCAAACTCGCGGTAATTCGATCGAAATATCATCATAAAGAAGCGCTCTGTTTGTAAGACAGGCGAGAAAATACAAAAGAAAAGATTATTTGAGCAGCTGTTTTGTGTGGGGGGGGGGCTTGGTAGAACAACAACGGGCTCTTATATAAAATGCCATGTTTTCAGAAACGGACTGCCAGTTATTATATATATAGAGAGAGACAGACGGAGAGATAGAAAGAGAGCAGCGCAAACAGACACGACAAGAAAGTGAGAAAACTATCAGTTACTAAACATATAGACAACTCGAGTAAATAAATTAGTCTCCCTTCATTCAAGCCGATCCCTCTCGGTATCACCAGGTTAATTCTTTGCGATATCGAGTGACAACATTTCAAATACATAAAAGTCCATATTATTTCAAAGGTTTAGGTAAAGAGAATAAAAACAACAGTTGTGTTGTGGCAATCTGATGTTTGAACGTGTACAAATATAGCTTAATGATAACAATGAATTACATACTATTTACATTATTCTAATTTATCAAAATAAACTCATGTAGGAAAGTTTCGTTTGATTGCAACAGTATTTGTGTGTAAGTAGTTCTGTCTGGCCACGCTAGGTGGCGCGTTGTGTTGAATGAACAGAACAAAGGCAAGCAATATAATCTAGGCGAGTATTAGTGCGGAATTTCAGTATAAAATGGGTTTCCAAGAATAATACATACTTTCGTAAACTAGAATGAAAGCATTCTACTCTGATTATATTTCGGTAGATACAGGAATGCTTCACAACAGAATCTTCTCAAAATACCCATGCTGTCATTCGTACTAACTTTTTTTTTTATTATTATTAAATAAACAAGTCAGCCTCTGATGTTAACGTCATGGTGTCGTAAAAAGGCCTAAATGGTATGCATCTGCATGAGAGCGTGAGTTGGCCAAATTTGTGGAAGTACGTAGAACTTTAGGATGTTGTCACATTAATACCGTATATCTAAATTATCCATTGCACACAAAAGGGGTAGTTCCATAGTTTTTCAATGATACCATGTCATAATAATTTTTTTTGGCGTACCTTTGCATGTCTTCCGTTGAGTCTACAGCGAATACGTGTCTGGTGTTGATCGGCTTACAGACTTTGGAGCATGTTTTACGGCAGAGTTACAGGCATATTTCAGGTATCTTCTGATCGTTTCGGCACTGATGCCACACTGCTCTGGAAAGAGTGCAGCAGTAATCGCTGCAATGAAAAAGGTATTTCGCAAATGCTGAGTCCAGCGCAAGAAGTAACTCCGGCCCAGCCAGTGTGAGGCCTGGTTGGTCCGCATCTTTGTCATCCTTGAAAGTTGCAGAAAGCTTGACATCTAACTCTGAACAATTAATGATTTACCTCCTTCAGTGGAATCTGACTGTGCTTCTTTCTGTCACCATGGCACCATGGCATAGTACCTTTAAACAAGTCAATGCATCATTGCGTTGCTTTACCTGCACAACGAGGAATGTGCATAACCACTTGACCATAGATATTCACACTCCGCACGTGCCATTCACGTTGCTCGTTTCCCAGCTTTTCGGGTGTTTACATGACCTTGACCCGGGTATATGTTAATACAGTCGCGCAACCAATTTTAATAAACAATAACAATCTCCAGGGATACGATGACGATTTTCGCGGCTCGAACTGTCGTCGTTGTATTAAATTCTTTTCTGGTAAAGTGATCGCTGTAATGGCGCACTCGTTAAATATATCATTCTTATACATCGAGCTATCAGAGAAAGATGGCGACCGCCTGTCTCTCCTGGTAAATCTACAAATCCTGGAAGATTTAGAGCAAAACAAAGAACGTTGCCCCGGTAGAAGAATTGTTTCCGATGCCGTGGGCCAGCGGGAAGAAAGGTTTTGTAGGCCGTGAGACGTCTATTGCGAAGGAGCGGATCCGTGCAGTAGATCACGGAGATTTGAACCAAAATTTATTCCGCTGGTTTCAAACAGCAAGAGATATAAACATCCCAGTTTCTGGTGATCTGGTGCGTGCTAGAGCTATGAAATTTGCGAGCTCCGGGCCAGAGCTCTTAAAAGAACATCACGATCTTAAATTTAAGTCAGTCGACGGAGCGAAGTCTGTGGTAGACACTGCAATCAAATTTTGTTAGTTGGGAAACATTTCCCCAGCACTGATGAGAGGCTGAAATTTTAGAGACATCCACGATGTTGACGAAGCTGGTTTGTTTTCTTCAGCTCGTCTCCAGTAAGACGCCGGCTTCTGCAAACGAAGGATGTGACAACACAAATAAAAGTAAGCAGAGAGTTACACTTCTTAGAACAAATACAAATGGTTCTGACCGTCTGTTTCCCCCTTTTTTTTTACTGCTGATCAGCTGCCTTTGGTGTTTTAAAAATGTGTAGGGTCCCCTCATCCACTGTCTCAATAAAAAGGGCCTGGTTAACCGATTACCCGAGAACAGTGCGAAATTTTGACCAGAAGCGGAAGGTGCGTTTATCAACTGCGTTCCAACCAAGAGAACGGGGCTTAGTTCATTGCATCGGAAGTAGCTGCTCAGACTGATGGCGAACTGCATTGGTGCCAACCGGAGCTGGCGGACGATATGCTGGCTTGGTTAACAGTGATCCCGACGACGAAGTGGCTGAGATGTCAATCAAGAATATAAGATAGTGGCATCTCTGAAAATCTGAGAGATGAAATTAACGATAAAAAAATTCGGGTCTTTTGTAATCGCAGATCATGAAAACGCCGGGTGCGGTGAGGAGTGAGACAGGGGTCACGCGGGTGGTGTTTCCGGTGAATTAGCTGTTTTCTCGCCACGGTATTGTCTCAAAGCATGCAAACTGTGCTTCTCTCCAGACACGGAACTTGTTTAGGATAACGAGCAAGAATGAAAAGATTTCTAGAGAAAAGAGTGTATCATCTTAGGACAGTCGGCACTGGGCAACTTCTTACAGAGACGGTCGGTCGGCTGCGTTAACATTTTCCTCCATTTGTCTACATCGTAAGCGATGTGGTCACATCTACCAGCTTCCATATTTTAATCAAGATGATTAATTTTGAAAATTTAAAAATTCTTCTCTAAAAAATCCTTTTGTAATTTTCCTGCAAGTATTTTTACCATTTTGTCGTAGATGTGCATAATTACGTATTTTCCTGTGAAAGTCCATCAGGATGATTATAGTTCTGTTTTTATTTATGTGATTTTAAAATTGTTCTGTCTTACAATGCAAATGATGTAATCAATATTTCTGATAGATTAACTCTAGTGTGCTTCATATAATCCAAATGTTTTTGTTTTTTTTTTTATGACGACTATAATTGTTGTCTGTTTTTAGCAGCAAAACTGTTATAGTGAACATCCTGATAGAGCGAACTTTCCCCCAATCCCCAGTTGGGGTTCACGATAGTATGGCGGATATTTTAAAATCTTTTGTCAATATCTGTGCAATTGCATGCATTGGTAACTATGGTTTTCGTTGTGCAACACAATAAAATTAAAATAAACGGTGTTTAGTTCCCCTATCGCCAGTATTTTAAGAAAACATATAAATGATAATAATTTCATTTCTATTTAACCTGAGATTAATTATGCTTGCATCTCGTGTTAGCCCGAGTGTGCTAGTGTGGATAGAAAAACGGAAATTCCGTTTTCAGGTTACTTTAGAATGTACAGCATTATAATTTTGTTATTTGGGTAGTTGTATTTTTTAAAAAAATTGATCTTTTGTAGTTCATTCGGGAAAACTATGTAAATACGTGTAAGGAAAAAGATTAAAATTATATCTTTATAAAGCGTCCAGTAAACAACAGAAAACCAAAGCTGCCATTTTGGTGTAAAGAAAGGAGATTATTAAGATAATAATCTCTTTTTTATTCCAGGGAGACGTCGATTTTCCTGTTCCCTTTATCTACACATCTCATATTTGCTTAGTTACAGATTTTCTTCCGCACAAAAGGATGTTTTACTCGTGAGCGCTTAGATAAACTTAGCTCAGCGTCTGTATCCATGATTATAATACAAGGCTTTATTACTAGATGGATTTTATTCCACCATTTGTAAACAACTAACATGGCCGAAGTGCGACTTGCTGTTTGTACAGCCGTCTGCAAATAGTGGTCGCCCTTCACGACCGTCTCCTTCCCCGGGACGCGATCAGAAATTTCCAGTATTTCAAAGGAAGTATAATCTCCCCAGCAGCCAGAGTTTGGGTGTGAAATCTGAGGACGACCGAACCAACTAACTGAGTGAGGAATTTCGGTATTAAAGCTGTGATGGAATAGCTTAAAGTTATCCTACATAATTCTAAACTAAAACGAAAGCTTACATTTTGTTGGAAGAGAAGTAATCTAATCAGTCAGCGGTTTAGATTCGAGTCGCAGAAAGAAAAAAAAATGGTGTTTTTATCAGGCATATTTAAAATGAGAGTAAAAGTAAAAGTGAAAAAAAAAGTTTAAAGTTTTGTAATTAATTATACCATATTATATTATTTTTAAGTATTAATTTCCTATATCCGCAGAATTTTTAACTCAATCAACACAAGAAAAGCGTTTTGATGCTGACGATCAATCCTTTGACAAAGCGTGATTCTAGCTTCATTTTGAATAGTGTATTTAGATAATAGCCTTAGACAGACGTGCACTCTATGTTATGGTTTATAGAATGAGTTCATGGCAAATTTTATAGTAATATAAATTTAATGATACTGCATAGCCATATCAACACGAAAAGTTTTCAAGATGTTTGTAGCGCAATGGAAAAAAGGAGGATCTGAAGAGTTCCTCAGACAGCCGTTAATAGGTCGAGAAGTCGGGTAGCCTTGCCTACAACGGTCAAAGATTTGAAGTTTATATTTCCAGTTCATTCGTCATCGCTCTAATGGTTGATGTTACCACGCCTCAAGATAAATAATAATAAAAAAAACAACCTATTTCCAACTGCTTCAAAACGGTTGCCTTACTTCTTTTTTCGTCTGAGAAGCCTGCGTGCACTGTATACTTTTATTACAAACCGTTTAACGTTTACGGTAGCAGAACTTTCAAGTGTCTGAGCAGCAGGTTACTGCTCCGGCGTTCGCATCGCTAAGAAAGGCCTGTGCAAAAACTCAAACCCATGATGGCAGGAACGAAAAGAATGTTGTCGGATCTCGGAAGGCCCCGTTCTAAACCGTGTCGCTTGTTTATCTTAGCGAAATTTCTTTGCGGTAACTCACTTTGTGTTTACCACTGTTGCTAGGTAACTGCGCTATGGGCGCACCAATGTATTTCTTTCTGTAAAAATGTTGGCAGCGAAATGAATGTAACAGGCTTCGGATTTCTTTTCACTTACAGTTCCTTTTATCATTATTTAACTGTAACAGAAGTAGAAACCATTTTAGGAAACAGTACGAAACCTGTAACCGTCCGGATGCTGTATGGTTCGATCTTTAAGGTAGTTGTGGCTATACTTTCATCTACATTTTCCCGACAGGCGATTCACGTTAGGGCAGCTACACTTTCCTGTAAATCTGTTTTTAAATTAGGTGATATCGTACAACCTGTTACTGACGAAAAAAAGAAAAAAACTTTATTGTTTTTTTTTCCTGCTACGATCAGTAATCCTAACCAATGGGTTGTGTTGTTCCTATCTCACGACCAGTCTGTGCTCGCTCTGTTGATGCTTCTCCCGAGATACTACCGATGTTTTTCTTTCTGCCTTTTCCCCCAATCCTTGTGCACCTATTAGAACAGAAGCGGTGAGAATCTTCAGTTCCCGCATTTTGGTTATTTCTTCTTCCGGATCTTTGTATTTTAACCAAGTTTTACGTGTTTCTCTTTATTCTGATGTCTGTTCCAGTGTGTATATCCTGCTATGTCTGTTGTGTTTGTTGAGATATTCATTACTTACCAGTATAAAGCACCCAGCATTATGCTCCATTGCGCCACCATGTTCTCCGAACATTCTGCAATCAACATTGACTTCAAAATAGGCTTCTAAGGGCATCGTGTGGTTATTTCCTGATCTTGTGCCGATATTATTAACCCTTCTATATTTGCTTTCAGTCCTGAGCTTCTTAACCAATGGTAGATCTTTTCTTGGTCAACATCTGCTTTTTGAAATTCAGACTAGATGTTGACCATGCAGTGGCTTTTCTTCCCATGTCGATTTTTTCCTTTGTTTTTAGTTGAAGTTTCACTCTTTTAGCTGCGTCCTCTTCATCTCTATTTCCAAATTTAAGCACTACAGCTTCTGACTCAAATCTGCTTGCCTCTGTTTAATAAATACAATCTTTTCTTTTTCACGTTGCTTCACCAGCTTCTGGATTCCATCGTTTTTCTCTCGTATATTTAAATGAAGTCCAGCTGCAGTTGTTCTGTGACTTATTTCTATTTGAATAAAGCCTTGTCATCTCTTGTTTCATAGTAGATACATTTTTCCTACTTATGCTTCCGGATGCTGCGTTCTATGCGTTGTCGGAGATTTTTTTGGTTTTCTGTCTAATTTATTGGTTCCACATCTTCCTACATGTATGGAGGGTGTTTATGGGTTCTATTAGATTTTTTCCGTCCCATTCACTGGTCATATGTAATTTTACCCTTCGATAATTTTGTTATTATCACCTATAGTTCCGTAGTATTCCTACAGCTTTATTGGCTCCCGGATGATTGTATGGTTTTTCCTATTCCAGTTCCTTCTTGTCTGTGCTTACACCCATGTTTATACCTACTGCTTTAGCTAAGCTTACCTATTCTGAAGATAGCTTTTGCGTATCTGTCCAGTCTATCTGGACATTTTCAGAAAACATTTTAACTGTTCGTAGTTAGGTTTTTGATGGATGATAATTTTTGGAATATAGTTTGAGAGCTTCCATAAGGAATAGATGGTTGGTTTTCTCACCACAGATGTCATGGCCATATTGAGTCGTGTCGAGCAGGGTGCTTAGAGAGGCTAATGCTAAACAATAGAGCAATAGTGACATGGAGTTTCCAGATGAATTTTGTTGAGGTAACTGCACTGTAAAGTTTCAGGATCATCTTTGTTTTCCACATACCAGTGCATTTTCATAATGAATGGGGAACATTTTGTACATCTCTATTTATTTGAATATCCAGGTGCGAGGACACTGTCAGATGCTTTTTTTCTCCAGTCCATAATGCACTAAGATTTATTTTTCTTAATTTACTTTTTTAGCATCGTCTTTTTTTATAAGAAATTTGGTCTTTACATTTATATGATCCAGGCTCTTTTGGTAAAAATTGATGTTGGCATCTTATACACGAGTCTGCTAGTCTTTGGAATTTTCTGTATTTTTAGTTTCTTTTCACAAATATGTTAAACCTGTGTGAGCCATTCTGGATTTTTGGGTAGATCTTGCACTGTTGTGTTAAAGCATCTTGCAGTGTCGTCATACAGAGATGTCAGGCTCTCCAGGTCTTCTTTACAGGTAAGCATGCTAATTAGTAAACTAATTATTATTATTATTATTATTATTATTATTATTATTATTATTATTATTATTATTATTATTATTATTATTATTATTATATATTATTATTTCAGATCATTCAGGAAAAAGGCGAGTGTCTGCCACTTTAGTCTTTGATGCAGGTAACTTTCTGCAGTATTTCTGAGGTTCCCAAGATAGACCCTTTTTGCAGGAGGTGAACATTTTGAGCGCCTGGAATCTTTTCAGGCCATATTTACATTGTCTTATTTACTATTCCTGTAGTCCTGATCCTAACGAATAGCACTTGTCTTCCATCTCCCGAATTATATTTCACCCAATTTTCAGATCAGCATATTTTTTTTCCTGTATCTTTTTCTTCCTTTGACACATACATCGTAATTACTGGAGATGGCTGCCTCTGTCAGCTAACAGGTTTTGATGTCTCTGATCTTAATAACACTATCGGGCTTGTACATCTGATAGGTCTGTTTCTCGGTCACTGCTAGTGCCTGCTGAATCAGTTATCGTGTATTGGTTGCTTATTGGCCAGTGAAGGCACCAACTAAAAACGGCTTCAATATCTTTTCAAACAGAGTATCCAGCCATTTTCAAGAGCACCTTGTCCAGAAGTAAACCGCCACTCATGACATTGCTTTGGGTGACAGGTAGTGATGGCGTCACTTCTCCCAGACGTGTGACATTTTCTCGGTTGTTAAAGGGTGAGTGAGACAAGACTGTTTCTTTTCTAATGGCTACCTGCTCCAAATGATCCAGTTGTTTGTCCGGTGCATTAACAGAGATGCGAGGGCTCGGTAAGCAGTGCGTTTCCCGTCTACTTCATACACTTCCATTTTACCTGAAACCTGCCCTTTCACGTGTATACACACGCACGCGCGCGCGTAGCATCCTTCATCCTCGTGTTCCAGAAACAGCTGCCTGCTCGCAGTATAAACATGGCCTCTTCTAAACTTTTCTGAAATACGAAAATGTAGGCGGCATTCAATGTAAACACGTTTGATGTGTTATGGAAATATCACTGTGGCGCGTGGAGGAAAAATTCCTACACTGTCAGAGTTGCTTTTGTAGTTAGGGCGACCATTTGGAAACATCGAGCCATTCTCCTTAGAAGGGATACATACATACATGGCCTCCGGGCTTATATCGCGGATTTAATGAGATGATTTGAAAGCAAATGCCTAAAAAAAACCCACAAAGCTAGTTAATAAGTAAATAAAGTAAGCATTTTTAAAAGGTTTACACCAAAACATTTGAAGTATTATAAAAACATTTCTATATTATTATTATTATTATTATTATTATATATTATTATTATTATTATTATTATTATTATTATCTCACATGGTTTCGAAGAGGTGGTCTTTTGCAGCACACTACTGGAACACTATAAGGGTCGAGGAGTTGTAGGCACATTCCGAACCCTGGCCTGGCTGTTCGGAGCAGGAACGTCTTCTGACGATCTTCCGACGGGCTGCTCTCGTCCCTCTTCTACATGGCATCTTCATGTTTCCTTGTCACGGCTCTTACCGCTCCAGTCACATCTGGTATCAATTCTACTCTTAACTTTCCACAATTTCTATATTTTCGCCTTCAGATCTTGAAACTTATTATCTTCTCGTTCTCACTTTCCGATGCTGTATCTGATACTACTACTACTACTACTACTACTACTACTACTACTACTATAATAATAATAATAATAATAATAATAATAATAATAATAATAATAATAAATAATAATAATAATTTAATTCGTTGCCTTGGTACTACGCTTTCCTTTCGCATTTAATTTGTGCCCGAAAAGGAACTCAGCAGTAAGCCATTGCTGTTTATTAAGAAAGGAACAATAAAGACCGCTGCTATAACTGTAGAATGACTTCGTCACGCATCAAGGAAAATCATCTGCAGAGTGACAGGGTAGAAGAGTCACCGTCACGCTAACAACAATTAGCTGCAGCGCGACAGGATAGAGACGCCAATTGTAACCGCGATCTTCACGCTAACAACAATTAGCTGCAGCGCGACAGGATAGAGACGCCAAATGTAACCGCGATCTTCACGCTAACAACAATTAGCTGCAGCGCGACAGGATAGAGACGCCAAATGTAACCGCGATCTTCACGCTAACAACAATTAGCTGCAGGGTGACGGGGTAGAGCCATCAACCATAACCGCGCTTCTACTTTAAGTCGCTGCTGACTCCTTATCAGTTGCACTGGATACCTCTGGGCGAAAGAGAACTCCTCCAGTTGGCGGCTCCACTAATCTGGCTGACTTGTACCTGATCTACGATGAGGAGTCTGACCTGATCATCACTGCGGTGATTGATAACACAGAACGTGTATGGCAGATGTTCAATGGTATTCTGGAACTTTAAACGGAAAAAGAAAAAAACAGAAAAAGAAAATAAAAGGTTTAGAAATAGCGCACTTCTGGAACAGATGGACGTTCATTTCACAGTGAAGCAATGCCCGCCTACCGCCAGACTATTACAAAGTAACAGCTGTTTTGAATATCCCCTTTCTCCACCGGAGAGAGAGAGAGTAAATCATTTAATAACCTCGCGCATCATGGGAAGGAAAACAGTTCGATAGTCAGTCAGACGTAATAAATGCCATGGCTGGAGTCACGCACCCTAAACCCTCGAGTAATGAGCTGGTGCCGAGGGGCTGCTGAGTTTGGGGGCAGAACAAGAAAGGTCTCCTTGTTTTTTTACCCGTATCTGTATCAGACCGACGTTCGATGTGCATCACGATTCGAAGCCTCTCGCTGACACTTTGCCGGTGCCGATGCGATCCTTCTGAGTGCCACAGTATGGTCCGGTCTGTGAGTAGGAGAAGACATTGGACCCCCCCCCCCAGTCTCAAGCCGCACTGCTGCTGGTCGGAGGCATTTACTACTACGAACCTACTCCACTCGCTGGCTCTCCGGACCCACGACGAACAAGTTCACCTGCTCTCGGCCGATCTTTACGACAGACTGGCGATTTGTAAAAAAATATCCAGCATCGCTTCTAAAAACAACTGTAAACTAATCTTAAAGCCATTTGTCGTAATAACATCGCTCCCGCAAACTTAGCAGGCGATTAAGTTGTAAAAATGATCTCTTTAAACTCAGTTCACTCTGGTTAAAATTTAAAACGAAAGAAAATTAAAACCTCATAAATAAAAGGGGAAAAAATCCTAGAGAAAAGAAAAAGATAAATACACTTAAAGCGAAGAGAAAGAGGGGGGGGGAGAGAGAGAGAGAGAGAGAGAGAGAGAGAGACGAGAGGGAGAGAGAGAGAGAGAGAGAGAGAGAGAGAGAGATGGGGAGAGAGAGAGAGTGAGAGGGAGAGAGAGAGGGGGCGAGAGAGGAGAGATGAGAGAGAGATCGACGAGGGTGCGAGAGAGAGAGGGGGAGATGAGCCGATGAGGGGAGAGAGAGAGAGAGAGAGGTGATGACTATATATATATATATTGGTGCTGTTCCAGGACGAGCTTCTTGCTTGGTTCGGGCCCGGCGCGGAGACAGGATACGTCATACATCGCTCCCGCGGCATCAGTAACGTGGGCCGCGGCCCCTTCCCTCTCCCGACAGAACAGTCTCCCGTGTAAAGTTGCTAAACGCAGCAGCACCACCAGTTTTTTTTTTGTTGTTGTTGTTTTTAAGCTTTGGTTTGTTGACGTAGAGGACCCGGTGCTTTATTCGTTAAATGGCTTCTGGCTCCTCCTCGGATATCTGGGACTGTCTTGATAACTCGGTGCGGAGGATGCAGAATCGCGTCAGGCGGAGCCGTGGACTTTTGCTGCAGCTCTCGACCGGTTTCCATCGTTCTGCAGACTACGAACCCAGGGGAGATTAGCCCGACCCCGCGGGACAGACGGGAGAAGCGGGATGGCTCGTGAACGTTCGGAGGAAGGGTTGAGCGTCGTCGAAGGGGGGCAGGAGGGCCAAAAATAGAGAGAGAGAGAGATTTTTATGACTGTGGAGGGGCTAAGATTAAATCAAACGATTTCTCAAAAAGGGGATTTTTAAACTTATTTTGACACCACAGCAAATGTAGGCGATATCCGTAAGCCCCCAAGTGGATACTCGTGGCCCCTCCGTAGCCGCGGGTCTGGCTGACCGCTACCGAGCTAAAACTAAGGAAAGCGAGCAGTCCCTTTTCCTTATTTTGTCCTGAACAAAAAAATTTTTTATGCTTGAAACGAAATCTAACGCGGAAGATTGCGGGCATCTCTTCCCCGTGGGGTCGGCATCTCTTCCCCCGTGGGGCCGGCATCTCTTGGGCCGGCATCTCTTCCCCGTGGGGTCGGCATCTCTTCCCCCGTGGGGTCGGCATCCCTTCCCCCGTGGGGCCGGCATCTCTTCCCCCGTGGGGGCCGGCATCCCTTCCCCCGTGGGGCCGGCATCTCTTCCCCGTGGGGTCGGCATCTCTTCCCCCGTGGGGTCGGCATCTCTTCCCCGTGGGGCCGGCATCTCTTCCCCGTGGGGTCCGGCATCTCTCTCCTCCCCGTGGGGCCGGCATCTCTTCCCCGTGGGGCCGGCATCTCTTCTCCCGTGGGGCCGGCATCTCTTCCCCGTGGAGTCGGCATCTCTTCCCCCGTGGGGTCGGCATCTCTTCCCCCGTGGGGCCGGCATCTCTTCCCCCGTGGGGTCGGCATCCCTTCCCCCGTGGGGCCGGCATCCCTTCCCCCGTGGGGCCGGCATCCCTTCCCCCGTGGGGCCGGCATCTCTTCCCCTGTGGGGGCCGGCATCTCTTCCCCCGTGGGGGCCGGCATCTCTTCCCCGTGGGGCCGGCGGTTCTTTGTGACACGTGTCGGGACATTAGTGAAACCGTCGGCGCCCCACGGGACCCGCCGGGCGCCGCATTGAGCTGGAAACACCACCAACGGCTGCCATGCGAACTACCCCCTCACCACCGTCACCCGACTTCCGACGAGCCTCGACTCTCGGACCGACACAGAATTAATCCATCCCGCCCCCCCCCCCTTAAAGCCGCCCGGGCCTCTTCTCTAATGGTTGCGCGAAGAGACCTTTAAGCTCTCCATTGTTTCCCTACAAACCTTCGTGCAAAAGGTAAGTAAGCTCCCCATCCAACGCGAAACGAAGGGGAGGGATCAGGCCTAGGCCCTTATTCACGGTGTACCGACCCTGAACGTGCCCTTTTACCGCTAACGTTATTAAAAGCAAACAAAATGGCTTCTCCTCCACTTCGCCAGTCGCGGCGAGGGTCGAACTCGAGTCTTCTGCCGTAACAGTCCAGTAGATTATCCCCCCTCCCTGCCCCGCCCGCCTGCGGCCCAGGAAACTGTACTTGGACGGTAGTTAAAATTGAGGCGGAAGCATCCTGGTGTGAGAGTAATCACAAAGTACCCTGTCACCGTCAAGGGTTTCCTAACAAACCACCGTAACACCGTGAGTGGTATTATTCACCTCTGCAGCTACAGATATCACGAGATTCCACTGCTTTAGGCCGACGGCGTAGCGACCCAATGGGCGACTCTCGGACGACTTATACAACCAATCAACGCTTCCATACCCCGACGACAAACCCCTTACCGGGCTATATAGGCAAAGAATCACAGGTGTCATGTCATTAAGGTAAAGGTCAGAGTTAATTGAAATATACAGTACTGGAAATAATTATGGAAACAAAGGAAAAACTGGGTATAAAATGCAACAGCACGTAACTGAATCGCATCTCATGTTTAAACATCAAGTGCTCCATAGTACATTCATGTATTGATATAGTAAAGTACCAAATCTGCAGAAAAATCTATAAATGTACAGGTGGTGATATCGTTGTAGTGTGGTGTGGGGAAGGAAATATCACATGACAGGCGCACACAAGTCGAAGTTTTATCTAGTGAAGGCTGCTCTAAACGGCAGATTGCAGCCCGACTCCATGTTTCACAAAGAGTTGTATAAGAACTTCAAGATATATCCTCTGCGTGCTAGGCGACGAGCCGGTAGAGATCTTACGAATCACCAAGCTGCAAGTACGGGTGTTAGCGTTTGATCAAGAACAGTAAGATACCGATTTACACATTACCGCGAAGTAGTCTCAGTGGATGCGAAGCTGCCTGGACACGACAGCTTAGCTTTGCCGAGGAAAGGCAGCCAAATGGTGAGGCTGAAATGGAACAGTGAGATGACTAAATCTGGAAGAAGCTGCTCCTCAGTGACGAGTCGACGTTTGAATTGCTTGGCAGCAATCAACGAAAGTTTGTTTGGAGACGAACCGGAGGAGCGGAGTAACAGTCGGTGCCGAACAATCGATTCCTGTCCAGGGCCCCCCTGTGAGCCAAAAGTGTCGGATATTTGCAATAAAATCGAACGTATACTACTGATGATTTCCGGTAGGTAAGCCATGTTCTCGTACATCACGTGATTTCCTCAGGAAGACATCTCGCTAAGCGGGAATTCTTTTTCCAACATAATGACCTCCAGCCAATGTAGAGAAAAACTAACTCCGAGCGATGTTTTGGTGTGCACAGGGTTCTGACATGAACAGCGTTGATGCTATATTGGGCCACATGGCTACTGATGAAGTCAAACGGAAACCAAACAGCTTAGATGAACGTGGGAAGTGCTACAGGATATTGGGAACAACATTCCACAGTCACACATCGATAACCTACATGGGGGCATGAACACAAGGGGCCCACGCTTTACATAAAGTAAGAGGGTTCACGTGCCAAATACTAATGTACCGTACATTGTATCCATTCTGTTTTTTGTAGTAATGATGCATTATGTATGTGTTATATATGTCTATCAGTTGCGACTACTCATCATTATCTGCGCATATTCTCTCTGTGTTTCCATAATTATTTCCAATACCGTATATCGACATGTAATTATCGATTCCTCAGAACTGTCAGTAAGCGCTTTGCAATTCACGAAAGGTCACTTTAAATTAATCACGCGCTTGGGTAGGACGATATTGTTGGGAGAATTTGGGGCAGTCAGCTTGGTGTCAGTCACCACCAGAACGCCTGGCTACCCACGGCGGTCAATTTGTAGTTATCTACTGAAGCATTCCACCTGTCAGCAGATACTTCTCAGTACACCGTGTTGTCAAAAGTAAGGTCGCGGTCGCACACGGATCGTCCGTCGCTTAACTGGCTACCGCTTTATTCCACTCCCTTTCTTTTCTCCCCCGTGTCTGTACCTCGGGAATTTATCCCCGTACTACCGTATGCAGGAGAACCCAAGACAGTTTATATAAATACGGAGATCAGTAAAAGGAAACACCGGCGACTGACTCTAACAATCCAATGCATCCTCTGTATTCCTTTTGTTGGAAGTGAAGGACTTTCTGACCCTCACCGAGTGACCTCGGTCAGAGGGGTATAACCTACCGTGTGAACACGATTGTTAACGACACCGACTTTATGATATATCACCCCTTGACATTCATCCAGCCGCGTTTTTCTACTCCAAACAACAAATAGGGGCGAGATTTCATTGAACCCACTATTAAATTAAACAATAGGGGTTCATATCGACCGCTTGACAAGAGAGAGATTGGGCAAAGTGAATAAGGGTGCAGCTGGCTCCATCAATACGAGATAGCTCACTGATATGATTGAAAAGATGCGGCTAAAAACGGGATTTCTAGGCCCTTTAATAAAGTCAGAATAAACAACAAAAGATGTTGACGCGAACAGTAGGTAAAGCAGAAAGCGTTTATTACATTGTTTCTAGATCCTAAAAGGTTTTTTTTCCCCAAAATAACATTTTTTTTCCAATTATTGTAACTTTAAATTTGTAGAAAAAAAGAGGGTCCTTATTTACAAACGTAACCGTCTGAGCCTGAGCAGGTGAGAATCCGGTGTACTCACAGTTTAATCGGTTTAAATAACAATAGACAGTAGAACGGAGGTGTGTACTCGAAAATCTGAGGCGAAGTCAGGAAACTTAAACAGAAAGTACACCTGTCGTCTGGAATGTGAACGGAGCTGGACTGGAAACGGATTTTTGTGAACAAATTTGAGGGGGTCAGTGAATGCGATATCACAACTTTAGTATGCAAATATCTGACTACACACAGCTACAACTTTAAAGGAACAGTACGAATTTTTTTAAAAAAAAATGCGGTGTCGTTAACATAGATGATGACGAATTTTACCTGCAGATGGAAATCTATTGGACAATATACATGCGTGGTGAAATATCAACACAATTTACTTTGGAAGAACAGACATAAAAGCGAAATAAACCCAGGCAACAGAGTGAATGGAAAATGAAGGCTGTATCTGGTATGAACAGTCCTTTCCTCCAAAGCCCAGATTTCGCAAGCAACTCTACTAGTAAACCCTTCGCTCCGATGAAGAGGCTCCTTAAGTCTTCATGATGTCGACTGCTCTCACTCGATTGTTAAAGTGTCAAACCTACTTGCTAGAACAGTGGGCCTTTAAGAACATGGACGGCTGACCAAGTCTGGCCGGCATTCAATAAAACTTGTCCGAAGTTTGTAAACCCGGTTCTACCCAGTCACCCGATGTAAGACAAACCGTAAGGAGATCCCTAACTTTCAAACAAATTCCCCCCGAGTTGCACTAACCCGGGTATCGGAGGGTAGTTTTGACAGTAAGGGGACACAGAGAATACGCTGCAAGACATCGTAGCTCATTGCCGGCACCGCCGACTCCTTTATTTGTTTGCCCCGGGACCGCTACACAACCCACCCTAACATCATGCTGTACTCGCCGAACGAAAGCAGACCAGCCCTGACTTTCCCTACTTCTGCTTGGTGTACGTTCCTACTGCCACCCTAACACACAGACGTAAACGGCGTCTGGCCGGGGATAATCTGTCAGAAGGGCCCCTTTCTTTTTTTAAACTTATGAATACTAAATATGTCAAAGAGTATCGAAGAGGAAACGGGTCTGCCGAGTTCTGCGAGTTATTCTAGTGCTTCTAAATTTTCTGAAATGACATTTGTTTATTGAGATTAGAGAACTAGTAGCCCCCCTCTCTCTGTTCCCACTTTTCTCCTTACACTCTGGGCGGCGTCTGTAGGCAGTGTCGAGTTTTATTGATCGGTAAAAGACATTTTTACCCTCCTTGGCAGAATTTATTTCTGAATCTTTACTTATGCACCGAAGACTCGATACGACAGATCTTCAATAGAAACACGACGATATAAAATTAGAAACTATAAGTTCGCTGTTTAAATAGAGTTTCATGTATCAGGTGCTCCACAGCTCACCGTGAAAACAGATTAACCCAACACAGACGATCCTGGCGCCTCCACGAAACCAGTCCACTATGGGCTCGTCGACGCATCACTCAACTATACCTTCTTTTGACTCCTACCTTTAAAAATGTGTGTGTGTGTGTGTGCGTGCGTGCGTGTCGGTAGTGGATATGTACGCTTCATATCAGGATTAATGGTCCTTACTCGTTACTTCTGGTGTGTACTGTGACTTCGGAGTAACAACGTGTTGCATATCTCTCCCATTGGGAAGTGTCACGTGATCCGGAAGGAAGTGACGACAAAGCACTGGATTGAGTGGGGAAGACGCTAGTGACAAAAAAAAAAAAAAATTTTATAATTAAAACCTGGAAATAATCTATGGTAAAGTCAGAGGAAATGTAACAAACTCGTCCGCACAGTAAGTGTCCGCAACCAGATGGACATTTTTCGTTATTGCGATGTATTTAGAACTAAGTGAAAGCAGAAGACAGACGGTTAAAAAAAACACCCAGAAATGTATTGCACTGGATATTTCTAGTTGACTCGACCCAGGGGGGGGGGAATCTGTCTGGAAGCATCACTGATAGACTTATAGATGACCGGGAACTAATCGACTATGATGACGAACCCTAACAACAAAAAAAAACTAAATGCTACTACGAGTTATTAAGCGGGTTAGTTAGTTCTGTCTGCTCCAGTTGTGGTTATAGCTCTGGTAATGGCGATTTGTTTAGTAGCTAATTGCTGTGTCAATGTCAACAAAAATAAAGGAATTTAAAAAAGTCTGAAAGTATTTAGATCTGGGCACAATAAACGTTCCCACAATTCCTCCCTCCAACTAGTGCTAAAGCTAGCTGAGAATAATCAGGTGGTAAACCAATACTGTAACAAAATATTAATTGGGTTGATCTGGCAGCCGTCCGCTATATTATACAGTTTAAACAACACCCCCCCAGTTGTTGTGGACTTAGACAGAACCGTTAAAGGGTTCCTTCTATCGAACCCCCCCCGTAAGGTCCTAGATGGAAGTCCCTACATTAAAGGTGTTTGGTGCAGAGAACCTATAATCATGAAAACTCAGCATTTTGTTTTAAGAATTAAGGTGACACAATAATTTCGGGGAACTTCTAACGATAACACCGGCGGACAGATTTCAAGAGCTTAAGGGATCTAATTCGAAATCATCGATATGGGAACCTTGCAACAAACAGCAATAAATGTTCGCTTTCACTGTTGTTTGGACTATTATCCGAACAGAAAACAGTCCACGCAATAACTACATTTAAAGAAGAAGAAAATAGAAGCAATTATTCGGGCCACCACCGTACTTACAACGACCAAGCTTTCCCATTCAAAAGGCAAGAATAGCAATAATGTAATTCAGTGTCTAGATAAAAATTACTCGTCCTGATCCGCACAAAAGACGGCCAGCCAAAAGGTTGACTAACTGCCGTTCGAATGCGCTAAGGGGCCGCTCATGTCGAACCGCTGTGAGGCTCGGAAATCAATGGCCGGTGAGGACAATAGGCCGCTCGGTCTCCCACTACCTGCGACCGCGCCACTGGCCACGACACTGATGTCTGGCTGGGTCCATCTATTTTCTTTTGAATCGCGTTTCTTAGTGACGACAGGGAAAACGAAGCGGAATGGTATATATATATATATATCGCCGAAAATTTATTGAAGAGATTGATTTCAGTATAATCGATGATACTCGTCCATGTAAAACGGGTTTCCGTCCAGCACGCCCACGTGTCAATGGCCGACAGCGTGCGGACGTGTGAACTGTCAGCTCGGTCACTTTCCCCTACTTATAAGGGTCAGTTCTCTATCACGAAAATAGATCGAAAAAGAAAGAAAAGCAGCAGCATTTACTCTGAATAAATAAAAAGGAAATTAATGCTGATTTTGATATATTTTTTCATACGGATACCAAACCAGGCCGAGCCCACGTCTAAGTGATTACGATCCCCTTTTTGTGGCAGACACCCATCCCACCCCTTCAGTTCTTAGCAGGGCTGATGTCATTGATAGGCCGGCCGCGAACGCTACAACCAGAGACTTCCTCCCGTCCTCAGTGCTAGAAAATCCCCACAGGCAGGCAGCAGGGCAAAAATAGGAAAGAATAGTAAAATTTCAAAAGCAGGAAGAGAGTCTGTGAAGAAGACAGAGACCGGCTCTCCGAGAACGAGGCCTCCTTAACCCCTTCACCCACCGGAAGAAATCTGCTCGCCTGTCCCCTCTGTTTTAGTGTATTTATTAGCTGAATCGCGTAAGATACCTGAAGCGAAAATTACCGTTATACGTCTTCTTCTTTCAAGATCTATCCGATATATATATATTAGATGAGGTAATAGGGGTCCTCAGGTGCTAAGAGCACGATCAAAGGTTAGGGTTCATTCAGTAGATTTAAAAATCGGGTCCTTTTCAAAGTCATATAAAAGACGCCGAGACTTTCCCGTCATGATTTCGCAAGATGGCGGTGTATGGCGTTCTTAAGGTTCCAAGACAACTACTACTATCACTTCAAAAGGCATCTGAAACACATGATGTCAATGCTTGACGTATCCACGCGGGAATATTTAATTTCTTATATACATGTGATAATATAAGATTAGTGACTGAAACCGAAATAACTTATAAGGTAGTATGCTTGCTGCCAATGACAACAAAGCCGAACGTTTGGCGGGGCCCCCACTGCACCTGTTCTGTCACACTAACTCGCCAGGATGGCCGCAGCCAGCACGCCGAGCTGCTACCCGGTTCTGTAAGCAAGCCTGAAGCCGTGCACTCTTATTCACGTAATTCTTATGCCTCTTCAGCGCCATCTTCCTCCCTTTACCAATGCCACGTCAAATCCTATCTGCGTAACCAGAAACTGAGCTCGCTCAGTTTAGCTTTGGCTAAACAGTGTATTTTGCCGGCCGCGAGTCCTTGGCGCCATCCAGCCAATTCATCGCCCTGACAAAGAACCAGGAAGAAATCTCAGACGTTTCAATTCGAGTATTAATCCTAATTACTTCGGAGAATTTGGCAACCGCAGTTCTGAAATCGCGAAATAATGGAAGGACGGGGAGTTTACCCACAATAAAACAACATTATTTTTTAAGAGGAATATGCCATTTGAAGAAGGCAGAGACGTTAACGACTCCATCCGTACCCCGCTGCAGTTATTTAATCGATAACAAGAACAAAACAACAACAAAGCGAGGATTTGGCTGCTAGCCGAGATTTACTCACAAGCCATCCACCGGTTTTCGTTGTCTCGCCATCACTTCGAACGTAGCCAGCCTGGTATGCTGCAAGGCTCCGTTTTCGAAATTCTGCCACTCTTCATCTGTATAAATGGCATCAGTATATAGCAAAAATTAGATCCTTTACTTAGGTTCCGCGGACAGGAGGTAAACGTCTTCGAAAGGGCCTTGAGGGGGGAGGTCTTCTAATTGTCAGGCTCGCTATAAGAAAGTGGCAAACAGACGACCTCTCGAATGTAGACCTGGTTAATCCGTGCGCGGATATCACTGGTAGCTCGTTACAGTCGCGAGTTTTCCTCGATAAAAGAACAGGCTGCCCGGTTAATTTGTCTAGAGAAGTCAGTTAGGAGGGGTGTGTGCGATTAAACAACACTGTTGGTAGGGTTAGTGCCCTTTGCTGGTCACGCGGGGTGGTCACATTTGGTGTTCCTGTCTATTTGGAAGGGCCGGTCCCTCGGAAAACAGCGGACATTTTAACTGTATCTGTGTCTCGACTTAAGATGTCAGCTCTGCACGAGGTCCGTATGGCCAATCCGATACACCACTGTTTTTTTTTTTTTTAAAACTACGTCTGATTGCGCACAACAAGGCAAGTGAAGAGAACAATTAATAACAGCCGCAGAGCGAATAAACTCGACCTGTTAACTCGCAGTAACATTTGGACTTTGAAGCGACGCACCGCAGCGGTCTGTTATTAGTCTGAGAAAGCTATACTGATACAATGGCGGGTGGATCACGCATAACTGACTTAGCCGAGACCTCTTCTTGCGCGGTATTTATTCTGTTATATTTGTGAATATGCATCGATAGTAATGCAAAAAAATGCATAACAAACCCTCGTCTGTCTTTAGATTAGACTGAACTGAATTCTTCTTGTCCGACAATCCGGGCGCAAAAGTATGCTAGATTCACTGGAAGCGAAAGGCTAGTTCTGTTCAATAAACCACATAAGTAGCATTCGATACACAAATGAAGATGGATTTTCTGATGCTGGTAGCACATCGTAAACCCACCACTAGGTGGAGTACGGTGAAGATAAATACGGAACATTCTCGTTCGGGCATCGAGAAATATTTTCGGAGATCGTGCAGCCCCTTGGTGGATGCTTTACCAAATCCAGGCAGTGAAAATAGAAAGTATTTCAAAGAATGGACTAGAATCACTTCTTGACAGACGAGGCATGACATAATTCAAAATCCTGTCCCCCCCGACATTATTATTATATCTGTCCGTCATATATAATTTATTCAATTTAAGAACTGGTGGAAAATATTTCCATCTCATGGCAAAGGGTCACGATCATCAAAGAATGAATGGAACGAGGTTTGAACCAAACTCAGAAGATGAAAAATAAACCAGAAGCTTTATCAGAATTGGTTGTGTGAAAGCCAAAAAAAAAAAAAACACAAATAATACAGGGTGATCAAAAAGTAACTACACAGTGGAAAATTTATTGTTTTTATTTCAATATTCCAATACATTAACTCTTACAATAAAGTGTTACAGTAAACTATGTATAATGCTGAAAATGAGCCCCGCTCACGTTTAAACATTTTTCCACACGTTTTTTCATGTTCTCAAAAACTGAAATTCTTCAGATGTTATTCTTCTCATGGAATTGATGATGTTTTGCTTCAGTTCATCGATGGAATGGGGACTATTTTCGAAGACCTTCGCTTTCACTGCCCCCCACAGGCAAAAGTCCGGAGAGGTGAGGTCGTTACAATAACGTCCTGAATTGATGGGTTTTTCAAAAAAAATGTAGGCTCAGTAATGCGTTTCCTTGATGTAGCCACCCATACACCGATCTTTTTGTCATGAAGCGGTTTCTCAAACAGTTCACGAGGGTTAGAAGTAGACCAAATTCTGCTATTCTGTTTTTTTTCCAATATGTCGTCGTTTACGTCAATAAAATTCTTAAACCAGTTGCAATATTCAACTCGCTTACCAAGGTCTGCAGCTTTCAATTCGCGCACAACGTTCACTTTATAAAATTTAACTCTTTTAAAGCATTATGCGCGCTCCCATATGAAACATGCGCTTGTCGAGAAAGTAGACGCAGCGATTTTGAAGGGCTCTGAAGCATTTGCGTCCGAAAGTTTTGACAGCTTCTGGCCGACCTGATCGCCGGTAATCCTCAACTGAACAAGTATCTCCAAATTTGCTAATCGATGCCCTTACAGCGTTCCTGTTCGGAAGCTTTGCATCAGGAAATTCTTGTAAGAACCATTTTGAACTCCTGTGGTGTATTTACCGCTGGTTGCGTACAGATTCGTTCGGCGTTTGAAAGAACCATTACACAAAAAATTACAACCACACAAATATCACGTTTCGCTTTTGCAAATCTGCTGCCACACCTGTTGGTCATTTTGGGAACTACAGTACAACTCCTCGCACAGAACTGCCATCTGTTGGTCATTTTGGGAACTACAGTACAAAACAACAAAGCACAAGGAGAGGAATAAAAATTATTACAAATATACTCCACTGCATAGTTACTTTCTGATCACCCTGTAGAAAAAGGTGACCAATTACAGCTAGATTCTATGACAACGCGTGAGCACAATCAATATACTGTATATCTTATTATTATTATTATTATTATTAGATTAAACTGGATTCCTATCATACTTACTATTATATATGCTCTTTGTTTGTCCATAAATAGCTAATGATATACAAATAAAGCTGCGAAAAATATATTCAAATTTTAAAATAATTTTTTTGCTAATGTACAGTATTATATTTATTTTAAATACTACTTGTTGTGATCTCATACTAATGTATCATGCTTACTAATAAAATTCATTTATATTAATGGCAAAGGTATAACATTAAAATTATTCACATGAAAATAAGAAATCTGAATGAAAAAAACACCAGGTTTCGAATGTTACAGCTTAGCCAGGAATTTGGGAAGTTTTGTGACATTAGAAAAGTAATTGGGAAGCCTACTTTATATTTGGATGGCATTTTGTATACCGTTCATCTTTGTCAGGCCATATTAGGACAGAGCTTAACTTGGAAAACCCGTAGTTCATCCAGTCCTAGAGAGTGTGGAGTTATTCCGAACAAACTTCTGGCCAACTTCAACGACATAAAGAATATCGGCTTTTATCTGTTTCTAGGCTTCTCGATGCTGGAGCATTCTTCCAGTACATCATTGACTTGTCGTTTTCTTCGGGGAACCAAGACCAGGATATGAACCCAGTGTGGGCGTGTAGCTGACTTGTGGCCTCGCTTCTTAATGCTTCGATTGCTGATTTTTGTTGGTTTTTTTCTATTAATCTGTGTCAGGTTTGTATTTTATAGCCCCCCCCTTTTCTCTTGTTTGCTGGTGTTTGTTCGGCGTGTCCATTCAATAAAGTTCTTTTCGGATCCTTCTTTAGTTTTCGGTTTTCTGCTCGGAAATCTAAAGTGAAAGTTTTCTAACGTCGCTGTGAGAAGCCCCATAATGCACTCGGGTAAATTGTTATCAGCATACACACCGAAATCAAGACAATGATGAATTAAAGTGTTCTGCACATACTTTTATTTTAATTTATTTAATTTATAGGACCCTCTGGATGAAATCACCCGACCCCAGCAGGTGCATAGCAATCTGGGGTTTCCAAAACGAGCTCCCCTGACGGTTCCTGAATTATTCAAAGAAACACTTAATGGGACACTCCTCGACACTACGTACTCACAGGCACAGACATTTGAAAATAACACTTATAAATTGCATCAGCTACATCATAGATTACAGTCGTTTTTAATAGACGGGATTTACCCCGTGTACATTCTTGGATGACAACTACAGTTAACCCATTACAACATACAAAAAAATATCTAAAAAGTGATTGAACAGAGTATCAAAATCTTTAAAAAAATACGTGCCCACCTTTAATCTAGACTTCTTGAGTAATTTATTTGAATCTACTCTGTAGCACCTGTGAAGTTCTATCCTGAAAAATAATTTTAATCAGTTATTAAAAATCACAAACACTCAAGCTATGAGTCCATAGATAATGAATGTCGGCTATCAATAGCCCCAATAAATTCTAGCTTTGATTAAAGTATACATACATACATACACTTCCATCTGAGGTTTGTGTCACTGGAATGGTATCTCAGTTGGCATTCGATGGGCTCCGTCTTTAAAGTGATATAATTTACAGAACATCCTTGATGATTATGAGAAAAGAGATCAGGGTGACTTGGTATTTACTAAGGAGGCATACATTTTATTTATGTTATTATGAGACTAATAAAATAGCAAAACATAACTCTTATATGTATATATAAGATTATGTAAACTGTATGTATAATTACTTGCAAGATATAAACAAATACAAGTTAAGCAAGATTTCAACATTTTTAGAAAAGACGAAAATTAAAATTGATATATAAATTTTTAAAAAACGATATATTAGAGTGGATTTATCAGCTTTAAGAAATACTTTATAAAATTATTAATTTTTATAATGTTACTGACTTTTTAAAAACATTAATTCAACTGCAAAAATTATTAAAACAAAAATTAACAATTAAAGTGTAGTTTTTATAATATAAGTATATTATTTCTAACAGTAACATTTACAGTCAAGTTGGTCAAGAGTGTTTTCTTCTTGTTTTTCATTGGAGTTATACTAATTCTACGCTTCGAAGTCCCAACTAGATTCAGAAGAAATGTAGGGTAGTAACTTAATTTTGAACAGAGTTGTAATGATACACTTTTTCTTTTTCATTTTCCCACGTCGGCCATACTCATTTGGGGTTAGGGTTAGGGTGATCTTCTCCAAGCCTTTATCCGCGCTAGATGCTTTTTGTGGTTTGGAAAGGGATAAAACCTTATTCTGTCATTGTCCAGTCTTTCGGGATTTCTAGTGTCCACATTGCAAATATCCCAAGAAGACATTTTCAACATAATCTTATCTTCCAAAATAAATCTTAGTCGAAGAACTAAACGAAAGCCCATCTAGACAAGATGGCAGCTTGTCGCCAAGAAATGTCACGCGCACATCCTAGCTCATTTGCTAGTTAATTCGCATGGATGCGTCAAGGAAAGCAACGCATTGAATACCTCATCATCTGCCAGAAGCAACCAAAGGGAGATAAATCTATTGCTGTCATCCCGCCTGTTACATAAACCTATATCTGATAAGATTTGTAATATTAAATGCTCAAAAAGCACGAATTACGTTGTTGTGTTGTCCTCACCCATGGTAGAAGTCAAGAGAAGCCAGCGACTGGTGAGATCTGTAGCAGGACGTCTAGAGACTAAAGAAATATTTATTAATTCCGTGTATTTATTTACTGCATTTGGAACGCGGGGCGAAATGGTTCACAAGTCTGATTGGTTATTTCTGTTAAACTGATTTTAAACTTAAACAAGTAATTAATGTATAATTTTCCACACTTCATCATCACATTTCGAGTTAGTGATGAAAGGAAAGTCTAGGACGACAACCAGACACGGAGTTATGTGGTACCACACTAATTAATACTTTCCTCAACGATGATTCGCTACCTGCTTAACGTTTTTAAAAATTGACGCATACCTTGGCTGAGTTCCTGACATTGTTTCAACCAGAAACCGTGTAGCTTATCTAAGCACCGCCAGATTTCCTATTCTATATCGGATTTATTGCTACAAGATTAGTGTCCGATTTACTTCAATGGCGTATCACAGAAAGTTATTGTAAATGGTGTTAATTAGTGTACCTTTTGTTTACCAGGGCTGTTTAGACAGTATCGTTTTCATTCATTGAAAAAAGAGAAAAATAATTAGATTTATTTTTAACAAATTTCTTCCTTCTGCCATTAAACTTTCCTGTTAATCACGCCACTTTGTCGAATTCTCTTTACTCCTCTATACGCCGCTCACTGAGTGATTTTAAACTTATCTGTAAATGTTTTCCAAAGACTTCCTGCTGCTTGTATACTACACCAGCGTCTTAAGGCTTTCCCCCATTTGCATACATCGTCTCAGAAAGATTTTTTACTAACTGTGTACGCCAGTCCCTCAACGGTACCTTTATAGGCCATATTCTCAAAGGCTTTTTGCTGCCTGCATATACTAATCTTTCAAAGACATTCTTATACCTCTAAAGGCCAGTCTCTCAAAGACCTTTTGCTGCCCGTAGATGTTATTCTCTTAAAGACTTTCTGCTGCCAGTATAATCACTTCTGAAAGATCTTTTACCACCAGTTTCTCAAAGACTTTCTGCTGCTTGTATGTGCCAATCTAAGATTTTCTAAGCCACAAAGTAAGATTTCCCAGTATTAGTCTCTCATAACTTTGACAAACAGTGTGGCCGTCTCATTGTTTACGTCCGCTGTATTAATGTCACTAATTCACAATTAACCTCGTCGAGCTTTGGTTACGTCGATTGTGTTTCGGGTCATAATGTTCGCACACGTGGTTATTACCAGAAAAAACTAAACATGCCAAAGTTGGTTTTCTCTCGTCATGTATCAATGATCCTACACTAGGAAAAGTCAAAATATCAGAGGATTCGAAAAATAAATCTTGAAGCTTTTAATCTTGATGGGAACCAGTGTGGAGTCAAACACACCTGGAGCAGAATAACGGGGGAGGGGTCAATAATGAGGAAATATTTCTGGTGGTCCCACTACTGCAAGGAAACTTGAAAATCATCTTCTTGTCTAATACAACCGACAACAAGACGAAAGTAGAGTTTCTCGTAAAGAAGAGGTAATAATCTATGGAGTCAATTCGTTTATATGATACTTTTGTGGATAATCACTTAGTAGCGATTCTTCTGTCTGTTATCATTATATTATAATTATACGTACCGAGAAAATCAATACAGGAAGATAGAACGCAATCTCCCATCTATTAGTTAGTAAACTGACTGACCGATTTACCTGTGTGGACGATGCCGTCTACTACTGTAGGTTTCTTCCTGCTATAGGGAACCCGCGTCCCTTTAATGATCCCGCTTCTTAATACCTAAAGTAATTATGGCTATCGAGCAAAGGATGAACCAGGCTAATTCTTTCGATCCGCCTTTGTTGCCGCATAAGCGGATACAGTTTTCTTTGAAGTGTTCATCAATGTTCCAATTTATCTTTTATTGTCTCACTTTTCTCTCCGTGACGCTGAACCCCTAATTATTTTACTCGCTTGAACTGGGCCAGCGTCGTAGACTTGTACGAACGGTTCAGCGCTGTGAGTTAAAGCTAACTTATGAACGTTCGGCAAACCGGGGGAAGGTCTGGACGTTTCTGCTGTCTGGCACCGGTGGTGAATGGACGCGTCAAGGGAAGTGGTATGTGGGATTAAAACCGCTGTAAGTAAAGTAGAATGTAAATGAAGAAGAAAAGTCGTTATCATTAGAGAGAGAGAGATGGGGGGGGGGGCAAAAAAGCATAAAGATAGATGTGGATACAATAATTTAAAAGGTAAAAGATAGATGTGGATACAATAATTTAAAAGGTAAAAAGGAAGTGAAAAAGGAGAGAGAGATAGATAGAGAGAGGAAATATAAAGAGAAAGCTGGAGAGAGGAGAAGAGAAATGATGAGAGAGAGAGATGGAGAGAGGAAAGGAGAGATAGAGAATAAAGAGAGAAGCTGGAGAGAGAGATGGAGAGAGAAGAGAGAGAGAGAGAGGAGATGGAAGAGAGGAAGAGGAAGAGATAAGATGGAGAGATGAGAGAGAGAGATGAGAGATGAGGAAGTATGGAAAGAGAAAATAAAATGAGATGGAGGAAGGAGATGGAGATGGAGAGAGAGAGGAGAGAGAAGAGACGAGAGATGAGAGAGAGAATCACATGCGCGAGAGCGATATAAGTACAGAGATGAGAGAGGAAGGAGAGGGAGAGAGAGAGAGCGAGAGTCCTTTCTCTTTATCGCTGCTCCTAGACAGCATTAAAGAAAATAACAGCACACCCAAACCAACGCACCGCGATGTAAAAATCCTCTCATGTGGTCCAGCCTCAATCACTCTAAGATCAATCATTAATACTTCTTCAGACCGGGCGAAAGAGGCTTTCGTTCCTGATAGAAATATGTTTTTAATTAGCTACAATATTTAACAATTTCCATCTCTTTAGCATTTCCAGATATAAGCTTTTTGATGGCTACAAGTCTGCGCGCTGGCATTTCCGAAGTTTCAGATAAACGCATCCAGTCGACGCGGGCCGTGTTAGGGAGAAACTCCAGGCAGCCGCGTGCGACTCTCACTAGAGCAAGTTGTTACGCGCGCCCAGTGAGTTTTATAAGTGTCTTCCCAGCTTTTATTGCGGGGAATATAATAAATAAATAACGAAGGAAGCGTGAGAATGGAAAACGAACGATGTGTCTGGAGCACACGAGAGAACGTCGTACAGTAATTGGGTGGAGGAAGGGAAGGGGTAGATTAGTTTCGTCTGTACATGACCTCCGACGTCTGAGGAGAATAGCGACACCCCTCGACTCGATCTGGATGGAAGATTCCGGGATCCTCTGTTCAGTGGAATCTTATATGACTATCAGGAGTCGGGGGCTTGGGAAGAATCTCCTTAAAGATGTTTGATCGCGGGTTAGGGGGCCAGCAGAAGTTTGTTATAGCAGGTTGACTGTTCCTTTCTCGCGCTGTGCGCACCTCGTCCCTGGTGTTGTGTGAACATGGTGGACCCGCTTCAAACGAGCAGACATCGGCGTCTGCTGTCCGCGTCCCTTGTCGTCTGCTGTCTGCTGTTTCTTTCGTCGTCTGCTGAAAGGGATTTCGCCATACCAGACTCAGGGCAAGGTTGGTGGTTTAACCCCTACTTCTGTGTGGCTGGTAGGAAGTCTTGAAACTGAAAGAAAAGCTTTTTTATGACTCTATGTTTCATTTAGATCCCTATTTCTTTCCAGGTTTCACTTAATTCTTTATGTATTTCTTCTAGTTACTGGCCCTGAACGTTTTAATGTCTTTATTAGGGCGGGGAAACGGACAAGTCGTGTGGGGGCGGGGTTTTCCAAAGGTGGGGGATACGGATAGGCAAAGAGAGAGACGTTCGAGGGGTTCTCCAAGGGCGGGGACATGGATAAGCCGAGACAGAGTCGTTTGAGGGGTTCTCCAGGGGTGGGGACATGGATAAGCCGAGAGAGTCGTTTGAGGGGTTCTCCAGGGGCGGGGACATGGCTAAGCCGAGAGAGAGTCGTTTGAGGGGTTCTCCAGGGGTGGGGACATGGATAAGCCGAGAGAGAGTCGTTTGAGTGGTTCTCCAGGGGCGGGGACATGGATAAGCCGAGAGAGAGAGACTTCGAGGGGTTCTCCAAGGGCCGGGGACATGGATAAGCCGAGAGAGAGAGACTTCGAGGGGTTCTCCAAGGGCCGGGACATGGATAAATCGAGAGGGACATTTGAGGGGTTCTCCAGGGGCGGGGACATGGATAAACCGAGATGGACATTTGAGGGGTTCTCCAAACACCGATTGAAAATTTTTAAAAAAAGGGAAAAACAGGAACCCTAATAACAAATTTATCAAACTGTCGATGAGCTCGTACCTGGTTTCCGCGTCTTCAGGGTGTGTTGTCGTCGACTCATGAATATTTCGAAACAAGGTTCTAACGTCCCCGTAAGCTATCCGTTTTACTTTATAGAATTGTGTGTAAGCGGGAAGGAGAAAACGTAGGAGCTGATTGATGTATTCTGGTTTACTTCGTTTGTTCACAGCCGAGTTTGTCCAGCAGCTGGAGAGCTACGAGGTCACAATCCCGGCCCGCGTGAGCGCCAACGGACAGCACCTCTCGCACTTCCTCCACCCCGGCCGCCACATCACAAAGAGAAGTGTGGGCTCGAGCCGTCTGCACTACGAAGTTCAGGTGGAAAACCGAACTTTGCGACTTCAGCTGACATCAAACGACCGCCTCGTTTCGTCGGGCCTGGTGATCGAGAGAAGGCGGGGTCGATTCCAGAACGTGTCGGACGCGGTGTTCAGCACTTTCTCGAAAAGAGGATGCCACTATGTCGGGAGGGTTAATGGCGAGACGAACTCCGCTGTCGCCGTCGGAACTTGCAATGGCTTGGTAAGAAAACTGTCGCCTTTACTCTATTATTGTTGCTCGCACCGCCCCCGCCCCCCTCAGCGGTTATGGCACACGTGCGCTGCTGTTTTGTTTTACGTCTGCCCGGTCCTGGTGATCTAATTGGTCGACCAGCGAGCGGGTTAGCCCATTTGTCCCGATCGGAGTACACGTAGTCTGGGATGAGGAGGCTTCATTCCGCCCCCCCCCGGTGGTAGTCAGTCAGTCACCTCATCCGATCGAGAAAGAAGCCCAGCTTTTTTTTTGTTTTGTTTTTAACTGTGATGCAGGAAAAGAAAAGGAGAGAGAGAGAGAATCGTGTAGTTTAGTGGGCATCTCTCGTTTTACGGTCGGACAGGTCTTGTTTATTATTACTGCTGCTGCTGAAATCCGGAGCGCATCATCTGAAGGGAAGAAGGAAGCAGCAGCCCCCAGAGATGCTATGTTAATACTAATAAACAGCTGCCACAAACTCTCGGTTAGTAAAAGCGCACGAGACGTTAACAGCAATCGAAGAGAATTATCCCCTTCCTGCTGGTTCATCCAAACCATACAGATCCCTTATTCGCGACAGGTAGGAAGGGGGGGGCACTAAAAATGGTGCGTGGCAGATAGCCGCCGGCCCGACACACCTCGTGTTGCTTATGGCCTTTCTGTGACACCAGAGGTCGCTTCTCTCGCCGTCGTTTTGTTGTTTTCCTGTTAAAAGAGCTACGCACGCCATTTATTTGTTTGTTTTTGTGCTACCTTGATCTCGCTATTCGTATTAAGAGGTAAAGGACACGGGAGAAGGGGGGGGGTCTCTTCCTTCCTTCGCCTCGAACGTTTGCGAGGTTGGCTTTTGAGTAATCTTGAAAAACGGTTTCGCTGGTGAGGAAGAAAATAATAGGAGGAGATGAATTGCCTGCTGTTGGTGGTGATGTTTCGTTTCTACGTAGTAGTCAGGGGACCGGCCGCCAACAACCATAAAAAAAAAAGGGGCGGGTTAGGGGGGGTGGGGGAGACGGCAAAGAACTAAAAATCCAGCCTTCTTTGGTGAACGTTCCGAAAAGTAAGTATCTGTTTCGGATATCAGGAAGTTCTGCTTGCTGTTCGAAAATGGTAAATCGGTCGTGTATTCCTTCAACCCTTTGTCCCGTCTGTTTACGTTTTCTGGTTGCTCAGGTTCCCGGCCACACAGCCGGGGGGTGGTGGCCTGTTCCCGTATTTATTGCTTTGTTCGCTTGGTCGGTGGTGGAGAGACAACACCAAAGTATTCCGCGAAGAAGCCGAGATGAAGCGACGACCGAACTGGGCGGCTGCGTCCGTCCCCCAGCATTGCTCTGTGTTAAAGTAATTCTAACGTTCTCCCCCACCCCCCCCCCGGCCATCATCGTCATTAGCTGGATTGGAAACTGAAATTTCTGTTCTAGTTTTGTATACATTCGCGAAGCCAGATCGCTTTGCTCGGGTCGTCTCTCTGCTAGGCTTCTTCAATCGCCCGCTGCCAACCTTCCTCTCGTCCCACTCGCACTAGACGGGCGGGCAGATGATTAGTTTTTCGGAATTTGTTTTTAGCTGTTTGGTAGAGAAGGGTGCCACAGCCCCTCCCCCCACCAACTGCTTTAATTAATTAAGCTGCGTCTACCCGAGATATCAGTTCTTAGTACTGACATGAAATCTTGAGATGTGTATCCCCCTTTTCCCCCCCCTTCTTTCTGGGTTGAGGTTACAGAGGTACGGTTCCGAACCTCTGTCCACCTCATTACCTCTGGGGCAAGAAGAAAACCGCGCTTACTACTGACGATAACGAAAATTGATACGCATCCGTAACCCAAACTCCTGAATCCCTTTTATAACATTTTGCAGAAATGTTCTCTCTCATAGTTTCAGTTTGCTTTTTGAATATTTCATACCAACAACGCTCCCCACTTCACCTCATGTATCAAGTATCGTTACCATAATACGGTAACACAGGTTAGCACACGAGTCTATGTCCAGCACCTTCCGAATCTCTAGCCACAGGCATCTTTTTTTTTTTATTATCATCTTTGCAGTTATCCTGAACAAACCACTAGAAAGAAAGAAGGAACAGCCGACAAAGTAGCACAACAATTCTTTGCAGAGTTCTATAAATCAAGTAAAATTGTGGATAGGTAATCGTTTCTGTATATGGTTTGTGAATTACATCCTGAAACAATATGCAAATAACAAAAAAAAAAACAAAAATAATAGATAAAAAAAATATTTTACTCTTAAATAGAAGAATGAAATTATGCTGATTTTTTTCAGTCTCCTTATTGTAGTTTGACTTTTTACATTGGTGTAGGATTGTTTTGCAGTATAAAAGTTGTGATTTAAAGAACAGTTACCTAAGAAAAAGGTTGTTTATTATTGAAATGTCTAATGGGGTACAAATAATATTTTAATAAATTCTTGATATATGGAAATGAAGCCAATATGAAAATCGATGAACTGTTTATCACCACAAAACAAAGCAGTTGGTATTGTCAATTTTTATATGGGTATGCTGTGTGGTTTGACATTTCTTTGAAAATGTATTCTAGTTTTAATGTACTACTATGAATGTCAGGAATACAATGCCAAGACTATAAGTTTTAGTTGAAATAAAGTTTTAAAATTACAAATCAAATCAAAAAGTTGGCAGGTGATTGGTTAAATATCAAACTTAAAATATATATAGAATGCCTTATCAAATTGCAGCTTAGACTTTATATTGCAGCAGAACTGCTTCAGCTGCATGGTTGGTCTTGAAATTTTTATTTGCTGACTATTGTTCAAAGCAACAATACACTGCATATACACAGATCATACTTAATAGCAATTCTTTTAAATGCAGAATTTCTATTATTTAGAATATTTGAAAAAAATATGGCTAAATACTTGTTATATACCTTCCTTTCAACAGAACTGTAGACGGAATTTGATTCGAAGCTGTTGCCTAATTGTAGGTTGAAATTTTCTAATAAGTTGACCACTGCTCTTATGATATACTATAACATTTGGTATTTATACCATGACAACACTAATTGCTGGCCACATACTTTGGTAAGTTCAACTCTGAAGGGTTGGCATTAATACATAGTTTGATGAAATAAATTTTAAAGGAAAATGTAATTAACAAAATGTATTTCTGCCTGGTTACATTTGAGTTCTAAACATTTTTAGAAATATGAAATAAATTATGATTTGAAGAGATTTAAAAATGTTTCCTATGAAGAATGATTGTTAAGTTGTAAGATGGTTAGAATGTAGCTGCTTAGCCATGCTAGAATCAATTTCAATTCATAGGCTGCACTACACTTTGTATCACTTTTGGTTATTTGCATTGACTGTGAAAGCTATGAGCAGTTAAGTTAGAAAGTTTTGTTTTTTACTGGCTCATGTTTGATTTGCATAGTTTATGAATTGGATATCTTGAAATTTTATTATTTTTCTGTGAAGATAATTGTTCTAGCATTTCCTGTTTTTATGGCCATCATTTTTCTGGTATTATGAGAGGAAAAGAACATTTGGCAGGTAACGTGCACTTTCACGTTAATTCCAAGGTGCCGGTGATCAACAGTCGAAGGAAAGGAACTTTCTAAAGTGAGAGTGCCTTTAGCAATTGAATGACTTTCTTTCAGCAGGTATGATACTGCTGACATGTTGTTTTGCAAGCTTTTTATTAAAGTATGTTGTATCTTTGTCTAAGGAAATGGGTGTTTAATAAAAATTTTTCTAACAAATTACTTGAGCATAAAAATGAGCTACATGGAAATGTTCACCATTTGGCCACTATTTCATTTTACTTCAAAGTAATTTAAGATATTCTTTTAATTGTGCTTATACATTGGTTTAGTTTAGTTTTTGTTTATAAATAATAATGCGAAATATTGTTGAATTGCTGAATGAAGAAAATTGTCATTTTGTAAGAAATTAGAATAACTAAGTCACTTATTCCATTATAGTAAGTTTGCTTGCTATATTGCTGAGTTGTAACAAATACTTTTGTCATGTGTATGGAGAGACTTATGATAAGCGTTTGTTTTTCATTTAGATAGATACTAATTTTTGATGTTTGTAGAAAAAAAAGATTACATCCTATGGAGAAAAATGAAAAAAATTTGATTTAACAAGGTTAGTAAATTTGAATTATATATGCAAAAGAAAAGCAAACATAATAAAAGTTTGGGTATGAAAGGAAGAGTGAATGAGTATATATCATCTTTTTTTGATGCCTCTAATTATGTTTTATTTACTTTTAAAACCTTTTGGTGATAGGTGGTGCAAATGAGATTTGATGTTTTGGAGATGCTGCTGCTGTTAAGTCAAGTAGTTTTCATTAAATTCAGTCTTCCTGTTGTTAGTAAGGCACCAGGGACTTAATGTTCAAGGTATTAGATGTCCAACAAGGAAATTAGTACCCCAGGATAGGAGATCAAATGTTGAAGTATCTACTCTTGGAAAGAATTTGTCTGTCTGCTTGATAACTACCCATTGATCAAACTAACAGCCAGCTTGCTTAGATCAGCTGATGGCTTTCTCTGAGCTTTAGGAAAGGGGAAATGATGACAGTGGAAATAAGAAAGCCAGAGATTGTATCTGGGCTGACATTTGTGTCATGCATCAAGTGTATATCTGACCTTGACTGACTCCTTAGCCTGTCTTCACTTGGTACAGAGATAAACAACATTGATTATATGTCTGATTATTTCCTTGATAATTTGTCAGACTGTTGGAAACACTAGCTCTTGGTAATCATCTTGTTCTGTGCTTATCTTTGGCTCACATCTGTAGTGTCTTGGAGAACTTGTAGTGTCTGTGCTGTGTTGTTAAATTTCATTCTGAGGTGAAGGTTTTTTCTTTAATGGTGTCTGATAAACTAAGTATCTATAGTTGTTAATTCTGTCAAACCATACAGGGAGTAATTCCTAGTTGACTGCTTTCACTGTTATTAATTATTAATGCATCTACACTGTCATAGCTCAGATGCTTTTCAATCTTTTATAATTCAACAATCACATTTAAAATTAAATTTAAAAAACAACTAAACTATCAAAGTAGAATTATTGCAAAAAAAAAAAACAAACTAGAAAGCTAAAAACACCTGGAGCAGCTTGACTCCAAATAACCTTTTAATTATTTGAACATGCTTTAGTTCTTTTTAGCCCTTATTTCAATATTTTATGTATTTTAATTAAGTTACAACAAAATATGTCAAGCTTTGGTTTTCACTTTACTCAGCTCTGATAATTTCTCATGAATATTTCATACTAAAATTCTGTAATTTAAAAAAGTTAGTAAAACATCAGCAATTTCTAAATCTTAAAATTGAATTGTTTTTGGTTTATGAAATTGTGAATGTTTTTTTTTTTCTCTCTCTTGATAATTTGGTAAAAATATGTAAACTACTGTGATCATTGGAAGGCCTGGTCATATCAGAAGGGAGAGAATTCTGTGCATCTTTGACTTACTAAAAGAGGAGGCATGGTCTGGCTTTCTCATTTGCCTGCCCCTTTGTGTACACGTGGTCTCCATTTACCATCCATTTGTCCCATTTCTCTTGATGTTCTGCTTGAACAGCTGATTCCAAGATACATTAACCATTGCAACCATCCTGAAAATGCTTGCTCACTCTTTTACTGCTCCAGTTATCTGCACTCTAAATAAATCCTAAACATGAAGATTTTGCTGGGCATGGCAACTCCCACAGATTTTGCAGCCAATAGAGAACGGTATCTTTCTTCATTCAGCCAGCCTGCTCAGCTGACAAATTTCTGCAAGAATTGACAAAGCAGATAGTCATGTTTCCAATAGCTGAAAACTATTCCCCCTCACCTGAGGTGGAAAGGAAAACAAAAACAATCTCTGAATTTTTAATAGTGGGTGGTTTTGATTAAGACATTTTCCTTTCTAGAATGGTGCATAGTTGCATTGCCTAGCATTTCATAATAGATAGCTATCTAAACCATGTTTCCAATATTGCCAGTAAGTACAGTAAAAAACCCATGTTATCTGGTCTCCAGATAACTGACTTTTTCAATATAAACCAAGATTGTTTCGTTTTTGACTATAGAGTTGTCACCAGGAGGGGCTACATTGGCTGTCTGTGCATGCACAAATTGCTTTTCTGTCAGATGATTAGAATCCTTTCCATTTTTTGCTTGTTGACTGGTTGTATTCTACTTTGCTAGTGATTTTTGTTTGTGATAATAATTGTAAACCTTGCAATAAGTCGTCTAATGGTTGGCTAGTGCTTCGGAAAGGAATCCAAAGAAAAGAAAGTGTATATTTCTTATTATTGAGAAAAACTAAAGAAAAAACAAGAAAGAAGCTGTTGGATAAGAAGCAACACTTATTTAAAAACATTTCATCCAGGTACCCAACCTTTTTGGATATCTGACACTTTCCCGGTTGCATTAGGATTGGATACTAAGTTGCTTACTGCTCTAGCAAAGTTTTCACATTTTGATATTGTATTGGTGAGATGTTTCCACCCCTTTTTTTTTGTTTCCCTCCTGGTGTTGATCCAGTTTTCATGTAATAGTTTTTCTATCTTTTGGAGACAATGGCATGGAACTTGCACAGAAATCTGTGGCTGGTGAATATAAAAATTTTCTGTGTCTAGAGTTTCATCTGTATCTTTTCTGTTTATATGCTGCTATCACAGCGTTTGGAAAACCAGTGAAAAAACTGACTGACATCAGCATCTTGGGGGTAGATTCATGATCATCTTTTTTTTTTTTGTTCACACCAAATTTTCTTGCTATCTCACTAATTGTTGAGGACTTTGTGTAGTTTGTGTGTCATTAGCTTGAACTTGCTGTTTTTGGCATTCTTAACTCCTCTGCAGATATGATGCTTACTATGAGAATTTCAAATGAACGAGAATGTGTGGGAAAGAATAAATATTGTTATTTAAAGACAAAACATGGTAAAAGAATGGCAAACAATGATCTGACACAATCACTATGCGCACCTCCCTTAAATATAGAACATCACATGATCAGTGATGCAAAAACCACATGCCCAAAAGAGCACTTTTCTAAAGTGTTATCAAACAGTGGTATCCCCTGAATGTTATGGGCACAATATAAATATGTAGGTAGGGCATTGCATCAACAAACAAACAAGTAAATATCATGAATAAACAATGCATATTATCATTGGTGAGAAAGGCTTAGCTTTTTGGGGTTGAAGTGGTGGGAGCTGTTAGAACCAATACATTATATTCAAAATACTAATTTCCTCTATTGTCAAATTTGAAAGCCATTCTGGCTAGAACTGGTTGTTTAGAAGTGTAGTAGAAAGTACATTTTGTCATTTAACTATCAGCAAGTTTTTTTATATCTACATGACTAATAATTTCAGGTAAATAATAATAGGTAAAAACAATAAAATTATATTTTTATTTCTTACATTGATCAAAGAAAATTATAACTGACACAAAGATGGATCTTTATGGAAATTTTTATAGATTTTTCCTGGAACAAAATAAGAAAACCATCTTTACTTTATCTTTAATGTCGTACATAAAGGATCCAAACAGCCATCTTTGCCCCATTTCATATGGAAGATGGTGAATGCCATATGGTCTTCTGGCCTTCTGTTAAGAAGTAAAGGATTTTTATGCAGCATTTTGTATATTGTTGTTTTCTGTAGTGTATAAGGTTGTAGTTATTCACTCATATTTATTATTATTATATTTCTTTTCGCACTATTGACAAAGATATCATTTTGATAAGCTTGGAACTTGTAGTTTTTGAAGAAGTGTCCAGATATATCACTTAAAAGAGTCTTGTAATGAAGCTGTTTTTTTTCTGATAGGTGACATTATTAGAGGTATTCTTGCTATGTCTATGCCATTTAGTTAGTTTCTATGTAGAACTATCTGAAAATTCCTGACTAGAATTTTTAATGTTTGAAAAGAGACAATTATGTATTAATTGCCTGCACAACATTAATATTTGTATTGTGTTTTTAAAACTAAATGTGGTAGTGTAACTTAGGAATCAACCAATAATTATTGCATTTGGAATTCTGTTCATTATTAAGTCTGTTATCCCTATCTCTCTATCTCTTCTATGGTCATCAGTTAGTTTGAATGAATCTACCCTTTCTGTGGTTTAAAGGACAGCACAGTTTTGTAAGAGGACACTTACACCCCCCCCTCTTTAATCAAATGAATAGGTCAAAGAAACATTTTTCTGACACTGTGGTTCTAGTGGTGGGGCAGCTGTAGAAACAGGTGGAGCTACTCTGACACATCTGGTATTGATTAGAATAACAGACAGCTGCCATCATGTCATCACTTTTATATAGTAATAGATCCCAAAGGTTAGAATGTTAACAGGACTTCTTGCTGGCCTTTCTTCCTCCTCCAACAGAATGTCTGTAGGTAACAGGGCTAGTGTGAATGGGAGGGAGCCTTTTAATTGCTATTTAATCATTAATTTTAATATATGGCCTGATGTTTTGGTATCATAATTTTAGATGGTGATATATCTTTTTGATTTTGAAAATTCTGCTCTTAGAAATGAATTTTCTACACACACACACACACACACACACCAGAGAGAGCAAATTAGTGAGGGTCATGAGAGAGACCCAAATACTAAACTATGGTGTCACTCTACCATTTGAATTCATATCCATGTGCTTAACTTTTTAATTTATTTTACTCATTTAATATTTTCTTCAGTTATTTAAATAAGTATGTTTTTTAAGTTTATTTGAAAATTTTATTTATTTAGTCTAATTATTAAAACAATTTTCTATATTAATTCAAATACTTGTTTTTTTAAACTATTTGACCATTAAATTATGTATATTCTGTAAGTGCAAGCATGTCTATACAGAAACAAGACTGTATTAATTATTATTTATTTAATCTTTATAACATTTTATACAGGGCATTTTGTTAGCCAAAAATTCCAATTGCTTTTGCATACTGATGCAGGCTGATAAATATTAATATTCATGTGAAAAAGTTGGGAAAATTCTGATTTGCATTAAAAACTTGGAAGTGTTATTAATGATAAAATATAACCATTACCTTACACTTCCTGTATATACTTGGAAAACAGTAATGGAAGGCTTTGTTAATAATGGAAGCAATAGCTTGCCATGGGATAACTGCTGAGTTGTTTTGTGATAGCCATGAGATATAGAGAGTGCAGACTTCTTTCTGCCTGGCCTGTTCAGAGGAGGCAGCTTTGCCACTAGTACTCCTAACACTGGAATATTTGTCGGGAGTTCCTATATCCATTGGATCAGTAAAGTAAAAATCTTCTGCTCTTCCCTGCATTGAATATTGTGACTTGCTGACATCAGTTTTATGGCAAGGTTTTTATGCCATCCTGCTGTAACATTAATCACTTGGTAGTAATGCTAGATAAAGGCACCCGATATCAGCATTAAGTCTGTTTGTTCGTTTGTTTTTTTTTTCTAATGAAAAAAAAACCTAGGTATTTAAAGGGGAATTTATGGCATGAATGATGTTATTAAAATTTAAAAAATAGTATATCTTGAATTTCGTGGAAAGGTGAATCTTAAATATATATTTTTTTTGTTTGAGAGAATAACTAATAGCAATAGACGTTTGTGCTTTTTTTTTTGAACTAACTTATTAACAAAAAAAGTCAAAAGTTATAAAGGATCTTGAGTTATTGCATCTGTAAATAATTGGCTTGATGTGTGCGTGTGCTTGGAAAATTTATATATGGTTTAGGAAGTTTGTGTGAAAAAGTTACCTCTGTCCTCATGATCCCAGCCAGTTGGCTTAAATGCATGCTCTGATGTTTGAAAGATTGGCTAACTAAAGATGAAAACTGCTTGCTAGAGAATGCAGAAAAGCATGAAATGAAAGATTTTTGTACTGGTACGCTGATGTAAATATAAAAGGTAAACGATGAGCTGAGCTATCTGCTGTTGGTAGACATTCCTTAGCTAAAAACCGTATAATTGATTGAGACGGTGTGGATATTTTGGATGATGAAAGTAAGTCAGGCACTGAAAAACTGAAGAATCCTTTAAATTATTTTCTTAACATGAACAAAACTTTGTCGCTGTAGAACATGATGTTATCTTATTTTTAAAATAAAATATTACTATTATCTCTCTCTCTCTCTTCTTTTGTAATTGCTAGTGAAATTTGGGAGCTGGCAATCACATTTTCTCTATACATCAGACTGACCTTAAGAAGCAATTACCAATGATATGAGGGTGCTATGGAAAAAAAAAATTGTTTAAATATGATCTCATCCAGGGAGCTAGCTACTGGCTTGGCTGAAATTTTAGGAGCTTTGTTGATAGTTCAGTTCTCAGCAGAAGATCTGCCATACAGTTTTAAAAAAGAAATGCTGTTAAGGCAGCATTTGAAAACTATGATAGGTTTGATATGGATATTTTCATTTTTCATTTATTTCCCTAACATTAATCATGCATTGAAGAGCCACAAACATCTCATTTATGCATCAGCTCCTATGTGTTTTTATATTCTAAGTGTGTCATGCGGGGTAACTGTAGATAAATCCAGTGCATGATCATTGTTTGTTTTGTTCATACTTTCCCTTGTAAGTGAAATATTTATTTATTTATTAATCAAAGATAAATAAAATAAAGATAACTTTCAAGAATAAATGTTGTGCGTGCCTGATATTTGTGCTGTAGGAAGTTCCTCAGTAATTAAGTAGAGCCCAACTGACTTACAGGGATTCTTGATAATTATGATTACAAGTCTGCAGGGCCCAGGGGAGCTGCCTTATTATAACCAGGTGTTTGCCTAATAAGTCCCTGTACTCCAATAACCGAATAACTTAGCTCACTTCGAAGGAGAATAATGTCAGTAAGCTGATTTAATTCTGTATCGTGTTAGTGTTAACAGACTGATATCAGTGATGGAAGAATGCTGAATCCAACCAACACCACCGCCTCTCAAATGAAACTTAGTCGGAGCACTGTTTTTTTGTTTTTTTTTTAAAATTTCTCTGAAAAAATAAAGACAAAATTGACCTTTTAGTGAACAACCATCAAAGAAAAGAAAAGTGATTTGTACTTTTCGTCTAGGTTACTGAAGTTATGTGCTTTGGTTATTTTGGTCTGAAAGTGCTGCCCTGTTAATATTCATTTACCGATCTATTGTAATTTTTAAACTTTAAGGGAGCAGCATCATTGAAAAAAGTCATTGGTTGATTTTTATTTTTATATATTGATTTTTACAAAGACACAATACCAGAAGAACAATGAGACCTCTTCCCTACAGTAACTCATGCAGATCATATGAGTTGCTAAGTACCACTGTAGCATTCATTCATGTACACATAGTTGTTGTGCAGAATGGTTGGTTGGTTCTTTTTCAGATGTGAGAGGAAACCAGTGTGGCTGGCTGTTGAAGAAGAGTGAGAAGAAATCACACCAGGGGGTATGCCAAACAGAGCCAGTCCTTCCTCATAGGACTCACTACTTCCCTTCAAAAGAGATTGCTACTAGCTATTTTCTTATGAGGGAGTCTTCAAAGACTGTCAATTTACTTGTGTATTTGTTAAAGATATTGTAAACAAATTAATTTCAATTTATGAATTAGTTGTGTAATGGAAAAACAGATATTCCTTAAAAATAATTAAAAATGCCCAGTAATAATGATAGTGAACTAATCAACATTTGCATTGAAGCAGTGCATTCTTTTGAAAAATTATAATGCTGTTTCTTTAGCTTGAACTTGAATACTGAATTAATGACCAATATCTCCATGTAATATTTGGATTAAAGTTAGGTTATTTAAAACTAAATACTCTTTTTATTTACTTTTTGTTGGATCAAGTAGATATACACTCATCACAGGTTGAGTCCAGCATGGGAATAATATAGCACTAACCAAAAAAATATTGCATAGTGGTTCAGGTTTAGGTATTCGATTATTAATGTTGAACCAGGGTGGGGTGGAAGGGTGGGTGAGAGGCCATTGTCTTATGAACAGAAGGAGAAAGGTAATCATTGTGAAGATGGAAATACATTGGCAGCAGTCCTAAGCCAGCCAGATGATAGGGTTTTGACTTTTTCCAGATGGTACCAGTGCCAGCTGCCTGGACAGAAATGTGTTTCTAGTTCATGGCCAGTGTTGAATGATGCTGTCAGTGGACTACCTACAAAACACAACACTGTTTCCTCTATAATTGGAACAGTGTGATATTTGGTGGCATTGGATGTCTGTCTGCCTGCCTCTGTTGTTGCTGCATACACACTCCTGTAACTAGCTATGGCCAGTATTTGTTGTCTTTTTGCCATTGTGTTTAAAAGACACCTTTGTCAGAGTTGACTTTGTATGTCTGTCTTTTTCAGCATGGAATGAGAAACTTCTGACACTGATAAGAATGGGAAGATGTTTAAAATAGCGCATTGGAATAAAAAAAGTTAATTTTTATTTTGTTTTACTTGGTGCTACTCTGGAGAAAAATTTAAAAAAAATGCACAAACACGACTTGATGCTGTTTTAGCTGATCTTGATGAACACCGTTCGTGGTATGTCTTATAAAGTTTCTGTCAACTGCTCGAGATGTGGGTTGAGTTTCCCAGTTTTGGCAAAGTTTTTGTGGCTCTAAAACTGATTCCTATTTTTCTCTTCATTTACTCCATATGCCATTTTTTTTTTAAAAAAAACTTCTATGTAGTGAGACTCTCTTCAGTGATTACCTGAAAAAGGAAAAAAATAAAACCAGCATGTTTTAAGCAATTTCTGTAGGTCAGTTTTTTTACTGTGTTATGCCTCGAATTGATTCATTCCACTTAGCACTAAACATCATCAAGCCAACCTTTTATATTCCACTATTTCGTTTCTTTTCTTTAAGGTGTTTAAGCCTTTAAACAAGACATTCTTTTATTTTTAATTTCATTAATAATTAATAATTCTGACGTTTCTCTTGTAAACTCTACTTTTTTCTTTATTTCATACAAACTAAGTTAACTGCGGATGTGCCTTGCATCCGCCATGTTGATTTAAGTAAATGAATGGGCTTATCCTCTGTCATCAGAGGATTTTACAGACTATAAATATACTATGGATATGTTCTAGTGTTTGGTGAAACTAGTTTGCACTGAATATTAAATTAAAGATATGGACAGCTTTCAAATGATGATTATCAACAATATGTATCATTAATGTACTGTAAAAAGAAAAAAAAAAGACAAACACATCAGGAGAATGGCTTTGTAGAGTTTCAGTAACCATGGTAAATTATATTTATTCTGTTAGATACCTTGTTTAATTTAGAATTTGACAGGAAAACATGTATAAGATGAGAGTAAAATTGATCAGCAAAATTTAATGGAAATTTAAAAAAATGTTTTATAGAGATTAGAATCCGACAAAATGTTGGTCTAAGAGCAGAGATAATGAAAAATCTGTTATATGGCCAGTGTAGAACTCTACAGTATGAAATTCAGTGAACTGTTTCTTAACTGAAAATATTTTTCAATTACAATTATAAACTATTAAGAGAAAATCTGGTTAGAAAATTTCAACTTATTTAAGGGTTTGATCATAAGCAAAGATATGAAAGGGTGATATTTTAAGTTGGTTACCTTGAAGAAAACTTAATATTAGTTAGAGCCAGACACTTCTTGCTAAGAAATGTAATGTAGAAGTTGTAATAACTTGTAGTAGTAGTAGCCTTTATAGGTATTTTCCATATCAAAATATCTGTCCTTAAAGTATAATTATTCATTGGAGACTATAAAAATAGAATTATATGTAATGAAGTAGAAAGAAGAAAAGAAAACGTTAAAAAGACTGCTTCTTACACATTAATTTTATTAATGTCTAATGAGGTATTATATTTTTGCTACATTAAGTTATACAGTAAATGTTACTCTTTTCCTCTGTTAAATAGTTTTAATCTTGAGACATTTATTTCTGAAAAGTTCTTGTTTTATATAAAATAATAGCTTTTTGAATGAGCAGATAAAAAAAAGATGCATAATTCTGCTAATGGTTTTTAATGTTAAATAACAAATTACAACTGAGAAATTTGATGGAAGTTGATGTTTGATGTTTGCAGCGGGTTGACCATTCTTTGCTTGTAATAAGAAATTCTAATCAAACTGTTAGTTTGTCAGATAATACCTGTTTTTGTTTAAATGCATGGTATAAATTTTTAATTCAAACAAAATGTCACATGGATTTATTGAGGGACCTTGTGGATTAAAATAGTGTAGACTAGCATTTCTCAGTGAGCCATATGGCTCCTTAGTGGGCCACAATACACCTCTTTGGAGGGAGGGACTACACAAAGCAATTAGGCCATTGGGAGGTGCGCACCCACAAAGTTTCTGTCAGGCATATAATTTCCTTTTTGGTGTTGTAAATATTAGCACATTTTCAAGCTAATTGACAGTTAATAATAGGTCCCTGTTCAGTTCTTTGGCTGGTTTCTTATAAGAGTGAGTAATATTATAGTAAGCTACAGCCTTTTTGGACCTTGAAATGACCAAGGTACATATAAATATATTAAAGTTTGGTGGGGCCCCAATTAGTTATGCCACATCTTTTATTTTTTTCTTATTTAGACTTTAGAGAGGGCCATGATGGCACAAGGGGTTTAAAAAATTGGGGTGGGTGGGGGCACGCATAAGCCAAAAAAGTTTGGGAAGCCATAGTGTAGACCATAGAAATGCTGCCTCATTCCTTTTCTAAAAAATTATCTTGGATGTTTGATTGGTTTTGTTGCAGTAGATAACATTTCTTTAAAAGTTATTTCAATGCATATTGCATTTTTCTTGAGTTAATTATCTGTTGAGAAAATTTTAAATAAAATTCTGTTGAGAGGAAGGAGGCTTATTGATGAAAAATTGTTTGAATACCAGATATTTTTAAAATGTGAAAATACCCATAATGGCCAGACTGTACAATTGTTTTGATAAGGTCTTTAGCGAATTTGTAGTAGTCATATTTTAAAATGGTCTCAGTTTCATCATAGCTCCAAATGATCTTTTCTCTTCCAAAATGCATTACAGTGTATTGTTCATTAATTAGAGTTTTAAATCACTCATTCAAAATAGGGCAGTGCATTCATTTTAAGAAGTTTTTACTAAGCTTTTGTTTGCCTTTAGTAATTGCTGAAAGATAGCCTGGCATGTGTTTAGGGCAATTACTTTTTTTAAAAAAGTACATTTGAAAGCCAAAATGTCATACAAAGCATGATAATTATTGATGGTTTATTAGATTTTTTCTAAATATTTTTAGGTCAAGAATATTGAATGTCTTATTATTATCCTTTAATTTTCTGCACTGGTGGAGGTAGATAATCGTCCTTTGCTGTTGACTGGAGAATCATCTTACAACTTCACTGACATATTTAATTTATATTCAACATTTCCCAAAAACTTCAGAGGGAAGTTTTGTACCCAATTTACTGTACTTTTCTCCTTCCTTCCCTTTTTTATAGCAGTGACATAGATCATTCATTTATTGTCTGAAAACACCAGCACAGCACACTTTTCCCCCTCTTTGTTGTGTATAAATTTTATCCAAAAGATTTGTGTATTATCATATAAGAACACAGTAAAGTGCTAGTTCTTATGTTTTTTAAGCATGGTTATAACAGACTTGAAATTCATTCGAAATATAAAGGCACAACTTTTAAAAATCTTCATAGTTATAATTATGAAAGGACACCTACCAATTTTATAAAAGTATTCCTTTAAAACTGCTCTGAAGCCATGGCAGTACATTTTTTTGTGTAGGAATCATGTCACCACCGATTGTGCTGGTTGCTCAGATAATTTCATTTTAAATTTTGCATATCTGCCTGCATTTTATAAATTAAATAAGTTTAAGCATACATTTTTTAGATATTAAAATAATAATAGCTTATTGAAAACCTTGGATTCTTGTTAAAATGTCTTAAATGCAAATGTTATTTTCGCTAAATTTTATTCATTGGAAGATTAATATTTGACTTAATCTTTATTTTTTAAAGACTCAAACATGTGAATCAACATTGAAAAAAAACAACTATTTATTGTAGAAAAATCTAATGATGGTGAGAACTAATGCAAGATTTAATGTGTTAAATATTGGAATTTAGGCACTTTTTGTTGTGTTTACTGCAGTCCATGTTTTGTGAAATGTTTATGTGGAAGTTATGGTTTTGGAAAAGAAGATGGTCTATCTATAGTGGTAAGTCCCCTTATGGAGTCATGACATTAGCTTAGAAAAGAAGCATTCAAACAACTTTCTTTCTACCATGTCATGTCATTGCTGATTATCTGTCACTTAGTTTAAGGTAAGATCTTTGTTTGTATTTTGTTATACTGCTGCATGTCTCTGTATAAAGAATGATTGACTTAAAACTAAAATTTTTAGTCATTTGATAGATTAAGTCAACTTTTTTTTGGATGTTTTATTTTTGATTGTTGTTCTTTAATGTTTTTATTTTTTTCCATTTGGTATCAATCTTTTTATAAATCAGCCATGTGATCTATTAAGATGATACTTCTCTGAATGTTGCCTTATTGAAATAGATTCTTATCTTCATTATCACTTGGAATTGAGAAAGTGTAGTTAATAAATAATTTTTTGGTTCTTTTCTGTTTGTATAATTAGAAGACTGAATTGGGCTAAAAGCAATTTTTATGCGAGCGCTTTGTTTCAGTTAAGCTTTACATCCAAAAATCACCAACCCTGATGGCAATCTCTGCTCAAAACTGCTCTGTGTTTAGTATGTAATCTGTGTGTATATGCTTTGAAGTCAGTCAGTTATTTCTAAACGTATGGGCGAAAAGCCCCAATAATAAACAACAACAACAACAACAAATAAACAAGATATTTTGCATTTTCAGTATTATTTGCACTGTATTCACTTAAATAAATAAACATTTTCTATCATTAGTAAAGTATGACAAAGAGTTACTGGGAATCACTATGACCTTAGAAAATGGTTTATGTTAATGTATTAAAAGAAATTCTACCAATTTGAGGCCTCATGAAAAGGCACATATGCAGTAGATGACTGTAGAAAATAATTACTATAGGTACTCTGGAAAACACAAATAGGCATATTTCTAATACCTTATCATTTTCAGAATGTACATTTTTCATGTGAGCTTAGAGGTATACTCTTAAAGGTCTCTCTCTTTTTCTCCTTACTTTAAGTAGCATGTATTTTTTCATTTTCTTTGAGCCTGTAATTATGGGTCTGGTTACAATAATAGATGAAACAAACTTTACTGAGAACAAGAAACCTGGAATGCCTAATGCAAACATTACAGGGTTTAGGAAAAAAATGTTCTTTGTTGATTGCATTTTATGATAATCCTTCTTTCTAATATTTTTCTCACCTGTAGTTTGCAGGTGGGTAGACATTAGTCATATTTAAAAACCTGTCTCATGATACTCCAGCCTAGTATTGTCCCAGCAGGTGCAATACTTAGCTAACCAAGAGGACTTTCTTTGAGGAAGCTATTTTGATTTCACTCTCAGCAGGTGTTGTACTTAGTTTTCTAGGAGAATATTTAACTATTGTCATTTGTCTTATATTTGACAAATGAACATGTTGGTTTAAATGCACTTTAGATTGTAAATGTTTGTTTTGGTTTTGATAGCAGTGTCCTTGCATTAGGTGTTTGAACTGAAACAAGACTAATAGTTTAGTTTAAACTGGAATGACTATTCTTTTGACTGAAGAACATTAACTCGAGCAAATAAATTAACAAAAAAAACCAATGACAAACAAATATATATTTTCTTTGTGAGGCAGACAGGTTGTAGTGTAGATGGCTAAGATATAATAACTAAATATTTCAACATGTGCAGAAAATGTAGTTCAATTATCGCCTGTCACATTGTAAACTTAGCAATAAGTGGTGACAATTTATTCCAAACATTTGTTTACATTTTATTGTTGTATTTCCAAAATTGTTTTATGTCCATGTCATTGCTTCATACAATTTTATTGCTTTTAAAGTCATCAAAATCCATAGTATCATTGAATTTTTTCCTACTTTTCCCTTAAAACATATGATTGATGTGTGCTGTATATGGATATGTACTTTCATGCTTGAAAATTGATTAATAATAATAATAAAGCCCAAGTTAGCAGGTTTAGGTATGTTTTTAATAACTTCTCTTTGTTTCTAAGTTTTCCCCTAAGCATTTCCATTTGGAAGGAGTAAGATTTCATGTAACAAAAGGTATATTAAGTGTGCAATCTGATTGGAGTTTCTAGAAAATATTAAAAATTTTCTAAGAAAGTATTTTCAGATGTGTTTTGTTTGAAGGGTCAGAAAAAATACCACATACAAAATTTCTGTTTGTTGTCATTATGTGATTTTTGCTTGTTTCGTAGACATTTTGTTCTTAAATATGTTTAATCTTTTTATGCTGCAAAATAACTGCGTGGAAATTGATCTAAGCCAGAGCTCACCTGCTCTTACTATCTGATATTACTTCATATGTAACTTAATTCAAGAACACTAGCACAAACATTCTTCCAAGAGAGAGACTGCAGGCTGGCTGTTGGGCAGCTTGTGGTTCAGATGGGACACTAAAATCCAATTGCATCTACCTGTTGGCTAGGGTTTTCTGCCGCTCAAGAAACTTTGCCCACTTTTCTGACCCCAATTAACATAGCATGGAATGTACAAGAATGAACATTTAGGATACTTGTACAGCAGGAAACACAAAAGGTTTTTTTTTTTATATTTTCTATAATTCTTTGCTCTGAAATTACCACAGTTACATTATTATCTTTATCATTAAGCATTTTTTGCTAATCCATCTTAAGTTAATTACACACTGGTTGATAATAAAAGTTGCTTGATTAAGCAAACATTCTTTTGTTCTGTGGTAAACGTACAAACAGTTATGTTTGTTCTGTGCTAAATTGATATTCTTTGTATGTGTGTTTGTGTGGGCCGTGTTAGAATTAATTTTTCTTTCATGCTTGTTCATTGCCATTAATCAGTATCCTTAGTAATTTTGTTGTCAGCTTTTTGAATGCAAAGCAGAATTTTAAATCTTTTAAAAATGTGTAAGGGCACCTGTAATACATAAATTGTTAAAATAAAAGGACATCACTAAATGCCCAACTTGATTCCCCTTTTTATTTTTTTTTAGTCATTTTAAAGATTTTTCGGCTAACAATCATATATATTATAGTTAAAGCAGATTTCTTTCTTATCTGAAACTCCAAAATTTTAACAGGTGATGTTTACCTTACTTAAAATCACAGGAAAAAATAGTAACAAAATATCTTTTTTTTTTTTTGAATCTATTTAATTATTACCTTTGGCCTTTAACTGAGGCTTTTTAAAACTAGTGGAGTGTTCAGCCATAGCTCAAACCAGCAAACCTCTCGGCTTACTGCTTTTTTCCCCATTGGATAAAGGTATTATCTCTAGCTATTTAATGTCTAACTTAATTTTTTTTTTTTTTTAAAAAGAAATTAAAAAAAAAAACAATTTAAAGTTTTTTTTTGGGGGGGGGGAGGATTTAAATAATAAAGCAGAAATGTGAATAAGGAATTTATCAGGGTTAGATTATTAACTTCTGAGTGGAGCCAAAGTGAGGTTTGGAAATGTACAAAATAATGTAAACAATCTTTAAAAAAAACCACTGCTTTAATAAAAGGGCTAACATATGGAACAGCTTTTGCCAGAGTATTGTATGTAATTTCTAAATAGAATAGTGTGCTACTTTTGGTAATCTGATGCAGCTTATTATGATAGAATAGCTGGGAAAAAAAGTATATCAGTATTAGCTTGGTTAAAAAAAAAATTCTTTTTTAAAGCTACCATATTTTTTGGTATATGAGTTAGTCCCCCAGCCAGAGGTCTGGGCTCCAACTTATACTTCAAACCAACTTATCTGTGGATAGAGTCATTGAAATTGCTTTAATAAAAAATGACAGTGTGCGCTATTTTCTGAAAAAAACTAAAATTGTTCATTTGAAACAGACTACAGAAATTACTGCCAGAATGTTTGCATTAATGCACTCACTGAAGTTTGCAAAATGATCTAATCAGTGATAATCGTGCACTTATCAATTACATTTTATGTATTCTTTTCAACTAATTATATGTATAAATACCCCAAATCCTCTACATCATTTCAGAATGCCTCCTGTAAACACATGAAAGTCATACATGGAAGCTTTTAACCTGGAAGTTGTTAAGTTTACTGAAGAAAATAGTGTTACTAGGGCCACGCACAGGAAATATGGTGTTAGTGAGAAATGTGCTAGAGACTGCATAAAGCAAAGGATACGCTATGGACTATGAAGAAAACTCAGGAAGCAAATAGCGGCTACAAAGCTAGTTGTACTAACATTGAGGATAAGTTGGAAGAATACATGTTAACCCAATGTGCTACATGTCATGGACTTAACACTGTATAGCTGAGATTAAATGCTAAACAGATTGCAACGGATCATCGCTATCTTTATATTTCTTTATATCCCCCCATCTTTGACTGGTGTACAGTGTTCACCATGGTGGCTTCCCTGAGGTGTGTACCATATTATCCAATCAGGAAATAGCTGAGTGTATTGGCCTCAGTGTTGGTCTAGTTGTGAACTCCAAATGTCAGACAACTTGAAACCGAGCTGAATATTGACTTGTGCTATGAAAAATGAAATTGTGGTTTGAATTTCTGAATTTGAGAGTGCTGTTATATATCAAAATCAAATAAGTGTCAAAGATAGATAAAACTGACATGTTTGTTTTTAAAGTAAATGATTTAACTTTGCACAAATGAAGCAGGATCAGCTGATGATCACTGATGTCATGCAGTGACTAAAAATATACACCAGGCTTCAATACCAGAACTAGTAATAAGGTTTGCAGTTTTGTTTCAACAACTATTTCAATAATACCCCATTTATCTAGAAGATCAACCCACAAAGTAGTTCAACGATGTGCACAAATAGCTTATTAATATTAATCAGTCTGGAAGTACTGTAGACAGTAATGTGGTACAACACTGTTATGAAGGATTTGACGTTGTCGTTCTGTCTGGATGAAAGTTTGGCTAACTACCATAGTTGATCTAGCCTTGTCATATACTCCAAATCTACTTCTCTATGAATGAAGGAAAGAAAAATGGTGAAATTAGACAATTTGACTTATGCTCCACATCGACTTAATTGTGGAAAATATGATCTTTGATGTTATTGGTGGGTCACAGTATCGTAACTGTATTTAGGCCTTTTGTAGAAAAATAACCACCTTGTCCTGCAACTCTATGTATCTTAACTTATCAAGGGAAGATAATTTATGAAACTTAAAAATTTTAAATGTTTAAAATAATTCATTAAAAAACAGAAACACTTTTGTAGGTATGTAGATTTTAAGATTTTCTGTTATAGCTTATATAGAGTAATTATGAGAAAGTATGAAACCAAAGGTTTAAACTTTTATCTGCCCAGTTTAAGCAGATTAACACTGTTCTTTGTTACATATCCTTGAAAAAATCCAATGTCTACTCATTAAAATTGTTTAATATCTGATGTTGATAATTAGAATTCTTAGTAATTTTGTATTTTTTTTTTGTTTTCTTTCTGAAGTTTTACATTTCATAAATATTGCAAGTAAGCTGTGGCTGAGCTATAAGCTAGAAAGATTTGTTACTTACATTGATGTTAGTACCCTTAGAATTGAGGGTGATTGTGATTAAATTGGTTTCTGATGTTAAAGGATATAGACTTGTAATTACTTGAGGACTCTTGAGAAGTGCCAATTCGTGATTACGTGCTGAAAGAGAGGACAACTAGATTCTATCATATGCTTTTTAACTTTCGAAATCAGGAAATGCCGATTTTATCAACCACTGAACGTGTGCAACTTTTTTGTTTCATTTATATGATTATCTTATGGTGCAATATACTGCAATATTAATAGAATATCAATGCTTTATTTTAGTGTATTGAGAATTTAAACAGATTTAAGATTGGCTTAAGTTATTAAGTAAAATTTCCATGCTGTAACATTCAGCAAGGACTTTCCGACCTAGATATATAAAGTTTAGATTTTTTTTGGAAACTACAGTTACAGCACATTTTGCAATCAAAACTACTTGGGGGTTTTTTTTGAAAACTAAATGTAAAGATTTTTCTGATAGCCACATAGCAATTGGAGAGGTAGTTGAAAAAAACGAAAGATGTTTCTCTGCTGGTGATTGTTGGCTTAATGAGCTACAATAAATGGCAGTATCTTTCTTCTTTGATGCACATCTTTGTGATTTGCAGCTATTGAAAAAATTTTAGAGGAAAGAAATGTAATGATTCTTATCACATGTCTCTTTCCTTTTTTGTTGGCTGGTTTATGATGAACGAATAAAAAGTCAATATAACTGTCTTCTTGAGAATAAATAAGTAGTTTTTATCTTAAGGTGAATAAAAGGGAAATTGAATATGTATATTTTCTGGATGCTTTAATTATTTGCAGTTTGAAATGATATAAGTAATTTCCCCACCTTCAACAAAAACTCTTGTTTTGGTGGTAGTGTGAGGTGAGCAGTAAGTCTGGTACTGTGTGGTCTACTGCCAGCAGAGTGACTAGGGAATGACAACATCTGTTCATTTGCTTTTGCTATATCCTATATCATCTTCATAGAGTCTAGAGTAACAAATGACAGTCTTTTTAACTAGTCTGAGGAAAAACAGCAACAAGATAAATAAAATCATGGAAATCAAACTGCTTTAATGGTTAAGAGAAAGAAAGCAAAACCACCACTGAAATACAAGCAACAATCATCTTTACTTTACATAGTTAGTAAAGGATGGAATCTTGACTATTACTAATTTTTCTAATGTAGCAAGGTTTTCATTTTTGTAAGTGTTCTCTTTTAGCACTGCTGATATAGTGTATTCTAGATTTAAAAAAGTTTATTACTGGTGACATGATGCACTTGATCTATTTGAAAGAAAGATAGGAAACCACCTTTTTTATTCCATTGTTTTCTTTTCACAATTTGTTTGTGCACATTAATTAAAAAACAAAGTAACAGATTTTTCTTGTAGTGGAAACAATCTCTCTCTGATGTTGATAAAAAGCTTATATCTTTGGCTGTCTTTTTTTCTGGTGGTTGGCAAGTATCTTCTCACATGTAGGTGGACCTTTGTTTTCTCTGCATTGAATTAGTTAATTGTGTGGTCTACAAACATTTTTTTGAAAGCATAATATATAAGTAATTTTTCCTTTTTATAATGCTAAAAGTTTAAAATGTGGAATATGTCTAAAATTCTATGGCTGATAAGCTACAGAAAAAAACATTTTTCATCTTTGATTGAATTTTCAAAGTAGATAACTCAAGTTGCTCGGCCAATTTAGATATCTAACAGCTAGTGAACTTTTGAATTTTAGTTTTTATATATATTTAGATTTTTTTAGAATCTCTTTTTTTTGGTGGGGAGATTTCAGAATTATTTCTTTTATATCTGTATAATGTCATTTCATGTTCAGTCAAAAGTGATGTTTCTTTATGTTTGAGTAAATGATAGGGAATTTCCCTATTATTACATAATTTTGACACTGCATGATCGGGTCAAACTCCACTTTAGTGACTTCCATACGGGATAAAACTAAGCTGTATAATTTTTTTTTCTTTTAAATTTGCATTGTTCAGCTTTATTTGATGGACGTCCCTTAGTATAAAAGTAATGTACTTAATGATGAACATTACATTAATGAATTAATTAAAAAGCAAATTTATTGTATAAATTAATCATTTTAAGATTCTTTTGGTTTAAATAAATATTTTTTAAAACCATTTTTATTCATATTTACAATGAATTTCATCAGTTTGAACTTTTTTGTTTGAAGTTCACGGAATATTGGCCAAAGCTCAGCCTCTCTCTCTCTCTCTCTCTAGTGCTGACGTCATCCATCTCCCTCCCTCCCTCCCTCCTGAAAATTGGAGGCTTTCGTGGATGTGAACTGCTGCTTATTCACTATCCCATGGTATAGTGGGTGCAGCAGATGTTGGAGAGTGTTTGATCGAATGTTGCTGATAAATATCTGGTTCTTGATTTATTAGATGGGTGTGTTTTTGTGCATCTCTCTCTATGTACACTACCATACAAAGGCATTTCTCCTTCACCATTAAGATGTGTAATTCAGAAGCTTCCAGATGATGATACTATGCAATGTGAAAGCATACCCTTGATGTAGTAAATTTTCATGGTATGGCAAAAATGTATGGGCATTTTTAGATGAATATTTTACTGGGAGGTGGATGGAATGATGTGGACTAGTTGAATACTTTCCAGAGTGTGTTGAAGGATAAAGGTGTATGCCATAAAACTAGCTATTATCTACAAAAGCCATTCCTGTAAAAATGGGCATGCAGTGGCTTGTTGCTCTCAAACACTGCAATGCTTGTGTGGGTGCTGATGGTGGACACCTATTGTAGTGTTATGTTTGATGTATAAATAAAAACTTCTGTTTAACAATGCCTTTGTTTACTAGATAATAGAAACAAGTTTTGGGACACTGCATGTGTACATTATATAAGTGCTTTCTGAAATGTTGTGCCCATTTTTTTTTTTTACAATTGAAATAAATTTAATCGGTGTAATTTTAGTAATTTCTGAATAATGAAATTTGAATTTTTTCTTTCATGAATTTTTAAACTAGTAGATAGACAGTGTCAAGTTTAGTGATGTATTTTGGCTAAATTATAGTTAATTAACCATGCTGATAAATCTTAATGTAGGCAGGCAATCAAGTTTGATGGTTGGCTTGATTGTGGTTCACAAACTTTTATTTTTTCCATTTTTATGGAGCTGTTAAAATTTTGAAAGTGATGGAATTCACTTATGTAGGTACCACAAATTAGAAAATAGTTAATCCTGACATGGGAATGCCAAAACCACAAACGAATGCATTTCAAAACATAAATGTATATTAAATGTATAAGTAGTATTTATATTTTATTTAATGATTGTGTTAATTGAAATCTTATGTGCAGATACTATTAAAAGTGATTTTCTATGTTGGTGGTCAGAAATTATTCAACCATTTTTACTGGGAATTTTTCCAACAAATGCCAAAAATTCTTATTTACAAAAAAAATATAATTTATTAGTGCCACATATTTTTCACAACTTTTTTTTCATTAATTTATTCATATTGCTTCCTCTGTTAGGTGATAAATGTTTTTTGAGAGTGTGACAAGAAACAAACATTCTAGATTTCAGAATGTATTATTTTTTTCAGGTTTCAAGTTTTACTGGTTGAAAAGTGTAGAGTAAAAAATGTATTATGATTTACTGTGTGGTGGTGTAGGTAAGTAGTTTGTATTGTTATCTTTGAATATAATAAGATGTCCTTATTAGAACACTTGTGCTATTTTTATGGTCAAATTTTGCCATGTCAGTAACTGGCGATTAGTTACTTGGTATTAACACCAGGTGGCCTATTTGCTTCCTAGGGCATTTAATATTCACTTCACTTCGCTTGTCCCATAACCCGTAGGTGGTTGGGACACCATGAGAGGTGTGTCTAGGTCATTTTACAACCTGGTGGAGCCCATCTTTCTCCAGGTTGAGAGTCAGGGTGAATGTCAGCATCCAGAGGAGGGCTGTACAGCTGTTTTGGACATTTAATATTACAAACAGCAGCGACCTCTGCGTTTTTTATTACTTGCTATTGAAAGGAAACTATACTTACTAATGTTTTTGCTGGACACATTGGTAGAAGATTCTGGATTCATCCTTGTTGTAAATGCTTTTAGGACTAATTGTGTATGAAAGTTGGAAAAACTTCTTTCAGCCAAATGGAAGCTTTGTTAGTATTCACTATGCCTTCTCTGAAAATAACCTTAAATTTGAGATTATGCTACTGTTTGAAATGCTCTAGCTATTCATTGGAACAAAATTGTATACACCTAATTAATGAAGTAGTCAGCTTTTTATTGCACAAGCTAACTGCTTAGAACCAGCAGTATGTATGTATGTATGTATATGTATGAGATAGAGCCTTTCCAGCAATTTCATGTTTTGAAATGCACATTATTTTTCTCTGGATGGGAGTATCAACTTTAAGAATAGCTACTCTGATTTAGTTCCTATTGGATCTCATTGTAACTACAATTTTGCAAAGGCTGGTTACTTGCAAATTATTTGAGTTTTTCTTCTTTGCTCCCAGATCATCTAAGATTTGGAACATTAGAGAGAGAGAAAATCTCTTATTTGCACTTGCCATTTTAATCTTTATCTAACCACAAAATGGAGACCTCATACATTGCAAAAGCTAATTCAGGCTTGCATTTGATCCATGTGTATTTTTACTGGATGTTGAGATGTGTTCACATTGTGTGTGCAATTATGATATCTGATCATCCAATTGTCATGAATTGCTTAAAAAAGTAAATTTCTATAGGATGCTCCATGCCCTTATTGTAGAGATTATTATACTGGGAGTTAACCATATCTGTAGGATTTCATGGTCTGCTTATAAAGAACTCAATTCTTTTATAACTACACTTCTAAATAAGATAATTTTTAAAATTAAATTTTGGTATATTTATGTTTTGATTATTGCATTCAGCATGTTCAAACAAACTTTGGTGGTATGTAGTTGATAGTACATTTAATTCTGTGGCTTTTTTTTTTGTTTTTTTTTTTTTTTTTGCTTTAGGAATTGGTTTTCAGCAAGTGCTGTAGTCTTGAATTCAAACCATAATGAATTTGAGATTCCAAATCAAATTTCTAAAGAATCCATGTCAACATACATGGTACTACCAGATATAATTTGATAATACAAAAGCTTTATTATCAGGTTAATTAAACAACTCATCCCAAGTTTTTCTGATTCATATTTTAAAGCCATAAAGATTGGTCAAAGATAAAGATTGGGATGACTTTTCTCAAAATTACTAGAGAACTTAAAGCAGCTCAGTATATCTACTGCTCAAAATATTTATGACAGTCAAGAATTACTTTTTTTTTTTTAAATTTGAATTTTAACAAAACTAAAAAAAAATTCTAAAAATCTACTTAATTAAAAGTTGGCTTTTTTTTTTTATTTTGCTACAGGTAGTATCTTTAAATTTGAATTCTTTTTTGTAGTACTTTTGGCTTAGCATTGGTGGTCAGACAGGTGACTGGTGCTTAAAAAGTTTTAGCTGATATTTTCTAGGTATGTGGGTGAACTTTTGGCCACTGATGACTATAAGAAGCAGATATTTTATTCTCTACTAATGTTTTAGTGACTAGTGTCTCTGCTAACAGTATGCTGAACTGTGAAAGACAGTAAGAACAACTAGCGATTAAATAGTTTTCTTTTAGTGACTGCTATAGTGTAGCAAATTGGGCATCGTTAAACATGCATGGTTTGCCAGATCATGCAGGAAATATTACACCAAACTTGCCATTGCCTTGTGTGTTGAAGTACTTTTTCTATCCAGTTTTTCACAATTAGTTTCTGCCATCATTGTTATTATCAGAATTAGTCTTGATAATAATCACATGCCCATTTCTTTTTAGGTTCTAGTGTTTGAAGCAATCATCAATCCTGAGTAATGAAGTATTTGTAATTGGATCATCTAGCACAATTTTCATGGTTTATCAGAATATTGGTTACATAGATTTAACTTATAATTTTTTCTTTCTTTCAAACGAATAAAAGGAATGCATTAAAATGAACTGTTTATATGCTTATAAAATCTGTCTTTAACAGGAAAGAAAAAAGAAACACAGAATTGTAATGATGGTGATCATATATATTTTTGCCTCAAAGAAAAATGTTAAATTGTGGACAGAATTGGTCTTTGACTTCTTCCAAATTAAATGCATTCATAAGCCTTGTACATATAGGTACACTGGAATTTTTGAGTTGCCATTTTGCAATGAATTAGAATTGTACAGCAGCAGCATCTTGAGAAAATTATTGCAAAGAACCTAAGTTGCCTGTTTTAATACGTTGTTGTTTTTGTTGTTTATTTTTGATTATTA